>CM067372.1:19602383-19944538 GCA_034401795.1 Chaetoderma sp. LZ-2023a
ACGACACGACGATGTTTGCAATCAGTCCTTTGCTTTAATTGGGTATGTATGATTACTGTAGAAACATACTACAACTGCAATCAGTCCTTTGCTTTAATTGGGTATGTATGATTACTGTAGAAACATACTACAACTGCAATCAGGCCTTTGCTTTAATTGGGTATGTATGATTACTGTAGAAACATACTACAACTGCAATCAGTCCTCTGCTTTAATTGGGTATGGATGATTACTGTAGAAACATACTACAACTGCAATCAGTCCTTTGCTTTAATAGGGTATGTATGATTACTGTAGAAACATACTACAACTGCAATCAGTCCTTTGCTTTAATTGGGTATGTATGATTACTGTAGAAACATACTACAACTGCAATCAGTCCTCTGCTTTAATTGGGTATGTATGATTACTGTAGAAACATACTACAACTGCAATCAGTCCTCTTTGCTTTAATTGGGTATGGATGATTACTGTAGAAACATACTACAACTGCAATCAGTCCTTTGCTTTAATTGGGTATGTATGATTACTGTAGAAACATACTACAACTGCAATCAGTCCTATTTGCTTTAATTGGGTATGTATGATTACTGTAGAAACATACTACAACTGCAATCAGTCCTTTTTGCTTTAATTGGGTCTGTATGATTACTGTAGAAACATACTACAACTGCAATCAGTCATTTTTGCTTTAATTGGGTATGTATTCTGCGCGCATTAGACAATCACAATGCAGTGTTCCTGGTTTTACTCGATCTCTCTGCCGCGTTCGATACGATCGATCATGAAATTTTAATCACGCGATTGAAAAAAAGCATAGGCATAACTGGAACGGCCTTATCATGGTGTGGATATCGGATTGTCGTACGGGGAGTCATGACCCCGGGGACATCTTATATTTGCAGGGATGGCCCAGTGAAATTATTGTATTTGTGAATACCAGATGAGTTAATGAACGGATAACTGGATGCATCAATAGGGAGTCGATGCGAAACTGACGCGAAACTATAGCCGAAATATTGAGTGAAAATTGGATAGAATGGAGAAGGACCTAGGGTTGTGAGTTGATGGTATCTGGCGGTAATTAAAAGATGAAAGTTGTTGCTGTAGCAGCGGCACAACCGTTTATAGTATTCAGCAGAAGTTATGACCAATAGTTTCCAAATATTCAAGCAGGAGCGTCGGTAGGGTACTACGGACAGAGTACAGGTAGCATAAGCTGGATGACTCATAGAAATGACGTAGCGACCGACTTACCGTGGGACCGTGATAACGGTAACCGAGTTTCTGTAAAAGCGACCAACAGCACCAGATGTTGGTGAGTCAGGCGGGCCATATGGTCACTACGTCACAGCACCCTTGTAGAATGCAGGCGCAAGCCTAATGAGCAAGGGGCCGGACATGGACGTGGTAACGTCCGGCGCCAGGTAGAGTAGAAAACGAGACGAAAAACTGACAGAGGACGTCCGTCAAGTAAGCCATTAAGCTTGAGATTAGGAATGGTTGCCAAAGCAAAATCCATTATTGAGACCGAAATCCGACAGATCCCATCACTCAAGTACTGCTTTGCCAATGTTCAGGTCTATCTTCGGAGTACGCGAATGGCCGGAATGGATTGGTCAAAAGTTTTATAAGAGTAGTAAGCAAAACGAGGCAAAGCGGGGGCTCCAAGGGTGGGGTGTAACAACCCGAACATGACCGTGACATGGCGAAGCAGTACATAAGGGGAACTTTCAAATTTGATCAGGAGTCCGAAAATTATTGTGCTTAGGTAAACCTAGCCTCGAATTCGTATAGTTCTGTGGAACTGAATTTGTCGAAATTCACACAAGTTCTTGGTGAATGACTTTAAGTAGCCAAGAACAGTTTTTGATAAAAGTGATTTAGCGAATCGTGAAAAGCAACTTTTAGATGGTAGAGTAACCAGTATTCGTATTGAACAAAAGTCAGTACTTCTTTGCTCAAAGTATTTTGGTGGTAGTATAAGCCACTCATAGTTGATAGGGAGATACATCGGTGGTAGTATAAGCCACCTATAATTGATAGTGAAGTATATATAGTAAGATTAGTAAAATAAAATCATCACTTCGATATCCTCGAAGCAAGAGTTTGAGTTATTGCATAATTCTGGAAGCGACGGAAGACCACCGTCACGAACCACCGACTTCTATACCAGTCAGATCAGGCCCAGATACGAACATAAATATCGTGATTCTCATCTACACACGAGGCGAGCTCGTATCGACCACTTTCCTTGTCGGTAAGACCGGTTGTCGCAGCAACCACACATACAGGCCTTACCGCCGTGGGAAGCGAAGCGTTAAGAAATAAGAAGATAGATAATAGAAAACTTCAGTTAGATAATAGAAAACTTCAGTGGCTCCGTCTGTCAGGATTTATGTTTCCAGGATTGGACAAACTGTGAAAACCGTGAGTAAAAAGTTGTATGGCCCAAGCACTGAGAGAGCGACCCGCCAACGTGGTATTGAGAGACCTCGCGGACCGGGTGAAGGTTTTTATAGAGAGGGCCCAGTCAACAGAGACAACGAGGGTCATCCAACATAGAGAGTATAGCGACAGCACCATAATTAAAATAACGACTGAAATAGACTGTCCTGAGCAACCAAGACTAGCAAAGGTTGTTATTACATTAGAATATCGCTAGCGAAATGGCAAACCCGCAAGAACCCCCTACCGTGACCCTGCCTGGCATCGATCGACGTGTCGAGCTACGTCCTGAGACCGTGGCGGCCATGCAGGCCATGGGGACGGCGATGGCCGGGGCGATCGTCGAAAGCAGCGACCGCCGAGAAAATGAGCGGGTGTACCGGAAGGAGATCCGGGACACGATCTACCGCATACAACCCTGCGACGGAGTAGTGCCGGAGGAGGTGAGAACCTTCCTCGACGAAACCAGGCGAGCATGGGTCGCTAATGAAGGACGGCTAGAGGGCGTACCAGCCTACATCATCACGCGAGCGGCACGAGGGCAATTGTCCAGAGCCATAGATGGATTTCTCGTGGGAAAAGTAAGGGAGAATATCACTTACGAAGAATTCCACGAGTATATAACACTGAACTTCATCTCAGCAAACGAAGGAGAACGGATCAAGTATGATCTGGAGGGTGTACGACAAAGGCGGAATGAAACCATCATAACGTTTAACAGACGTTATAGGGAGCTGAGCGCCCGGGCTTACCCTGTCGAGAACATCGACAACAGGAGGACCATCTTGGGGATTTACCTCAAGGGACTATCTGATCATCGTCTCAGCAAAAGGATTGTCCGCAAGAAGGCCACCACCCTGGCCCGTGCTATTGAGATTGCAGAGGAAGAGGCCACCTGTGACGACCTGCTCCAGGCCATGCAAATCAACGAACGACGAGAACAGGGCATGGAGGTAAACGTAGTGGGTCCCGGAGAGGAAAAGGAGATCTGGAGCGTGGTTAGCACGCTAAAAAAACAGATTGCTCAACAGAATAGAATAGTTGAGCAATTGTGTGGGTTGGTGAGCGACTTACAGCTAGAGCGGCAGACAGCGACTGGGGCCGCCAAGCCCGAGAAGAGAACCCCACCGCTAGCAAAACCACGTACACCACCGTCGCCCCGACCAGTTAGGGCGGGAAAAGACTTACGAAACATCACCTGCTATAACTGTGGCCGGGTCGGCCATTATAAGAGTGACTGCCGTCAGACAGTGCAACCGTCCGCACGACGACTACAACCGCGACCACAGCCCCGACCACAACGGCCACCCATGACATGTTTTACATGTGGCCGAGAAGGACATACGGCCCAGAATTGTTTTGGGACGTATATGAGCCGGCAGGCGACTCCTGCCGTAACAATAAAATGTTTTGGGTGTGGCAAAGACGGCCACTACATAAGAGACTGTCCGCTGCAGAATGGTCCTGCCG
Organism: Chaetoderma sp. LZ-2023a; assembly: GCA_034401795.1. Classification (NCBI taxonomy): domain Eukaryota; kingdom Metazoa; phylum Mollusca; class Caudofoveata; order Chaetodermatida; family Chaetodermatidae; genus Chaetoderma; species Chaetoderma sp. LZ-2023a. The sequence goes on from CM067372.1 coordinate 19,606,302, forward strand.
GGACCCAACAAAAGGGTCCGGCTAACCGCGGGGCAATCAAGCGTCCCCGCATTGACGACATGGAAATCGACGCGGTGAACGACCGACAGACGGACATACGAACGACGCCACGAGAATGTTCGAGAAACAATCGAATGGACATGAACAATGCTCGACGTAACCAGTACGAATATGAAGACCGTGATGGGTTCGTATTGACCGGAGAAGGGACGGATGCACAGGGCCGTTATTCATACGGTGCCGCACAGGACGCATCCTCCCGGGAAAATAGCTACGCCGAAGTTGTTAGTGGCCGAAGGAGCCCGGGAAACGACGACGGAGAGAGCCGTTGGTGAAAGCACCGACCGAGCGGTTCTTAATCCGTCTGAAAATGGATAGAGACGGTCCATCGGATCAGGGTAAGTACCTGCATGCCTTAGTGGATACTGGTGCTAGCACATCCTTGATTCGTAAAGATATATGGCGTAGCATGTTGAATGCTAGGCCATTGAAAAGAGCAAGAACGCTCTTGGCTGTAAATGGTTCCCCGATAAAGTTGTTGGGGGAGACACAAGTAAAGTTCAAGAACGCCCGACCCATCCCTAGTACGATTGTGGCCAGAATGAGGCATGAATGTTTACTTGGAGCGGATGCTTTGCACCTGGGAAATGCAAAGATTGACTATCGGGCCAAAATTGTGGTATGGTTTGGCCAGATATATCCCTTTGAATATCCGCATAGAGAGCAGACAAATTATGTCTATGCAAGCTGTAAGGAAACGACCGGATATAAAAATATCGACAAAGTCATGACGGACTTTGCAGATATTTTTGATACGGCTCGTCCAAACACGTTAGGACTGGTCCCCAAAGTGAGGTGTACGGTACCAACGGGAGATGCTTATCCTATAAGGCAAAAAGCCTACCGTCTACCGTTGGCCAAGCAGTATATAGTCAAGAATCAAGTGGCTGAAATGCTGGCAGCGGGCGTCATAAGACCATCGTCATCGCCATGGGCGTCGCCCATTACGTTGGTCCCTAAAAAGGACGGGGGGGACTAGATTTTGTGTCGACTACAGAAAGTTGAATTCTGTGTGCAAGAAGGATAGTTATCCACTGCCAAACATAGCCGATATTTTTGATTCGATGTGCGGCGCAACGATATTTTCGACTATGGACTTGAAGTCTGGCTATTGGCAGATACCAATGGACAGCCAAGACATAGAGAAAACAGCGTTCGTTTGTAGTGAAGGCTTGTTCGACTTTGTTCGGATGCCGTTCGGTTTTGCGAACTCAGGTGCCGTATTTCAGAGGGCAATGAACGATATTTTCCGAGAATTCGTGGGAAAATATCTGCATGTTTTCGTCGACGATATAGTCATATATTCGAGAAATCCGGCTGAGCATGCACAGCATTTGCGTAAGGTTATGCGTAGAATTCAAGAATATAATTTGCAAGTTAAAAAATCGAAATGCGATTTCGCCCGACCATCAGTTGATTTGTTAGGATATCGTGTTTCAGCACAGGGAGTGGCTCCTCAGGTCCAGAAGGTCAAGGTCATAAGAGAAATGTCACCGCCACGCGACGTGGGTGAGGTGAGAAGTTTCCTGGGCGCTACAGGGTATTACCGCTCTTGTGTGCAAGGCTATGCCGAAATTGCTAAGCCTTTGATAGAATTGACTAAGAAATATAAACGTTTTGAGTGGGGTCAGGAGGAACAGCAAGCGTTTAAGAAATTGCAAAACTTGCTGTGTAGTGAGACGGTTCTCACATATCCGAATTTGAATGCTCCGTATAGGTTGTATACTGATGCGTCTAGCTATGCGATAGGTGCGATACTGGTACAGGTAGATGACAAGGGTATTGAGCGGGTGATTCAGTATGTTAGCTCTACTCTTAAAGACAGTCAGTTGAATTGGCCTGTGATAGAAAAGGAAGCTTATGCGGTAATATATGCGCTAAAGAAGCTTAGGCCTTATCTATTTGGCGCGCAGTTCACCGTGTATACCGACCACAAACCCCTAAAGAGTTTGTTTGTGGGCGAAGTTAAAAACACGAAGGTGCAGCGCTGGGCAGTACTGATTGCCGAGTACGGATGTAAGATTGAATACATCCAAGGCTCTAAGAATATTCGAGCGGACATGTTGTCCAGGTTACGTCGTCCGGTGGAAGTCGCGACGTTAGATACGGGCGACTTTGTAATACCCGATGTCGACGAGGGAGTGTTACCTCACGTCCCTCTAGAAGCGTTCGACGTACCGTGTGACGGATTGTGTGCCGAGCAGACCAAAGAATACCCGGAGTTGTTCAAAAACACACCGGAGGAGTATATGGTCAAGAATGGCATTTTGTATTCTTTAGTTACACCTTCAGCGTTGGACGCTGAGTACCCCAGAATTGTCTTACCTACCCTGTTCCGTGAGAAGGTACTCCGGATGGCTCATGAACGAGCCGGTCACCAAGGTCTGCAGAAGACCATCGGTATAGTAAGAGATTCTTTTGTGTGGACGTCTTTGAGAAAAGACGTGGTTCGTATGATGGAGACATGTACGAAGTGCCAGGTCAACCGACCTGTCACCACCCGACCCAGGTATAGTGAGATGCCCATGGCCAATTATCCGAGTCAGATAATTGGAATGGATTTGATCGGTCCACTGTTAGAATCAAATAAGGGTAACGTGTATATCATGACGGTGATCGATCACTGTTCTGCTTGGGCAGAAGCATATCCGATTGCAGCGAAGACATCTCAAAATGTTGAAGAGAAGTTCTTCAATGAATATGTCGCGCGTCATGGCGTCCCTGAGATTGTAATAACGGATCAAGGTAAAGAATTTTGTTCCAATTCTCTGGAGGAGCGGTTTAAAGAACACGGTATCGACCATAGACGGTCTAGCCCATACCATCCGCAAACCAATGGGCGTACCGAGAGATTCAACCGCACTCTTAAGGAGTTGATACAGAAAGGGGTGAACAACGCCTCGCGGGCGTGGGAAGATGAGTTGGGTGCGGCTTTAACAGCATACCGCAGTACTCGTCATTCGACGACCGGGTATACACCATTTTATTTGACTTATGGGCGACGGGCGAGATTGCCAAAAGCCGTTCCAATCGATGCGTCGCAGGACCTTGGTGAGAGACTGACGTATCTCAACAACGCCTTGCTGCGTGCTCGTGAGGGGACAGCTAGATCTCGAGAGGTTCACCGGGAACAAATTAATAAGCGTGCGAACGCGGGTGAGTTTAAGGTGGGGGATTCGGTGGTCGTCAAAGCTGAAGAGAGGATGAAATTGACCTCTCGCAGCGACCCCGAGTATGAGATCTTCAAAATTAACGGACCTGTGGCCCATGTCCGCCATCAAAGGTCCGGGAGAATGCGTGTGCTTAATATATGTAAGCTGCGCGTAGTCGACTCGGAAATGTGCTGGGACGGGGTGCGACCACGCCCCATTCGTAACCCTACCAAGGGGACGAAAGCTAGCCATCACCCCAGGGCGATGTTGCCCGAGCCAGAACCTATGGTCACCGACGCTGAGACGACACCCCAGGCTCGTAAGAAGCGGCCAGCTTCGGATATGGAGCCAGAGGTGCGTACAGGGGGTAAGAGGGTTGACCGGAAAAGGGTGCAACCCAGTAGGAATCGCAGTCGAAACCATGAGTCACCAAGTGACGTCATCGGAACTCCCAGGCCCATGGTGATTGACGCTCCAGAGGCGGCACCAGAGCTGCTCTCTGAACCAATGGAGATGCTTCCATCGCATCCTTATATGCTGCGCAAGCGCAGACATATACCAGATGACGATTCTGACAGCAAGCAACTCAGGTTAGACTTGAAGCGAAAGCAAGGGTATGGGCGGGAGAACGAATCCGGTAACAAGCGACTCCGGATTGGCGTGATAAACTCCGCCTCTTACGATGACGTGCTATACGCTGATTTCGTCAGTCGTATAAATGCCGTTATTCAGCGGCACAACCGCCGATAGTGTGTATTGTATCGCTATACTGTAACATCGCAAATAGCCAGTACGTAGAATATCATAACAATTGAGACTAAATTTGTTCGCAGATACTAAAATGTATTCGTTTAAATTGTGTATGATGGCGTTGTGGTTTAGCATGGTATCAAGTATATGCAAGGACTCGAGTATACACCGCCTGCCGAACGGCGTCATGATAACTAAGCCGGAGACTGTGTCAGTAATACGGGCCGAATGGACCGTGATAGTATCCATCGACCATCCTTACCTACCCGCGGAGTTCCTGGGACGGTTGGCCCAAATGGCCAGTCTCGCCGCTAGCATGGGTACCAAAACAGCGTTTTTGAGTGGGAACGATATATACGGATTACAGCATCGAATACGGGGGGTAAGAAAAATGGCAAGCCAAACACAGCAAACGATGAGTAGTCGAAACGGCGCTAGGCAGAAGCGAGGGTTATTTAACTTTGTGGGCGACATCGCATCATCGCTGTTCGGTACCGCTACATCTGGGGATATAAACGCCATACGAGATGTAGTGAGGAGGGCGATGACGAAGATGAACAAAGTGGTGCATTTTACCAACCAGTTGACGTCGCACGTCAAATTAGCTTTCCGAGATATTGGTATGAACACGGACCGTATTAACGAGTTAGGCGACAACTTGGCCACTGTTACGGGCAACATGAGCCGAGCGCTCAGGCAGCAGGGGATTCGATTGTTGGAACTCTATGCGCTAGTACGGTTAGGACATGTTATAGACTCGGCTGAACGTGTGGTCTACGACTACCAGAAGGCAGCCGAACGGTTCCATAGGCAAACGGCATCCTTAGAGTTGGGTCGTCTAACGGAGGAACTTTTTAGTCCCGACGATCTGACGTCCGTATCGAAACAGGTTAGTGCGGAATTTAGGCTGATAAGACCGTATCAGTGGTATTACAGAAATGTAGTGGTATATCCATTGTGGCAGGACGAATCGAAACTTCATTATGTGGCGACACTACCGTTGATTGACGGAGGGCAATATATCGAATATGGACTACACTCATGGCCTGAACCACTGGCCAAGACAGGGTACTACATGCAAGTGAGGCTGGCCCGTACCAGCATTGGTCTAGATACCAAGACTGGGTGGTACTTTACCGCATCGGAGTGTCGTGGCGCCAACCCTAGGGTGTGCCAGGGACAACTACGGGTCGACAAGACCCACGTGCCCTGTATTGTGAGCGTACTGACAAATGCGACTGATAGCAACTGTAATATTCAACTAACGAAGTCAAACGTAACCATTAGTAAATTATTTGCCAACGAGAAAATCGGAGTAGTGTTGCAAACGTTCGGCGAGACGGTGGAAATTCATTGCGACGGACGACTGACGGACCGATGTATGGTGAGTAATGGTGTGTATGCGTTGATGTCTGGAAAATGCGGGTATAGTGGGAGGGGCTGGCGATTCGAGCCTGTGGCGTCTTATAGTCGGACGTACACTCGAATAGGCCTAGCCATTGAAATGCCCCATTTGGATGTGTCTGGCGTTCTAAATCAATCCATGATAGTTGACCATTTAAAGCTACAACCGTGGAACCATTTACAAAAGTCTAAGTACGTGCCGCTAGCACCGTTATCCATGATCGACCCGGTGATGGTCGATGGCATTGGGGTACATTCTTTCGTATCATATTCAACGGGTTCCTTCGTAGTTGTGTTAGTAATTGTGCTTATATTATATAGATGTGGCGTGTTATCACGCATGTGGAATGCGCTTAAATGCAAGCCACGTGCGGCCCATAAATGCAAGCCACGTGCGGCCCATAGTAGTGAACCGCATATCATTGCACCAACTATTCAGACCCAGCAGCCCCGGAGACCTGCAGCTCTACCGGAGCCGCTGCGGATGGCAGCCGGGTCGTCGCCTAATGCTAACGCCAGGACTGAGATCGACCCGACGGCTGCCGAATGGACAGAGATGGAGACGTACGTTGACGTGGTGGATCCTAACGTGAGCATAAACCGCTTGGAGGTATCACCATGACATTTTGGCACTAACTTTATATGTTTCTACTGGAACAATAATTGGTGAATATTAATGATTGTGGCGCGAACTGTATCATACTGTGTACTGTTTTAGTAATAGGAAAAATTCACATGATCTGTAATGGTATTTGCACTGTAGGATTAAGATTTTGAACTATAATGCTGTGTCGTGTGACGACGAATCATTACGACACGCGAAAAGTGTGTCGCTGCTGACCATGTTGTCGCTGCAGGCAGTAGCGGCAGTTTATATTAATACATTATGTGATATATATTCACTTGTTTTAAACTGTACCGATTGCTCGCCTTTATTGTTAAGTTACGCGTGAGACGGGTTACGTCCACGGTTTAATGATGCTATTACTGTGTTTCCGGGGGCGGTCAAGTGCGCACCACTACCCGGACATGTATGTTTGTATAATTATTGGCTATATACTAATGACTGCTACTAACGTATTTCCGAGTATTCCGCTACTCGGACAAGTATGTATGTATAGCATATCGAGCTGTAACGTGGGCTAGGGGATTGTTGGTAGTTTCGGAGATTTCAGGTGGTATCCGTTCGGAGCTGCTGGTATAGGTTTGGGTTGTTGATAGGGCACAACGAGTTAGTTGACACTCTCTTAGGGCCTTAAGAGAGATGGTCAATTAACTTTGGTTGCGGGGCGTATGTGGATATCGGATTGTCGTACGGGGAGTCATGACCCCGGGGACATCTTATATTTGCAGGGATGGCCCAGTGAAATTATTGTATTTGTGAATACCAGATGAGTTAATGAACGGATAACTGGATGCATCAATAGGGAGTCGATGCGAAACTGACGCGAAACTATAGCCGAAATATTGAGTGAAATTGGATAGAATGGAGAAGGACCTAGGGTTGTGAGTTGATGGTATCTGGCGGTAATTAAAAGATGAAAGTTGTTGCTGTAGCAGCGGCACAACCGTTTATAGTATTCAGCAGAAGTTATGACCAATAGTTTCCAAATATTCAAGCAGGAGCGTCGGTAGGGTACTACGGACAGAGTACAGGTAGCATAAGCTGGATGACTCATAGAAATGACGTAGCGACCGACTTACCGTGGGACCGTGATAACGGTAACCGAGTTTCTGTAAAAGCGACCAACAGCACCAGATGTTGGTGAGTCAGGCGGGCCATATGGTCACTACGTCACAGCACCCTTGTAGAATGCAGGCGCAAGCCTAATGAGCAAGGGGCCGGACATGGACGTGGTAACGTCCGGCGCCAGGTAGAGTAGAAAACGAGACGAAAAACTGACAGAGGACGTCCGTCAAGTAAGCCATTAAGCTTGAGATTAGGAATGGTTGCCAAAGCAAAATCCATTATTGAGACCGAAATCCGACAGATCCCATCACTCAAGTACTGCTTTGCCAATGTTCAGGTATATCTTCGGAGTACGCGAATGGCCGGAATGGATTGGTCAAAAGTTTTATAAGAGTAGTAAGCAAAACGAGGCAAAGCGGGGGCTCCAAGGGTGGGGTGTAACAACCCGAACACGACCGTGACATGGCGAAGCAGTACATAAGGGGAACTTTCAAATTTGGTCAGGAGTCCGAAAATTATTGCGCTTGGGTAAACCTAGCCTCGAATTCGTATAGTTCTGTGGAACTGAATTTGTCGAAATTCACACAAGTTCTTGGTGAATGACTTTAAGTAGCCAAGAACAGTTTTTGATAAAAGTGATTTAGCGAATCGTGAAAAGCAACTTTTAGATGGTAGAGTAACCAGTATTCGTATTGAACAAAAGTCAGTACTTCTTTGCTCAAAGTATTTTGGTGGTAGTATAAGCCACTCATAGTTGATAGGGAGATACATCGGTGGTAGTATAAGCCACCTATAATTGATAGTGAAGTATATATAGTAAGATTAGTAAAATAAAATCATCACTTCGATATCCTCGAAGCAAGAGTTTGAGTTATTGCATAATTCTGGAAGCGACGGAAGACCACCGTCACGAACCACCGACTTCTATACCAGTCAGATCAGGCCCAGATACGAACATAAATATCGTGATTCTCATCTACACACGAGGCGAGCTCGTATCGACCACTTTCCTCGTCGGTAAGACCGGTTGTCGCAGCAACCACACATACAGGCCTTACCGCCGTGGGAAGCGAAGCGTTAAGAAATAAGAAGATAGATAATAGAAAACTTCAGTTAGATAATAGAAAACTTCAATGGGTAAGGTCCTACCTCACAGACAGACACCAAGCTGTGACTATCTCCAACTCCTCCAGCGCTAGTGTCCTGTTAGAGTACGGTGTACCGCAAGGCTCAGTTCTCGGTCCAAAGTTTTTCACTGTGTACTCGGCACCTATTGTAAACATTGCGAAACAACATAATCTCCAGATCCACATGTATGCGGATGATACGCAGCTTTACCTGACATTCCAACCCAACGTGCATACAAACGAGACCATGGCTCTTGAACAAGTACGGAATTGTGTTGCAGACATTAGTCAGTGGATGACATTTAACAAGCTTAAACTAAACCCAGACAAAACCGAGTTCCTCGTGATATCGACAAAACATCAACGTAGTAAGGTTCATAGTACCGAAGTCCAACTAGTAAACAGTCTGATTACGGCAAATCCATCGGCCAGAAATTTACGTGTAATATTTGATCAGTTTATGGATATGGATGCGCAGGTAACATCTATTTGCAAAGCGGCATATTACCATCTAAGAAACATTAATTCAATAAGAACTGTTTTAACACATCAAACAACAGAAACGCTTATCCATGCATTTATAACATCATGTCTGGATAATGGTAACTGCCTACTATATGGTATAACGGCAAAGTCACTGAACAAGTTACAACAGGTTCAAAATTCTGCAGCTTGTGTCCTGATGAAGATCAAGAAACGGATCACTTAACCCCTGTATTGAAACACCTCCACTGGCTACCTGTCCGTCAACGAATTGACTTCAAACTTATCCTCCTAACATGGAAATGCATGCACGATGAAGCTCCAGAATACATGAAGGATCGCTCTACAGATCAACACCTGCTAAACATTCCACGATCCAATCTGGAGTCATGTGGAGACAGAGCTTTCAGCATCGCCGCGCCAAAACTTTGCAATACCCTACCACTGGATATTAAAATGATACGCTCTAGGGAGAAATTTAACGAAAGACTAAAAACACATATGTACCGAAGCGCCTTTGAAAATTAGTCAAATTGATAAATGGCGCTATACAAATGCTGTATTATTATTATTATTATTATTATTATTATTATTATTATTATTATTATTATTATTATTATTATTATTATTATTATGTATGATTACTGTAGAAACATACTACAACTGCAATCAGTCCTCTTTGCTTTAATTGGGTATGTATGATTACTGTAGAAACATACTACAACTGCAATCAGTCCTTTTTGCTTTAATTGGGTATGTATGATTACTGTAGAAACATACTACAACTGCAATCAGTCCTTTTTGCTTTAATTGGGTATATATGATTACTGTAGAAACATACTACAACTGCAATCAGTCCTCTTTGCTTTAATTGGGTATGTATGATTACTGTAGAAACATACTACAACTGCAATCAGTCCTCTTTGCTTTAATTGGGTATATATGATTACTGTAGAAACATACTACAACTGCAATCAGTCCTTTTTGCTTTAATTGGGTATGTATGATTACTGTAGAAACATACTACAACTGCAATCAGTCCTCTGCTTTAATTGGGTATGTATGATTACTGTAGAAACATACTACAACTGCAATCAGTCCTCTTTGCTTTAATTGGGTATGTATGATTACTGTAGAAACATACTACAACTGCAATCAGTCCTTTTTGCTTTAATTGGGTATGTATGATTACTGTAGAAACATACTACAACTGCAATCAGTCCTTTGCTTTAATTGGGTATGTATGATTACTGTAGAAACATACTACAACTGCAATCAGTCCTCTTTGCTTTAATTGGGTATGTATGATTACTGTAGAAATATACTACAACTGCAATCAGTCCTTTGCTTTAATTCGGTGTTTGGTTTTTTTGTCCAGCAATCATCTGTGGCTTTACACGCTGATGTTGTGCCTCGGGTTGTGGAGCCACAAGGACTTCTTTATGTCAGCCAAAGGGAGATGGCAGCAGTGGCACCCGCTGATCGTGAGTAGCATTCTATGATAGTCATAATTTAACCCTTTCGCCCCCAAATTTGTTCAGGAAAATTTTTATTTCCTCATAGAAAATATACATTTGCGGACCAAGAGAAGACTTATTGAAAATTTACCACTGGAATGACTGGCTCGGTTAACATTCCAGTGGTAAATTTTTTTTAATGGTCTTGGTCTGCGAATGGACATTTCCCTAGACCACTGCAGAACCATTTTTGGCTGATATGAGTGTTAAAATGTTAATAATAATTTAATAAGAAAAGAGCAAAATCAGTACTGGATACATCAGCTCCACATGCAAGCTCCCATAGGGATTAATCATGCAGACTGGTGATTCCTTTAATTATTTTTTCTAATAATAATTCATTGTGAAGCTACATGTATAAAGTCTGTTTAGCATCGTGGCATAATTTGTCATGCTTAGTTTCATTTCAATAACAGTTGTCAGGTGCTACAGCACCTGCTTGTTACTTGCTGTAGCAACAGTTCCAGCAGCAACCGCTTCCATTCAAATTATTTTCTCTTACATCATGAAGTTTGACACGGCTGGCCTGTAGTGTAGGGCTGAATGAGATTCACCTTGATTGTTGATGCTAAGCTGTTGTTCACTTTTTAACTCTTGAAATGTGTCTGAATTTCAAGACAACTATATATGGCAAAGCTGTTGAATATCTGGAAACTGACTCCACAAGATCTGACCAGAGTCACGTTTCCAGCGACCATCAGTTAGTGCTGAAAAAGTGACCGACATGGTCACGAAAGCTACACTCAAACAATTTCTACATCCCGGAGAGGTAACTAATTTTTCCTTATTATGAATCATCCTGGGATCGGGACCAACTTTTTCGGAAATATCTTGAAACTAATTTAGCTGGAACATTTTGCTCCCCTTGTCAGCACCAGCTCCTAGGCAAACTTATTTCAAAATATTCGACATAATTTTCCGTACATCTGATAAATAATGTGTGTGTTTTTGGTGTGTATGTGTTAAGGGTATCCTTTCTAACCCTAACCCTTTGTAATGGTTTTTGAGGGATGTACATTTGAAGGCACAGAGAAGACTACTTTTTGGCTCATCAATTTTTGAAACTGTCGGATAAACGGTTTGGTGGCCCCCCCCCCCCCATCTTGGATCATTTTCCCGCCAAAAGCTCTCATACTAAAGCAATGGGAAATTTAAAATGTCTTCTCGAGAACTACTGGGCTGATTTCATTTATATTTGGCAGTAACCATCCTTAGGGCATAGAGATTCCATTTTGTTCAAACAAAGCTGATCGGCTAATTTGGCCAGCGGCCATCTTGGATTTCAGCTGATTTTTAGAAATGTCTTTAAAAATCTCTCCAAAACGATTTGAGGGATCAATTCAGACCTCATGAAATATGATCTGTGGTAAAAGCTGACCGAAGTTTGTTCAAGGGAACTTGATTAACTAAAACGACTCCTTCCCCAGAACTGCTGAAGCGATCAGGCCGAAATTCGTGATATATGATTAAAGACTAAGGGCCATTAAAATTTGTTCAAGAGAAGTTGATCTGTCAAAAAAATGGCCGCTTTAAAATGTCTTTAAAAATCTTCTCCAAAACCGCTTGGGAGATCAATTCAAAACGCATGAAATATCATCTAAGGCAAGAACTGCACCAAGGTTGTTTCAAGGGAACTTGATTGGCCAAATGGTTTGGTGGCCATCTTGGATAACCTAATTTTTGCCAAAATGACTCCAGAACCACTGAGCCAAAATTTGAGAGATATGATTAGGCACTGAGTGCCATTAAAGTTTTTTCAAGGGAAGGCGCTACGTCAGAAACATGGCAGAAGTGGACCAATCGAAATGTAGTGTGTTTTGTGGCCATATTGGACTTGCAAAAATGTCCACAAACTCATTTAGAAGGTTACACCTAAACCACCCACTAACAATTGTGACAAAAATGCATAACGCTCCAGGTGAGCGACACAGGCCCCTTGTTTTAATTTATCACTTTTCAATGATAAGTTTTCTAAAATGCTTTTTCCTAACGTGCAAATGTACATTCACTAAACAAAAACATTGATTTGATTATTAGAGTATTAGCCGTGTGTTTGTCTATCTTCTTGCAGTGGTGGTGAAGCTGATGGGAACAGATAATGCGACGACTTGTCATATTGTTATACTCAGACATACAGGTACATCATGTTGTTAATTTTCTGGAAAAATATTCTGCAGAAAATTTTCAAATATTTCCAAAATTGGGAAAATATAATGTTGCTAACTAAGACAGTAATGGCATTCAGTAAAATTAGTTACTTGCAGGTGTGCATGTATGGGTGGTCTGTAATTGATATAAGTAAGTGTATGAGTTTTGTTTTTAGTGATGTATCTTATTTTAGATAGGTATGGTCAACTGATCATTGGAGTTCACGTTTTACCTCACCTGGCCTTTCAGGCCATGTGAGCATATGGCATGGTTGGTGACCATCCATCATCTGTCAAACTGGTTTTAAAATTCTACTCCTCAGTAACCTCTTAGCAGATTTCAACCTGGTTTTGTTGGAAGGACTTATGGTGGTAGGCTTCATAACCTGCAGACAGAATTTCGATTGCTCTATTCTTTGTACGAAAAACCTTAGATTTTATGAAAGATTTAATGACACGGACCAAGTTTGCTTTGACAATCCTCACTATCCATGTCTTTAGCATTCTTATCTAGTTAGCTCACCTGGCCGGACCCTATGGTGGTAGGCTCCAGGAGTTCCATTCAGAATTTTGATTCATTAATTTTTTGGGTGTGAGATTTCATGAAAAATGTACTGAAAATTGTCAAATTGCTTCTTCTCGTTACCATTCTGAACGATTTTAATCAAATTTGGCTGAAATAATCCTATTGTGATGGGCTCTAGAACTTCCATTCGGAATTTTGATTCGTCAATTTTTTGGGTGAAAATCTTAGATTTTATGAAAAATTTACCGGAAATGGTCAAAATGCTGCTTGACATATTTCAACCAAATTTGGTCAGATGGATTCTATTGTGGTAGGCTCCAGAATTTCCATTCGGAATTTTGATTGCACTATTTTTTGGGTGAAAATCTTTGATTTTATGACAAATTACTGGAAATTGTCAAATTGCTTCTTCTGCTTGTCAACTTAACTGATTTCAAGCAAATATGCCCAAAAGGATCCTATCATCATAGGCTCTAGAAGTTACATTCAGAATTTTGATTCATCAAATTTTTGGGGTGAAAATCTTATTTTATTGCTAAATTTACTGGAAATAGTCAAATTGCTTGGTCTCCTTATTACTTTGAGCAATTTAAAACCAACTTTGGCTAAAATGATCCTATGATCATAGGCACCAGATTTCCATTCAGAATTTTGATTGGTTGGTTTCCTTTTAACATTTTTTTTGCATCCTTAATGTAGCGAATCATGTTTATTTAAATGCAAATGCTAATGATCCAGGTGAGCGGCACAGGCCCTTGGGGCTCTTGTTATATTTTTGTAAGGAAAATGAAGCTCTCTTAGTAGATAAATGTATCAATTCATGTTTACATTTTTGCTGACAGATCTCTGCTATTGTTGTTTTAATGTAAGCTATCATTGTTCAGAATTGATCCAATCACATGTACAAAAAGGCATCTGCTAGCTAGAAATGGATCCCTCTATTGACCCTGCTCTTGGAAGCTTGCATCGGAACCTTGAACTTTCCGAAAAATGACCGGAAATCGTTTAAAACGCTACTCATTAGCTGCTTGGACAATTTCACCAGACTTGACTGGAATGAACATAGGGCAGTAGACTTCAGACCCTTTATACAGAATTGTGATTGGTAAATTTTTATGGTGGCCATCTTGGATTTTCCAGAAATCCATTAAACAATTACTGTTCCTTAATCAATGACTTGAGTTCAACGAAACCTGAGTGGAATAATTCTATGTGATCAGCCTTCTAATGAGAATTTTGATTGGTTGATTTTTATTCCCACAGCCATCTTGGATTTTCCAAACAAATCTTCCAGAACCATTAAAGATGATACTCCTCGATCATTGGGATGATTTAAAAAAAACTTGGGGTGTGGTGGGAGGAACATTTTAATTGATCAATTCCTTTGTTGGCCATCTTGGATTTTCCAAAAATTATCGAGAAATTCGTTAAAACGTATCCCTCCTAACCAACTTGGCGAATTTTAAGCAAATTTGGTTGGAATGATCCAATGGTAGTAGCCTCTAGAACTTTTATTCAGAATTTTGATTGGTCAATTTTTTAGTGGCCATCTTGGATTTTCTAAAGATTTTCTCGGAACCATTTGAAACGCTACCCCTTAATCACTCGCCCAAATTCAACGAAAATTGCGTGGAATGATCATATCGCAGGCGTCAACATCTCAAACAAGAATTTTGATTGGTTATTTTTTTTTTTGGTGGCCATCTTGAATTTGCCAAAAATTATCCATTATGTCTATTTCAATGCTAATAGTTCAAATACTAATGGTCTATGTGAGCGTCACTGGCCCTTGAACCTCTTGTTGTATGTTATGTGTTCTGTACTGTAGATTCTGGCGCTACTTGTCTGGCTCATTTTGATGGTAGTGGCACATCAGAAGCTGTACTACACATGATATCATTGGTCAAGCAACTATCACCTGACAAAAAACGTGGCAGGTATGATATTACAGTTCTCACACACCAATAAATGATATAAATTCTACATTAAAAGATATGGAATATTTTCTGGTTTAAATTGTATGTAGACTTTAACTAATTGGCTGAGTTGGTGGATATGACCTCTACCAACCCTGCTAGTTAGTTAAATTCCATATATTGTACACAGAAAGTTTTAGTCGAATGTTTTGTAGATGCTTTATTCTACTTCGAATAATACTTACCAGATGTACTATTATGATAATGTCTATTATCTAGTCTAGCTCAAAATAAACAATTAAAACTCCGCACTCTCCTGGTCCTGCCCATACTGTGTCCGGGAATTACCATAGCCCCAGGTACCGAGTCAATTCCCAATCACAGTCGGATTCATCTATTTTGCTCTCCATGCTAGTCGTGGTTTTTAAAGTTCTCTAAATTTGCAATTTTTAACGGAGTTAGCGGTTTTCTGTTTAATTCATTGCTGGAAGGATGGAAGAAAAAGGAAAATCATCACAGGTTGTATCAATCTAGAATTTATACAACCGTGCCATAATGACTGAAATTTCCTTAAATTGGCACATTATTTTAAAATGGTAGCCATTGTTGGAGTCGGGGTACCCGTTAACTTTTTAATCTTATCCGGGTACTCGGTTAATTTCTCTTGCGACTTGGTTCCTTCCAAGATGGATGCGCCCTTAGCCAAGATGGCGGCGCCCATGATTAATGTTTCGCTTTGGCTTGGCGTGTCTATGCACTCTGTTTATGCCGATTTTTAGCTCTCGCTTCATTGTCGAGGGTGTTTGTAGCGATCGGCGTTTATTTCTTGGCTGTATTAACGTTAGTTAACTTCCAAGTTGTGTTTATTAATTTTCACTCAAAAAAGTTTCAAATATTTCCTGCCTAAAGGCTTGATTATCATTAATTTAAGAGAAAGTTAATGTTTCTAAGTAATTCTACTTTACAATCAAGTCAATTGTGCGTATTGCTCATCATCGTATGTCGTGTGCAGCGTTTTAATTCTTCTCTGTGTTCGCAGAAGGCCAAGAACCAGGACACTTTGTGTCACAAATGCAACAGGTTCATGCAGCGCAAGTTCTCGGGTCATCACTGTGTGGCTTGCACGAAGTGCAAAGTGGGAAGTCCGTGTGATGTGTGCGCCAAGTGGTTGTCGGAATTGGTGGCAGAGTTCGATCGTGATCGTCATACGCGCTTGGAGAGAATCGCGAGGGACAAGGCGGCCAAGCTGGATCAGGCTTCAGTGAGAGGACTGGAAGATCGTTTGAACGAGTGAATGGATTCAGCATTGGGCGTATGGGCGGGCCAGTTCAAGGCAATGTTTGAGTCCTTGCAATCCACGATCCTGACGATACAGGCTGGTGCAGGGCAACCTTTCGGTGGCCCGACTAGTTCTGCGGAGGGACAACCACCTGTCCCTTCTCCGACCTTGGCTCAAGAGCCGATGGCGGAGGAAGATCTTCTCCTAATGGAAGATTCCGGCATGCCGGATATTTCATTGACGGCTAGACCAGGTACATCCCAGGGAACTCCCTCGGGATTTGTACGGGTTTGCCAAGCGGGTGGTGATGTCGACGTTCCGTTGGGCACTTTCCACCCAGATTTCACTCAACCCGCGTTGTCATTGGAGTCGTGTTTTGCGGTTCCTAGCGGCATCCCAGCGGCGTTCGGTGCAGCTCCTCTCAGAGTGCCGGCATCTACCGTGGTGAAAGCGGGTGTAGTCCCGCCTCCCGTGCTGGAGCCAATGGACTGTGGTGAATCCGTGTCCGGCGATTCGTTGGACACTGGTGCCGCTAGTAGTCGGGCTATGGACGCGCTTCATGTTGGAAGAAGTGCGGGCCATAGCTCTCAGCATGGATCGGCAGTGACCTACTCATCCAAGGGTCCGCTTTCTGCACCGAAGCTGAATGGGTGCAGGTCCTTGGCTGGATGTCCGACCATCTCGGGTTGGCATCGGATCAAGGATCTCAGCGCGATCCGGCGATGGAACGGATGTCGCAGCGAGCGGCTAGCGCTCTGTCAAGTGGCTCTTCAGCCATGCCGACCCTCCCTTTGGACACACAGACTTCCGACATGTTGGAGGTTGCGGCATATCATCTGGTTCAGCCAGAGTATGCGTTGCCCAAAGCCCCGAAGGGGATAAGGAGTAGGGTCCATTTTCCGGAGCTGGCCTATCATCAGTATGCCCGGGTTCCATGGCTTTCCATCGGGGAGCGAGAGGCGCTGAATAGGCCATTGGCTGGCAAATCGAAGGGGCGTTCTCATCCCTTAGTTTCCCAAGCCAATAAAGATCCGTTTAATGAGCTAATGCTCATTGAAGATGCAGCGAGGGCAGCCATGGCTGCACTCTCGCACGGATGTACCGTCCTGCAGGGTATGCTGGCCTGCATGGCTGAAGGTGGACAAGTGCCAGAGGCTGCTCCCGGAGTTGTTCGGGACACCATGCGCTTGTCCCAGGATTGCCTGGCCAGGGTGATCACCAGATCATTGGTGGAGCGAAGGAGAATGGTTCTCGATTGTGTAGAACCAGGACCTGAGATGGGGCTGTGTTATCTTCTGTGCCTTTCATTTGTCCAGGCTTGTTCGGCGGCTCGGCACGGCAAGCCTTATCCAAGGTCGCATCAATGGTCCCTGAGCAAGAAGTAGTCGGCAAGTCGTCGAAGTCGACTAAGAGGACACAGCCGCAGCAGTCCTACAAACAGCATCGGCATGAGCAGCAGAGGCAGCGCCAGAGATCGCCCTTCCGTCCTTCTGGCCGTGATGTCCATCGGTCATCCGGATCGCAGGGACCTGGCCATTTGTCCTCATACAAGTCCTCTAATAAGAGGCCGTATGAGGAGGACAGGAAGGGTGGCGGTTCGGGTCGTGGCGGTTATCATAAGGATAGCCGTGGCGGCGGTTCCGGGCCATCATATTCCAAGAAGCCGCGGGGCGGCCGTCGAGGCCTGTCCTGATGGGTTTCCGGTGGAATCAGTTCCGGTGATGTCAGGAACGAAGGGAGTCGAGAATCGTCACCCAAGCGATTTAGCGTCTTATCGTGCAATATCGACCGCCAGCTGTGTGCAGATTCTTACCATCGGAGGCAGACTTCAACTGTTCTCAAGCCAATGGGAACAGGTCGTGCAAGATTGTTTAGTCTGTCAGTGGTTAAGAAACGGCTACGAACCAGACTGGCTCATCCATCAATCGTTAGTTCCGTTAACATCGACTCCAGTGGGGACTCCCGTTCCAAGGGAATCTGATCGTCTAGATGCCATTTGCTCAGAAATCGAAGCTCTTCAGCGGAAGAACGCGATTCATCTAGTCCGTAATCAGTCCTCCCTAGGCTTCTATTCGATGATGTTCCTCGTTCCGAAACGTACCGGAGGTTGGAGACCAATTCTCAATCTCCAACCGTTGAACTAATTTATTCTTTCTCCAAAATTTCAGATGGAGACTGTAGCAGCGGTGATGACAGGGCTGAGAAAAGGCATGTGGGCAGTGTCGATAGATCTGAAGGATGCATATTTTCATATTCCAATGTCAATTCCTTTTCAGAAATACCTTCGCTTTGCATTCCAAGACAATGTTTGGGAATTCAATGCGCTTCCATTCGGCCTGACCACAGCACTGAGGGTTTTCACCAAAGTGGTTCTCGCCATGACTTCTTATCTTCGCCAGAGAAACATAGCTGTTCATACTTATATAGACGACTGTCTGCTGAAGGCGGGGCATCCAGTCACTCTGCGCAACAATCTTCAGGTAGTCCTAGCCTTACTAAAGGATCTAGGATGGATTGTGAATCTAGAGAAATCAGAATTGACTCCATCCCAGGAGTTTGTTTATCTGGGAATATTTTTCAACCTCAGGGATGGCGTAGCTTTTCTGGCGGAGAGCAGAGTCAAGAGTTTGATTGCAGTACTGGAGTCAGTTTCTCTAGGAGCCTTTCTGATGGCGCGCCAATTTCTCAGGATACTGGGTTTACTAATGTCTCTGGAGAAAGTGGTTCCTTATGCGGCACTCAGGTGCAGGCTGATTCAGATGTGTCTAATGTCATTCTGGTCTCAGAGAACGGATCCGTTATCTCTGAAGATTCCAGTAAAAGAACCATTGATATTCCACCTTCAGTGGTGGTTATCGGAACAGAATCTCCTGTGAGGTGTTCCTCTACAACGTCCTCAACCACAGATGCCCATCTTCACAGATGCATCGACAATGGGTTGGAGAGCGGTATTGGACGATCAGTGAGTGTCAGGGGAATGGGATCGGACCAATGCGCAGAAACATATCAATGTTCTCGAATTATTAGCAGTGACATTAACACTTCGAAAATTCGAGAGCTTAATACGAGACAAGATTGTCCTAGTAAGGACAGACAACTCAACAGTGGTGTCTTATTTAAACCGCCAAGGCGGGACGAGATCACCAGAGTTGTGTATGATGATTTGGAACCTTCTGCTGTGGTGCCAAGAGAGGAATGTTATTCTTCGGGCAGCACACATTCCAGGAAGACTGAACATCTTAGCGGATGCTCTCAGTCGAAGGACGGTTTGTCGTCCAACGGAATGGCAGTCATCCAATCGGTAGCGGAGGTTCTATTCAAACAGTGGGGCAAGCCAAATGTGGACCTGTTTGCGATGAAACAGAACGCAAAGATGGTCACATACGTGACACCGATCCCGGACCCGCTAGCTCTAGCAGTAGACGCACTGGCGATAAGTTGGAAGGGAATGTACGCATATGCGTATCCTCCAACGATTCTCATCCCAAAAGTTCTGGCAAAGATAAGAGAGGGTATGTGCCAAGTACTACTGATCGCCCCTTATTGGCCAGGCCGATCATGGTTTACGGATCTGCTGGACCTTCTGGTCTGCAATCCAATCCCTCTTCCAGACAGTATGGATCTAATCTCTCAGAACATGGGTCTGTACTTCCACGACAGACCAGAAATGTTCAAATTGACTGCATGGATGTTATCAAGCAGCGTACAATTAAGGCTGGCTTTTCTGAGCAAGCAGGGAAGTTTGTTGCTTCAGCCAGAAGAGGGTCAACCACTAAAACATTTAATTATAGAATCAGCAAATTTGCAGAGTGGTGTAAGGGAAGAGATATCGATCCCTTTTCTGCATTTGTTCAACACGTAGCAGATTTCATCTGTCATTTATACGAAGTTGACAAACTTGTACCTTCAACCCTAGCAGCATATAAGTCTGCATTAGCTTCAGTCATTCCCAGTCTGGCCATTGAAGAGTGCAAAATGACACTTTAAATGAAGTTATTAAAGGAATGAGCAATTTGCGACCTAGACAGCCAATTCCTATCCCAGCATGGAATCTATCTCTTGTTCTACAGGTTTTAGGGCATGCTCCCTTTGAACCGATTAGATCTATAGATATTAAACTGTTAACTATTAAATCAGTTTTCTTGGTTGCAGCAGCGTCGGCGAGAAGGAGAAGCGAATTCATGCGCTTTCTGCTGAACAAGACCATTTTGTCGTCACAGGTGAAGGTTTAAGACTACTTCCACGTCTTTGTTTCCTGGCAAAGAATCAGTCACTTAAATATCCAGGACAGCCGATCAATTTGCCAAGTTTAACTAGACATGACCCAAACTCTTCTGCTTGGTGTCCTGTCAGATGGCTGAAAATGTATAAAAAACGTACTGAGGAGTGGAGAGATGACCCGAAATCTCTGGTTATGTCTCAAAGCTCCTCATTTGCGCGCCTCGGAAGATACTATTTCTCGTTGGATAGTCGATGCTATTCAGATGTCGCACAAAATCGCTACAGGAAAGCAGATTGATCGTGCGAATGCCCATCAGGTCCGAGCACTAGCAGCAGCATCGGCCCTTTATAAGGGTCTCTCATTAGAGGAGGTGATGTCTGTAGCACAATGGCATGCCGAGTCGTCATTTACTGATTTCTACCTTCGCGACATCTCCAGCGCACTTAGTCCGGTAGCCGTTGCCAATTTATCGAATCTGAACTAAATAAATGTGATTATTTTAAAATTAAATCCTGTCACAACTAGGCTCAAATCCGCAAAAATCGATGTTTACGAACGTGCACAGATTTCACTTCAAGAGTATACTTACCTCCCTAATACTCTTTGATATTGCTAAATATCGGCTTTCACTCATTAAACACTCAGAATAAAAACAGTTAGGTGCCCCTACTGGGCAGGGAGTTGGAGTGCAGTCTGGCGGATGCCAGCCCCACCACTGCGCATGCGCAGACTAGTACTTCCTCTTTGCTAATTTATTGGCAGAGAGTGAACACATGTTTTTGTGCTTTACACTTTTCACTTTTTTCAAAGTCATTTAAGCGGTTATATTAGAAGTTAATCACCTGTTTATCATGTCTGAGAGAGTGGCTTCGCCGGAGGACGGCTCAGGACCCATACATCAGGTGACTTCTATTATATTTTAGCGAGTTTTTCCCGGTGTAATGTGTTTCCGGGACTCGCGTTTACCGTGATAAGCGCCTGTTTTAGTTGTTTTATTTCAACATGGTGCTATATAATACTAATCTCTCTGTGTTTATGTCCACAGGTATCTGTCAGGATATGTAATGGACACCACAGCATCAGAGGGTTTGTTTCTCTCCACCAAGGTTCCATTTCCTACTAATACTGTTAGGTTATCTGACCAAAAATTCTATGTCCAGTGAGTCGGAGGCCTAGTATAAAGGTCTTCTCACTTTGCCCTCTTGATCCAATTCCTTCCCCTAAGTTGGAGAGAGTTAAGAGGCGTAGTCTTGGTGGAGTGCTCCAGTTCATCACGTTGGATGGTTTGTCTATACAAAGTGTCAGGTATATAATTAATGATATGAGGTGATGTTAATTATTTAGGAAAATTAACTGTAATTGCCATTGTTATCATTGTGTATCTGATGGTTGTGTAGTCTGAATATCCATTCTGTAGATGTTCTGGTTATGAATACAATTCGTCCTTACACCTGGATGTTTGTTTCGGATCGATTTAATTTCTGTCATGGGATTAATGACGTCATAATCAGCCTTGCTCTTTATTAACATTAAAGTTTTGTCCAACGCTGGTTTCAGATGATTGGTGATCCTTATGATCATTTTCCCTCTCTTTTAGTTTGGTTTTGAGTTTCTAACCTTAACAAAATTACTCATTGACACTCCTGGCACCGAGGTGCGCGCGGTGCTGGGCGTGGCGCGCGAGGATCTGGTCGTGGTAATTGTGCCTGATGGGCCGGTTACCGCGGTGAGAACCACTCCGGTGTTTCTGGCGAAGGAGACAGTGCCACTCTTGCACTCCTTATGTCCACCTCTCTCCCTAGGTGGACCGGTGGGAGGCCGGTTGGCCGACCACATGCAAGAGTGGGAGCGGTTGACTCAGGACCGTTTAGTCTTGCGATGGCTTTCAGTCGGGTATCATCCCGATTGGATGTCAGGCCCGCCATCGCGGCTGTTTCTGGTGCCAATCTGGACTCCAAATCCGAGAGATCCAGAGCAAAGGTTGTGTATCGAGGAGGAGATAAACTCCCTCATACAAAAAGGAGCAATTCAGCCGGCACAAAAGTGTCCGGGCTTCTATTCAACCGTGTTCTTAGTAAGAAAAAACACCGGAGGGTGGAGACCTATTCTCAACCTCAAGCCGTTGAACAAGTTCATAGAGACGCCCAGTTTCAAGATGGAGACTGTGCGCTCGGGGTTGGAGAAGGGAATGTGGACAGCTTCAATAGATTTGAAGGATGCTTATTTCCACATCCCCATAGCGAGGAGTTTCCGTCGCTTCCTGAGATTTGCATTCCAGGGCAGACAGTGGGAATTCAGGGTGTTACCCTTCGGAATTTCCACGGCTCCTCGGGTTTTCACCCGTGTGGTTCTTGCGATCACCGCATACCTCCGCAGGAGAAGCAAAGCAGTCCACGCGTACATGGACGACTGGCTGTTAAAAGCCCACACCCAGGAAAGTTTATCGGCCAATCTGGAGATTGTTTTGAAGACTCTCACAGACTTGGGCAGGATAATCAATTTCCAAAAATCAGAGCTGACTCCATCCCAGAAGTTTGTTTACCTGGGCATGTTCTTCGATCTAGAGACAGGATATGTTTATCCTACTCAGGAGAGGGTTCAGAGACTCATCTCAGTAATACAGTCAGTGTGCGACAGTCGTCATGTCCTGGCACGGGTTTAGTTGAGGATGCTGGGGTTGATGGTTTCTTTGGAACCAGTCATTCCTCAGGCCGCCTTACGCAGGCGGCTGATCCAGTTATTTCTCATGACACAATGGACCCAGAGTACAGGTTCGCTGGACTCGAACGTGTCAGTGTTGGCACCTCTAATTCACCACCTGCAATGGTGGTTGAAGACAGAGAATCTCTTGGTGGGGTTTATGCTAACCCATCCCCACCCTCAGGTGACTGTGTATACAGATGCCTCGATGGAGGGGTGGGAACTTGCCTGGAAGAATCCACGATATCAAGGCTTTGGAATCTGGAACAGTCAAAGGAACATATCAATCTACTGGAGTTAAGAGCAGTAGTCCTGGGCCTGGAACATTTCTTACAGAAAGTTCAGGGCAAGATTGTTCTTATTCGTTCAGACAACTCAACAGTTGTGACTTACATAAACCGCCAGGGTGGAACGAAGTCGCCCAGTCTCTGTATGATGACATGGAGACTGCTTTGTCGGTGCCTGGATCACAGGATTACCTTGAAAGCAGTTCATATTCCGGGAAGGTTAAATCTGCTAGCAGACTCATTGAGCCGAAGGATGAGAGTTTTACCGACGGAATGGCAACTAAATCAATGTGTGGCGGATCGTCTGTTCGACCATTGGGGGAAACCCAACATCGATTTGTTCGCAACGAAGAAGAATGCGAAGATGACGACGTACGTCTCTCCGATTCCAGATCCAAGCGCTTTCGCAACAGATGCGTTAGCTATCAGCTGGGGGGGGGAATGTATGCATACGCATTCCCTCCAGCAATCCTGATTCCAAAAATTCTTCAGAAAATCAGACAGGAGGAGTGCCAAGTGCTTCTGATCGCCCCGGATTGGCCAAGCCGATCATGGTATACGGATCTGCTGGACCTTCTGGTCTGCAATCCGGTTCCTTTGCCTCTGATGGACGACATTATCTTCCAGGGCAAGGCCCTTCACAACAATCCGTCAAATGTTCCCATTGACTGCGTGGATGTTGTCAAGGAATCTAGAATTAAGGAGGGCTTTTCTGAGCAAGCAGCCATGTTTATGGCCAAAGCCAGGAGGGGGTCAACCTCCAGAGCATATAATTATAAAATCAACAGATTTGCAGAGTGGTGCTCAAAAAGATGTATTGATCCAATGGATTCATCTATTCAGGTAGTAGCTGATTTCCTCTGTCACCTGTATGATGCCTATAGCCTCAAGCCTAACTCTATTGCTGGTTATAAATCCGCTTTAATGACTGTTATCCCTTGCTTGGCTAATAGGGGGAGTGATGAAGTAAGTACATTAAATGTGTTAATTAAAGGCATGGGCAATCTAAGACCAAGGAATCCCCCAGTGATTCCATCTTGGAGTTTATCTCTAGTGCTTCAGGTACTAGGGGATAAGCCTTTTGAACCACTTAGTTCCATTTCTATGAAACTGTTAACTCTTAAAACTGTATTTTTAATTGCTGCAGCCTCGGCTAGGCGTAGGAGTGAAATTCATGCCTTATCAGCCGAGGAAGACCGTTTTGTGGTTACAGGGGAAGGCCTTAAGCTGCTACCTAGGATTCATTTCTTGGCTAAGAATCAGTCTGAAATATCCAGGTCAACCTATTTTTTTGCCAGCTTTAACTAGATATGATCCTAATTCTAAAGCATGGTGTCCCGTCCGGGTGCTGCTCCGGTACAAACAACGTACATCGGAGTGGCGGACGGACCAGTCAGCGTTATGGTTGTCATATATTGAACCCCATGGCAGGGTGTCTAAGGACACCATTTCCAGGTGGATTGTAGAATGTATTCAGTTTTGTCATAAATCAGCCACCGGGAAGCAGGTTGACATGGCCAAGGCTCACAGTATTTAATGGGGTCCCTGTGGATGACATTATGTCGGTTGCTCAGTGGCACTGTGAGTCAAGTTTTACAGACCATTATCTCCGTGACTCCTCTAATCCTCTCGCCTTGTCGATTTTGAAAAAATAACTAGGTGTACATTTTTTGAAGAGGTTTCCTCATTGCTTATATATTTCACAATTAATTAATGGAAACAACCACTTTTTGGGACTGCATCAGCCTTCACCACTGGGAAGATGATGTCAGCAGCCAAGTTCAACAAGGTCAGTCTTGTTCATGTGTCGTCCATTGTTGATTGTATTGTCACATTACCCGTTGTTATTAAAATGGTGATGGTTTGTGTGTTTATGTGGTTCATTATTGAGAGTATACGAAAATTGAGCTTTTTCATCATGTCCTATAGTACATGGCACTTGTACGTAGAGAGCGTATGGGACATTGAGGTCTTCAAGTCTTCCTCCCAGGAAGGGGGTGCGGGGGGGGGGGGGGGGGGGGGGGGGGGGGTAGAGCGCATATGACATTCGGTCATCTCTCATACATGTGTTATCCGATGGTTTGTCAAATCCTGAGTGTTTTTACACAGTTTCAGAAGTTTAAGTGCCTTAAACGCGGAAAAGCGTATAGGGAAGAGCTGGTCTTTTGACCTCGCCTCCCTCCCGCCGAATTCCCTGTCGAATTCTGGCAATATCAAAGAGTATTAGGGAGGTAAGTATACTCTTGAAGTGAAATAAACGAAATCTAGGATTTCTTTTTTCACGAGAGAGTTGATACTTACCTCCCTAATACGGACCTGGCCTGTCCACCCCACAGAGGCTCGGTCTTCAGGCTCTTAATAGTTGCATGTGTGTCAGCCAATAAATTAGTCAGAGGAAGTACTAGTCTGCGCATGCGCGGTGGTGGGGCTGGCATCCGCCAGACTGCACTCTGACTCCCTGCCCAGTAGGGGCACCTAACTGTTTTTATTCTGAGTGTTTATTGAGTGAAAGCCGATATTTAGCAATATCAAAGAGTATTAGCGAGGTAAGTATCAACTCTCTCGTGAAAAAAGAAATCCTAGATTTCATTTATATTCAACTAAGATATATTTTCACAACCTTACGGGATCGAGAGTGTGTTATAAAACAGCCAAATAGAGAGCCGAGTAGTAGGGCTGGGGTCAAAATGATACCACCTCCTTCAACTGGCAGCCATTCGGCGATCCGTGGCCCCCACCGCCCTCTTAATCCCTGGGGGACTTAGGGTTGTTGAGACATGTGGTTGGTATGCCTCTAAATGATGCCTCAGTGATTAAGAGGGCACTGGGGGGGCCACGGATCGCCGAACGGCTGCCAGTTGAGGGAGGTGGTATCATTTTAATCCCGAACATACTACTACCACACATAATAGGGTCTGAACGCCCGTTTAGAGACAAGCATCCACAGTGATATACACCGACCACGACATGTCTCAACAACCCTATGCCCCAGGGATTGAGAGGGTGGTGGGGGCCACGCATCGCCGAACGGCTGTCAGTTGAGGGAGGTAGTATCATTTTAATTCCAACCCTACTAGTCAAAATGATACCACCTCCCTCAACTGGCAGCCGTTCAATCCCTGGGGGGCATAGGGTTGTTGAGACAATTTTTCGTGGTCGAGATGGGATCTGCTGACATGGAAGGCCGTGGCGAATATAAAACTCCCGTGCGGACCCCACTGTCCGGGAGAAACTCCTC
This sequence comes from Chaetoderma sp. LZ-2023a, assembly GCA_034401795.1. Taxonomy (NCBI): domain Eukaryota; kingdom Metazoa; phylum Mollusca; class Caudofoveata; order Chaetodermatida; family Chaetodermatidae; genus Chaetoderma; species Chaetoderma sp. LZ-2023a. Next base: position 19,632,800 of record CM067372.1, read on the forward strand.
AGGATACCGGCCAGTGGCCGGCCTCTATTCTGACCGGTGTCATGAGGAGGTTTTTCTATCTGCGGGTTTTTAGTATTTTTTTATTATTAGTTTTTTTCTTGTAACCTATCCTACCTATCTTGTGTTCCTATCCTACATATCCTACCTATCTCTTTTGTACCTATCCTACCTATCTTACCCTGTTGCTATTCCAGCCGGCCGGTGGTGCTTTTACCCCGCACTGGGGGGGGGGGGGTGTCACGGTGGGCCTACCCCGGCCCTAGTCTTACCTAGTTTTTTGAGTGGATTTGAGCCCCAGTCTGCAGCCGGGGACTGCTATGCAATTCGATGACTGCGGCTCTATTGATAGACCTACCGCGACACCGTTAAGATCTCGACTCTTAGTAACTTTATCTCTGAGTGTGAGTTGTGAAATCGCTGTTACGCGTTATCTCGAAGTGATGTCAAGATCTAGTGTGAGTCGAGCCTGATAGCGCAGCAACGCACATAACTTATCAGCTATATTGATTAATGCCTACATGGCCGAGATAGTTAATGCGTTTGTATTATACACTTAAAATCACAGGTTCAAATCTCGTTATGTGTTATTAGCAAATGGTAAAATCACAGGTTCAAATCTCATTATGTGTTATTAGCAAATGGTAAAATCACAGGTTCAAATCTCGTTATGTGTTATTAGCAAATGGTAAAATCACAGGTTCAAATCTCATTATGTGTTATTAGCAAATGGTAAAATCACAGGTTCAAATCTCGTTATGTGTTATTAGCAAATGGTAAAATCACAGGTTCAAATCTCATTATGTGTTATTAGCAAATGGTAAAATCACAGGTTCAAATCTCGTTATGTGTTATTAGCAAATGGTAAAATCACAGGTTCAAATCTCGTTATGTGTTATTAGCAAATGGTAAAATCACAGGTTCAAATCTCATTATGTGTTATTAGCAAATGGTAAAATCACAGGTTCAAATCTCATTATGTGTTATTAGCAAATGGTAAAATCACAGGTTCAAATCTCGTTATGTGTTATTAGCAAATGGTAAAATCACAGGTTCAAATCTCGTTATGTGTTATTAGCATAAGTTAAATATGTCTACAATTACTCTTTACCCATAAGACATCACGTCAAGACCAACTCGCACAGTCATTGACTGACCACATAAAACCCATGATTGCAGACCACAGACCCTCGACTGGGCCAAAGTCAAGAATAGTAGCTGCTATGCGTTAACACCTAATTAGACACAGCAACCATAATGGTATACCGGCGATCAAAAATTACGTGTGAACGCACAACCATACATTACGCTCATCTACAAACAATATTACACACAATGGGCTGGCCTGAAGAGCTATGGTCATGCATGCATGATGTAGGCTGTGCGGCGTGACGAGAAAACTACCCGGGCCATTGCGTGATATGGGCAACTATGCAGATCGAAATCTTGAGAAATGGAGAAGCTCAGGGATCCCAACATTCCGCTTGTCATTTCTACTAACATGCCTTACGTGTCGCGGACGTTATCCGATGACTGTGATAGCGATGGACAAACTCTTCAAGTATATGAGTGGGAACAAGAAATGCAGTGATCCCTCGCCCACCAACCTTTCAATGCGCGCACTACTCCCACGTATCACATCAGCTCGACCACATCTCACACAAACACATAGTCTCTGTCGGTATCACATCGACACGACAGACCACCCACAGTTTTTTCCCGATACTGATCGCCGTGTGATCACCACACATAATAGGGCCAATGCCCATTTAGAGACAGGCATCCACAGTGATATACACCATGACTTCTGTTGCGCAGCTTCGCAATGTTGCAAAGCAATTCGGCCTTAGAGTAGCCTCTAAGGACAAGAAAGCCGACCTGCTCCGGATGATCGGACAGGCCTGTGCCGAGGAGTCACAGAAGCGACTCTCCCGAGCAATGAAGACGGGAAGGTTTCCAGCCCTTACCAAAGATGATCCTTTGAATCCCCACAAGAGCGCAGCGGATCCGTGAGCTTTGTCAGTTGGACGAGGAGGTGACTGCTAGCTTGCGAGCCAAGACTGTAGCGAGGTGGATGGCGGACCATCCACTGGAGCGCTTACCTCCCCTACGCAGGATCGCTAAGCGAGTGATGAGGGGGCCGAGGTCTGAACCCTTAGCCCGGAGCATGAGGCGAGAAGGCGAATACATTCTCAACCAGCGTCTCGGCGAGACAGAGGATAGAGCTTCTACCTCCGCTACACCCATAACTATTGCATCCGTCACGTCGAAGACGGTAGGGTGATACTCTTCCACAAGAATGCTCAAGGGAGCCAAGCGTCCCTAAACGAGTTCAGACTGTCCCATACCCACACTTCATAGTTTGCGACTTCGAAGCACTCCTAGATGGTATCAAGACTTATCCTACGGAGACTCTCACGATCGAGAGCACTCACATACCTATCTCTGTGTCAGTTGGCTGCTCCTTAGATGGCGCCATGAGTGAGCCCACTCACCTCTGCAATCCTAACCCCAAAGAACTGATCAGAGAGCATATCTAAGGGTTAGGGCACAGTACATACCGACAGACCTGGACAAGCTCCCAAAGCGACAGCAGCGACTGATCAACGAGTTGTGTGACCAAGTGCCTATACTGGGGTTCAACTCTGGGCGGTATGACCTGAACCTCATCAAGAAGTACTTTGTCGATGAGCTGACTGACAGTATAGGTACAGTGAAAGTCGCCAAGAAGGCTAGTCAGACCATGTTCCTCATAGCACCTGAGCTACGGTTTCTCGATGTGCTGAACTAACTCGGCCCAGGAGTCTCGTACGAGGTATGGGTCAAAGCTTATGGGTGTACACAGCAGAAGAGCTTCCTGACTACTCAGCATGGACATCTAAGCTCAATGGTGGCTACCTCTTGACTCGATCATAGTGGAAACAGTGTAACCAGACATTTAGTGAGCATGGAATGCGGACATTCGCCGACTGGTTGCGATATTACAACAACCTGGATGTCAGTCCATTCATCGAAGCCCTAGAGCGGATGCGGGAGTTCTACACAGAACGAGAAATAGACATCCTCAAAGACGCGGTGTCTCTCCCAGGTGTGTCACTACAGTACCTCCTACGTGGAACCGCTCAGCACATGCCGGATGTTAGCCTCTATTCACCAGGCAAGGAAGCCTACAAGATGCTGAAGGGTGCTGTTGTTGGAGGTCCTAGCATCATGTTCACCAGATACCACGAGGCCGACGTGACTCGAATCGGCCAGAGTGAGCGTATCTGCCAATGTCTACTCGGCTACGACGCAAATGCTCTGTACCTGTCAACGATGGCCAAAGAGATGCCCTGTGGTAAGGAGACAGTGCACCCTTGGTCCGGTGCCAGTGGTGTAACCAGCTTTAAGGAGGAGCTCCTAGCATACCGCTGGTTTAGATTTGCTGAGGTGGATATAGAGGTCCCTAAGGCTCTGTGGGCAAAGTTCGAGGAAATGCCCCCGCTCTTCTATAACTGCGAGATCCCGGTAGAGGCCGTCTTCTGAGATGCAGGCATATCTAGAGCGTACAGGGTGGAAGCGACCCACCACCCAGAAGCTGGTCGGCGCCCTCTCTGGCAAGAAGCGGCTGCTGTACGCACCGACACTCAAGTGGTATATAACCCATGGCCTGGAGATCACTGCTGTACACAGCACCATAGACTACGAGGCCAATCGCCCATTCGAGTGGTTCGTGGAGAATGTTACGGAGGCCCGCCGCTCGGGAGATGTAGATAAGAGCAAAGCGCTCTTGGCAGCTCTCTTCAAACTCCTCGGCAACAGTGCCTACGGGAAGCTTATCGAGGCCCTAGAACGTCATAGCAACACCAGGTTCACGAAGGATTAATGCGTGGTAGACAAGGCCCTGCGTAGTGCATGGTTCGAAGATCTCGAGGAGATCGGTGAGTCATACGAGCTCCAGAGTCACAAGCCGAGAATCACTATTCGAATGCCCTTCCAGGTGGGGATAGCCGTTTATGAGCTCGCGAAGCTGCGAATGCTGGCGTTCTACTACGACTTCCTCGATCGCTACGTAGCTCGTGACAGCTTTGAGATGGACACTCCGCGTATATCGCTATAGCAGGCTCCAACCTCGACGACGTCATTCGCCCTGAGATGCGAGCAGAGTACCAGGCTCATAAGCGGGACTGGCTAGCTTGGGACAAATGGTCTGGACGGACGCCGGGACTGTTCAAGCTCGAGTTCGAAGGCTCTCGTGGTATCGCTCTCTGCTCAAAATGCTACTATGTGGAGAGCATAGCTGCAAGTAAGTGCTCGGCTAAGGGAATGTCAAAGTGGCAGAATGAGGTCTCTTGGCAGAGGTTCTACAGCGCCATACATGGCGGGGTGGACAGAGCTAAAAACCGAGGCCTACGCATGGGCAACCAGTGTATGGTGACGTATGAGCAGGAAAAACTCGGACTCTCCGCTTACTATGATAAGCGCCATGTGCTGCCAGATGGTGTCCATACCGAGCCCATCGAGTATCATCGAAGAACCCTAGGTGGTGGTAGCTGTGTATCTGCATGGACTAGCTGAAGCTCTATGACAAATGGTCACCTAGGCACTCCGTGCTGGCGTGCCAGGTAGTACAGTGTAGGCCGCCCCTCCGCCTCCACATACCTGTCAAGCCTGTGAACATCTATCGACCAGTTAGGATCTGTTGCACGCCTTCGACCACCTGCCAGCTCACCAGGCTCATACAGGTACTGAACCAGAGCATCAGGTGGTAGGCACTCCTCTCCCTTGTTTGCTCCTCTAGAGCTGTGACTGGCAACAGCAGAGTGTCTGATAGCCTCTACCGGCTTCTTCCCGATTAGCCTAGTAATCCCGATATTGGATCTCTCCATCACAGCAGGCAGCCCTCTCACCCATACTCTAGAACGTTCACTCGGCGCAGCCATTTCCTGGGTGTATTGGTGTGGGAACAGTCTCTCTGCCAGTGTCCAATTCCACCGCTCAATGATAGCCTGGGCACGGTGATGCCCTACCTCGCCTCGCGTAACTGCCACACCATGTTTCCGCATGAGGGCTGCAGTCTCACCTCTAAACACCTTACCCTCATCCACCTGCAACAATTCTGGCCACTGGAGGGGATTTTCCGAAGCTTCGTAAACACCGTGGAATGCCTGGGCCACCTGGCCATCTGACTTGTCTGTGAGCGGTGCTGCAGCCTTGTACCTGCTGGCGACATCGACGATGGTGAGGGCATACTTGTAGGTCTTACGACCAACCGAGTTGTGTAGAAGGAATAGAACATCTGCCTGGTGAACTCTGTTCGGGACAGTTTCATCGAAATGGGCATGCCTGATGTGCCGTGGACGAGGTCTGTATATATGCCACATCGCCTGGCGGCTGAGCCACTGGCTAACTGTCTCCAATGTGAAGTTGTGGCCCTTGCGACGTGCAGCCTTGAGTAGTGAGGGGGTTCACAGTAATATCCACCAGGCTGATAGTAGAGTTCCTCAAGAAAGACAGTTGATAAGCTCCTGGATTTCATCACTGACGTCCACTCCCGTCCTGTCATGCACGACCTGGGTGATTTTATCACTGACATCCACTCCCGTCCTGTCACGCACGGCCTGGGTGAACTCTAAACAGATGAACAGACGGCTGTCATTCATTCGACTATCACTGAAGTCCTCCGTACGCCGGCGTCTAGTCTCTGCTGGATGCTCACTGAACGGTAGTTTATCAATTAACCCTCGGAAGTTAAGTGTCTTGACCAGGTCGTACAGAGACGCCATCCTTATATAGTATGGCTTAAATGTTCGGCGGCCCAGATGGCCGCGAGTGCTATGGCAACGTACGGCACCCAAGGGCCTGCGACTCAAAGAACGTACCTACTCCTGAGGCGATGGCTGGTATGGCTTCAGAAATCTTCTCCACACCATGGAGAGCATTGTTGGCGATCTTGTGGATCGTCTTGCCAGCCTTCGTTGTGAACGGAGAGATCAGAGCCCCAACTGCTGCCAGCGGCCCGATAGAACCTTTTACGTAAGTACGATGGATTCCTTTCGCTCTGTGTACTAGCTTGCGGGATTCAGGCTCCACATCATCATACTCACCACCGACATCGTAGTCTGCTTCATAATCCTCCTCCTCATAGTCCTCGTCATCTATATCCTCGACTGGATCTTCATAAGCCTCTAGTTCATACATCGCTCTGGGGATCCAATGCTGGGTGACAGCTATACAGTAACTTTAAACTGTAGACTATAGCATGGCATCCGCAATCTTGAATGCGGGCGTGTTTGCCTTAGCGAACTGGGACTCAGCTTCGCCGACAAGAAGGCGGCAGAGGTCGAGCCTGAGCGTCATAACCAGGCGATGGAGAAGCTGTCTAAGGAGAAGTTTGAGTACAGCAAAGGACTCGAGCATATGCGTCAGAGGGAGGCACGCCGACGACAACTCCGAGCTCAGGCCAACCAGAGCATCAAAGAGGCAGATGAGAGTCTCGATGAGTACTACGAGGCTGTAAAAATATCTGAGCCAACGCTCGACTATGAAGCATCGACAGGTCAGAAGACAGCAGAGCTTATAGTAGTGGTGGCAGCTGCAGCTGTGATGACAGGAGTCGTGATCTACGCACGCTCAAGCTGAATACCTAATGTGTTCGACACGCATACCTTAGCATAGCCAAAGTAAAGTACCGTCCCACCTAATGAGCGAGTCCCAGCTATGAGGTTTCCGATGTTGAAGCTGAGCCGGTTGCACTGATTAGGTGGGATGTCCCTGCCCCTGAGGTGGTGACGGCCCTCGAGTGCCAACTCGAGGTCGTCGCTTCCACTGGTTAGTCGCAGAAGTGCATATGACTTAGTTTTCTGTCTGTAGAGTTGGCAATTATCCAGCTCGCGTACCTCACCAAGAACATTGGTCCCAGCAACCACAAGCTTGAAGTCGTCTAGCTTATCCACCTGCTGGATGACTCCTCCCTTCTGAACCAGGACCGCAACAGCGTCACAGTCCTGTGCACCACGATGCAATGTCAGCTCTACCTGTTGGTTAGCTGTGGCTTGGACCTGCTTGTGTTCTCGCTCCACATGCACGATCCGCTGTTTGGAACCTGTTTGCTTCAGCTCCTTGTCATTCTCGTCATGCCAGACATGAAGTCTTGGAGCATTCATCGTCTCATCTGCGAGCTGCTCAGTGTACACCCAGAGGAACAGCCTATCCTGTATGGCAGCCGGATTCACATGTGTGTTCTCGAGGAGGGTTAAGAGTGGAACTGCCACAGGCTTCTTGACACCTGCCCGTAGTTCGAATTCCGTAAGCCCCTCATTGCACCCCATAGCGTAGTACCCATTTCCCTTCACATAGGTCGGTCCATGACCCAGCGGACCTAGGACTCGGTACTCATCGTTCACATAGGTGGTGTCTACGGTGCTGTTACTCTGCACGATCTCCCACCTGTTCAGAACCTGTGGGAGCTCTACCGTCTGTTCTATTGTGCTCTGAAGCTTGAACTCGAGTGTCATGCTCTTGATCTCGTGGATCTGTGCCAAGATTGCAAAGTTGATGTACTTCCCAGCAGCGGACAACGGGTTCTCATCGTGTATACTGGGTCGAATGACCGTCAGGCAGTCCTTCCGAGGATCAGTCCGGTGCGATGTCGCGGGTTCAATGGCCCCATCTTGATGTTGCACATGTACTGCAGCATGTTTAAGGTCTGGGTATATAGAGGTTTTAAACGGCTGCCATGTTTGGTAAAGCAGATTGTCTATAGGCAGCAGGACAAGTCGGCACGACAGTCAAAGCCACGGCGTGCACTGTCCCACTGTGACAGGGTCCGAGGACTGCTTCGTGACATCAACATTATCCACGGTCACCCCTCCATCTGATGCGGAGATACTGGCCGCCATAGAGGAAGGAGCACCAGCTCGTAGTACAAAAGAACTCCTGACTCGGATACTCTACCGAAAGTTTGACAGCACCCAGTGCAGGGCACTCGACCTACCTGTGGCCCAAACCAACAGTCCTGTTATTCTAGCTCTCCAAAGGGCGAGGGTCGAACACAAAGATCTACTAATGGTCGGGAAGTGGGCTGCCGGATTTAGCCTCCATAGCCAGGAAGAGCGAGATATACTGGATAGCCTCCAGTCTGGAGCAAATATCTACCTCAGGGAGGAGGTCAGTGCTGCTGTAGCGGAGAGCCATGACACCGGTCATGCAGAAGGTACTCAGGAGGGGCTCACTGTTGGCCGCAAGGAGGCTGTTGAGCACATCTTCAACGAAAGCCGGCGCAGGAGATTGGCCAGTAATCTGCCAGCATTTCTGAAATTCCCAGATAACTACCAGGACTACCTCATCAAATCCGATCGCAAGTCAGATGCTCATCACGCATGGACAAAGTGGATCTTCCGTGAGAAGTTCCAGAAGAAGAGAGTCCTAGAATCTGACCCTCAGTGGATACAGTTTCAGCAACAGGCTTCTGACGAAACTGACGAAGTTCCTCAAGCTTCTGATGAAGTTCCTCAGGCTTCTGACGAAGGTCCTCAAGCATCTGACGAAGTAGCGGAAACCGCGGACCAAGTTCCTCAGCCTTCTGATGAATGAAAAAGTTGTGGCAGCTGCGACAGTCTGTCAACGATGACACATAGAGCAGGCTAGTTTCCTTGCTGGATTCAGCTTGTAGGTGAATGTTTGCACCTCTTCCAGAGATGGCTTGAAGTGTGACAGCTCACCTGTCTCCTTGTTGCTGAAGATGAAGCGGTACAGATCAGCTGCCCTCTGTACACCTGCGATGAAGTCCCCTTTGGTCTCATTGAGGGTTAGGCTGTCGTATATGGTCTCGAGGTGGGCATGTCCACACTTGGAGCTGAAGTATAGCAACCGGGCATTGTGACGGATGTCCGGTGAGATCTCGCGGGAGTACTTCTGAAAGAGGATGAAGACAGTTATCTTTGTGTGCCAGATCCGCCTGGTAATGTTGCTGAGGTAGGTGACTGTCTTCTGGTCCATTGCAGGGTCAGCGATAACTAGAACAAGTGGTTCTGTCATGCAGCTTCTCCATCAGTGCTTACAGGTTCTGCGTCTTGTTGATTGGGCCATTGTACCATTGATCATTACTGTCAACCGCCTCAGCGGCGGAGTCAGACACCAGAATGATGTATTGAGAGTGTAGATGTTCGGCCAGGAGAGCCCGCAGCAAGATGTTTTTTCCAGTGTCCTGACGGGGCAATGATCAGCACCACCTGGCCAGCATCGGCCGGCTTACTGTCGAATGGTACAGATATGCGTGCGGAGGATGGTTAGCCCTTGGTCGGCGGTAGCCTCGTCTATATCTGGGAGACTAAACGGCAGTACTTCCTGCACCAGCTCTGTCGCCTGCAGAGTGGGGAATCCTGCACCTCTGGCGGCTACGAAGGATGCGATTGAGGCGTCAAGCATGAAATCCCAGCAGCAGCTGAGAAGATAGCGTAGAGGGCCTGTGTCAGCACCCACAGTGTCTAGTACATCCAGTATCTGTATGCTACATGCACGGGAAGCCATGACTATCCTGTGGTCTTAAACGGCAAACTAAAGAACCCTGACTTCTTCACCTCTGGTAGCTGGAGGCTGGGGTTAGCACCCGCTGCGCCATCAACAGTGATATGACTCAGCCTGATGGTGCCTACCTTGAGATTCTCTCCATCCTGTTGGAATGAGCTCCGTGGTTTCAGGAGATCCTTAACCAGGTCTTCTGCATAGGACTCAGCCATAACCTTGATGGCTCCAGCCTCATCGACTCCGAGCATACCCTGCATTGTCGCCCTGTCCTTGATGCCCATCCCCTTGTATACAGTCTTGGCCTTGTTAATGGCCGATTGTCCTACCGTATCAGTGTTCCCGATGAGATCTTGGGCTGGGATGGTACCACGGATCTCCTGCGGGCCTCCCTTCTCAGTGAAGTCTAGGAAGGAGATAGGGGCAACAGTGTCCTCTGAACCGAGGCGTGCCTCGCCCAAGTGAGCAAGATCACCTAGCTCTTTGCTTTCTAGGTCTGTGAGTGACAGAGTCATAGTGTTATAGCTGTCGGCCAAGGGAATAGGTAGCAGTGATCAGGGTACTGGCCCTCTACAGGGGGCACGCCTTGTGGGCAGTCCACCATTCCCGGGCATTGGCAATCCTCAGTCCGCGTGCTCGAATATGGACAACACACCGCCCGCCGGCACGCCATGCCTCATATGCTGCAGGGGTGTCATGATCCATCTCTCACTATTCAGAGTGGCTAAACGTAGGCATTGATGATCTCAGCCATTGCACTCGTTGCTAGCCCTAGAACCACGGCCTCCATTAGTGTAACACGTTCACCCATGATCTTGGGTAGGAGGCACCACTGATGGCGATCTTTGGGATGGGGTGAGTTATTCCGAGACAGTGCTCAGCCACCCCACTCACCACTGTGGCGAGGACAGCCGCAGTGGCGGCAGGAAGAACTTCATTTCCACCTGTCATCTTCACCACCGCCACATTCGCCACCACGTTACTGGCGACATGGACTGCCAGGGGCTTAGCCTGTGTGAGTAACTTCTGGGTCTTGGTTCGCAGCAGGTTCTCCACCTTCTGAAGACTCGCCTGGCTCTCGAGCAGTTGCTTCACGATCTGTACCGTTGACGTCATTGTTTAAGCACTGAGTATACAACACGGTTAAACGTCTGCGTTCCCTGTCGAGGGAGCTAATAAGATCTTCCCAGTCTGCATCTGCCAGGTGTCCATGTTGGTATTCAGGAATATTCATCTCTCTATTGAGACATCTTAAACCTGTCCAGGCTCATGCTATGCGAGAAGTACTATGAGGTCTTCCGGAGGGAGTTGAAGGACTACAAGAAGAAGACACCAGATGAGCTCACTCAGCTCTCCGGTGCTGAGCTGACAGAGGAGCTGACAGCTGTGAAGCTCTATCCAGGATTTGCTAAAGGACAGATCTGCTTTCTCGAATACCTTATCTTGGGCGGGAGTATCGTCGAGCAGCTCCTGCGAGCTAGCGAGCTAAAGGTTTCTATAAGAATCTGGAGTATCTGTCAGATGTGTTCCAGCAGTTGCAGACCGCCATGGCCTCACCTGACTCGGAGCTCTACAAGGCTCTGCGATACTACAAGCTGGAAAAAGGATACGCTGTGGAACCATCCAGCCCTTGGATGTGCATGTTGGCAGCATGTATAGGGGCTGTAGGGCAGGCCAAGCTGGTTCAGTGTCTCGCCGTGGTCCCCACTGCTACTGTAGAGAGTCGGGATAGTCTTATAGCTGATTTGCTAGTGGCGGAGTAGGCTGATCCCGAGCACCATGCTAGGCCTGACACCACTCGTAGCACTACCACGGGATGCAGTGTCATGTCGACTGGCTGCAGTGTCTGGGAACCTGGAGCTGCCATGTCGACTGGCTGCAGTGTCAGGATCGGAACGACTGTATGGCCCGTCCTACGCGTAGGTGCGTTGATATCAGTGTTGAAGCTGAAGTGGACACCGGGGGAACTCCCCTCGACTATCATATTGTTATAGCCCCTGACTTGGAGGTTCTCGATGTTCACGATCATGTTGCTCGGAATCAACCGTAGGTGTGGTGAAATAGCAAAATCAAGTTTGCGACGGGCCTTCTGCAACCCCTGCTGGAACTTAGCAATAAGACTACTAGGGTCTGCCACGATAATCATATCCTCAACGAGACTGATGAACATGGCCTGGACCTCTGCTCCACTGACACCATCTATGGAATGACGCAGCTTGGTCTGTGCTGTAAGGAGGCAGTAGCACAGTGCTTCCAGGGCCTGGTTGATCCGAACGATCCCTGCTGGTGTGAGACCTGAGGTGGTGTGTGGGACAAAGTACTTCCACACATCTGAATAGTCCTGCCGCAAGCCAGTGATGTGCATATTTTGCACCAGCGCTCCAGGGTCGGAGTCTGGATCGAACGAGAATATTGCTGTCTTCTGATGGCCTCCTAGTCGGGGTGTTCGATAGGGGAATCCTGAGTAGTCACGTCTCGGGTCACCGTACATAACCGCTAAACCGCTGTTGTCACCACCATGCCACCGATAGTCTGGGTGAGCGCTGAACTCTCTATGTAGTCTGCTGGCCGCTGAGACGCTATGACTGTTGAGCTGTGGGTCGAAGTCGTTTATATCAAGGAGGCTTGCACCCAGCTCATGGAGGATTCGTCGCACTATGAAGTACACGTGGAATCTGAGACTGCTGGCGATGAGCACAGCTTCTGGAGCACCAGAATAGGAGTGAAGCAGGGTGGAACACTCCACATCTTGCCGTGCCACACCACATGGCAAAGTTCAGCTGCTGATTCCAATATGAGAGGCTTGGAGCAGCCATCCAAGGCGACCTCGCCGTAACATCTCCTTTTTTTTTTAGCTCCACCATATCAACCCGCCCGCTGGAGCCTTTGAGGTATTGCTGTCGCATTTTAGGTTTCTCCGTGCGGTACAGGGCTTGGACCTTCAATATATGGTGGTACTCTTCATCGGTGATCTGGCCATCCTCGAGAGCCTTGCTGACAGACTCGTCGATAGTCCGTAGCATACTCTGTGCCAGTGTCACATACTTAGCATGCTTCTCCAGCCTCCTTGTGATCTGCCGCTGACCCACCCCCAAGCCTGTGGCCAAGACAGTGGTGGCTAGTGTCACACCACCCAGCGGGATGGCGACGATGGCACCCACCCCTGTAGCGAGAGTGGCCACAGCTGCCATGCCAGCACTGGCTCCAATCACACCCGCAGCAGTGGTTGTACACGCAAGGACGTTGTAGGCTGTCTTATATCGCCTGCACTGTTCTACTGTACTTTTCTGCCTCATGGACGAGATTCTTCCTGATGGTATCTATCTGCTGGAGTCACCAGCCATGGATGGTACATGTACCGCCGTCGTCAGCAGTCAGGGTGGGGTATATTTCTGGTTGCTTCCGCCACTCTGATTTTGCCATAGTATATCTGGAGGATTAAACGGCATCACCTGCAGAATCTGCTCATGAGTCATAGAAGGGTTCATTTTGGAGAGCCTGGCGAACCGTGCCACCTTTTTAGTGCCGAGAAGTAGTCATCCAGCACTATGTCGGGTGCCAGTAGCGTTCTGAGACCTGACATCCAGAACTTCGCCTTATCACCAAGATAGTAGGCTCACCGCTGGATAGCTTTCTTGGTCTTACGCTTCTGCGCCATCTCCTCTTCCCACTGTATGACAACTGGCTCATCCTCGTCTGAGACATCGTGGTATGTGAAGACATCTGGCTCATCGTCGTCTGTCAAGACTCCTGCATCCCGCTTACTCTCCTCCAGGAGGGCCTGCCAGTATCGGAAACCTTCTCTGTTCCTTTGCCTCCTTGCAATACTCGCGTTCTATTGATACCAGCTCTCCCGCTGTAGTCGCTCTCTTCTTGTTGCAGTGCAAGCAACTGTTCGTTTAAGGCTTGTATATGTGCAGGGGGTATGAAGGGGCAACCCTGTAGCTGGCTCTTCATCATCTCGGCAAAGGTCAGATATTCCTGGTATGATATCATGTTGTCATCAGGTCTAGTAGTAAAAAGAGTGTAAACTCTAAATGGGCGTCCGATATCCCATCCGTGCTGGCATATAAGTTAATGGAGGGGCTGTCAAACAGGTGATTTACAGGTGTGAACAGGCTAGGGCTGATAGCTTTCCATAGGTTGCTGTTGGCACCTGGGAGATACTCTATCACGTCCCGGCCGACTTCTACCAGGGAGCTGCTGTTTGCACTGCCAGGAGGTTGATGTAGCACATCAGCGTGTATGTATGTTGTGCCCCGCTGGGGCACCTTGAAAAGGACCCATTCTACACGGTACTGTACCACCCGTCTCCCCTCTAGAGAGGGTGACATTACGTTCTCACCACTGGAGAGCAGCAGTCAGACAATCGGCATGGTTATATCTCCTGTTTAAACCCCTTCTATAGCGTGCTATGGAACCCATATTTGCTCACTCGACTGGTCTTGCTGACCTGGCAGATGTGTACGCAGTTGATGCTGCCAAGGTAGAAGAGAGCGATGGCAAGTCATTCGCCCTACAGTACGAAGCAAACTCATAGGCATTCTCCCTCCACCCCATTGGTGGTGATGGGGTGGAGCTGCTCACAGACCTCAAGGATGTGTCGAAGGTGTGCCTGGGTCGCAACATAGATGGCCACAAGATTGTGTTTCGGTACGATTTCCCGAAGAGGAAGTACATCCTCGAGCCGTTGATTGAGCTCTCGGATACAGAGGTTGCAGACATCAACACCCTAAATAACGACCTCAGCTTTCATCTGGTCAAACCCTATTCGAGCAATGCGCCACTGATGATACATGATGGTCTGCTATTGACCCTGGCAAAGAACCTGCAGTTCATGTTTGAGAAGAATGAAGTGTTGTACCGCGCTGGACCTGGGGGTGACTGGCAAACATGGTTGCCACTATATAGGCCTCCCGCAGTCATTGACATAGAGGTTACTCCCCTCTCCACTGTTGTGAAAAGGGATGGGACAGTTCGAAAGCTCTACAATCGGGGATCATCCTTCCTCACCTACATAGGTGAAGGTGTCTCCCTGACGAGGGTGGGTCACCGGATCGGGGTTACAGGTGGAAAGCTCCTGCTGCGTCGTCCATTCGATGGACCAGAAGAAGCTGTTAACCTCCAGGAGGGCATCCTACGAGTAGATGGTGTGTCACATGTCTCCAAAGCCAAGGGTGCTGTTGAACTGCTTCAGCGAGTGGGACTCACTAGCCCGCAAACGACTCATATAGTCCTAGAGCTACGTTTCTTAGACGGCAGCAGAGTGAAGCAGCTAGCCCCTGCCCCTGTGAGGATGAAGATCACTATCGATCTGGATGGAACATGGCTCGATGTGGCACAGATATTTCTCGAGGGGTTCACTCTGTTCAGTTTAACTTCATATATAGCTATGATTCTCATACTGCTCGTGCTGGCGTCTACAGCAGTGGCACAGGGCACTGAGACTGCCATGATATTGGGTGCCAAGTGGGCCCACTTCCGGGATGCCCCCTAGTACAATCCTTGGGTCGACCCCTTGCGGAGAAACATTTACGAGCGCTTTCACCCACGTGAAGAGATCGAGTCTGTCTGCCACTTCTATGGTGTGGAGAGGATAGGACGTGGTTGTCTGCTAGAGACACCTGCTCAGCACCAGATTCTCTGCGTAACATGTGAACATGCCAGAGTCTGCCGTGGTGCAAATTCTAAGCACTAGCATCCTGCCAGGTGAGCGTTGTCAAGGTAGATGGAAGACACTATGGGTGGTCCCATCATGCCGATGCGACTCTGGCAGAGACCACGTGTTTGTCTGAGCCTACACAGAGGCTGGCCATTATCCTGAGGTGGTTCTCCCGGACATGGGGTCCGCACGGGAGTTTTATATGTCCATGTCCGCAGCTCCCATCGCTGACCACGAAAATCTCATGTCTCAACAACCCTATGCCCCAGCTAGAGCGTGTCGAAGAAGTCCTCGATCTGGCCCTCGGTCACAGCCGGGCGACGAGATTTTGCCATGTTGTTTCTCCAGGGCACGTGTCTGGCGAATGTCCTCGTAGGCGGCGAGCGGGTTGGGCGACTCACGGATCTGCGCGGCAAGTGTTGTGAGCTCGTCGATATGGGGGGGGGGGGCTGGTTTTTGGCCAGGAACCTGGGGTTGCATTCCACGGGAACGTAGTTGATCTCAAAGACCTTCCAGGGGATGACGCCCAGCAGGTAGTGTTCGTAGGGTGTGTCTGCGCCAGGGCATCTATAATGCTGTGGTTGAAGAGGTTGCCTCGGCCGTCCGCGAAGCGCGGGTCAGCGTGCTTCGTTAGGTACTCGCCTTTGTCCACGAAGCCCATCATCTTGTCGAACATCTTGGCGGTGCAGCTGCCAAAGTCCACCGTGTCGAGTATATCGATGTCAAGCTCCACCACGAAGTAGCTGAACGCCATCAGCCAGGCCTCGTGGCCCGAAGTGAGTATCTCCCACGAGGAGAACAAGTTGAAGGCGCTAGCCGGACCCCTGCTGCACCAGTCGGCGTAGACAGGGGTCATGCCCCAGGCCACCGGTCGGCCTCAGCCCTTTGTGTTGCGGTAGTGGTAGGCCTCGTTGTACTCGGGGCTGTTGCCAAGGTCTTCGAGTGCACAGATGCGGTAGACCACGTCGACATAGAGTCCAAACTTGGCTATCAGTGACAGCGCGAGGCCTGGCCAGACCTGCGGCAGGTAGTGGTGGGGTATATCTCCTTTAGGGCGCTAGCTGTAGGGGGTCTTGAACTCCAAAAGTATCGTCACTGTTTGGACTTCGTGCTCCTTGTCGTCGACCTTCAGGTTGGTGTTCAGGATTTGCCACTCCTCGTCGGAGTCGCGTTGCCGCACCATGTTGGGTAGACAGTAGCCGTCGGTTCTGTTAGCGTGTCCCCGGTAGCCCAGCCACCCGCTGTGGATGTCGGTGCCCAGCGCACATCCCAAAGTCGATCTCGAGCAGGCGCCTGCTCATGGCCTCAAAGAGTCCCCCACCAGCATGCCACAGCGCCCCCGCCCTAAGGTCTTGACCCTGCACTTCTGGCCCAGAACCTCCTCGAAGCTCGAGTAGGGGTTCTGCCCATGATGGCGGGCAGTTCGGAGCCGCCTACCGTTGTTGCCCTGTTCTGCAGCCATCCCAAGCTGCGCTGTCGTGGGGCGTCCGCGAATAGCTGGATAAACTGTTCACGGTTCTGTTCCATGGTCTGAATGGCGTCTCTGTTCCATGGTCTGGATGGCGTCTTACAATTCTGGCTGTTCAGAGGGTGTATATCACGGTGGATGCTTTCTCTAAATGGGCATTCAGACCCTATTATGTGTGTGATTGATCACAAGGCGATCAGTGGTGAATATCACTGGGGCTCTAGGTATACTATGGCAAAATCACAGCTATACTACTTGACAGATGAAGCCGGTAATGGGCAGGTCAGTGATGTAGAATACCACAATATATAGCGGTATTCTTCATCGCTGACCTGCCCATTGCCGGCTTAGTCTGTCGAGTAGTATAGCTGTGATTCGGTGTATATCACTGTAGATGCTTATCTCTAAATGGGCATTCAGACCCTATTATGTGTGGTAGTAGTAGGGTCGGAATTAAAATGATACTATCTCCCTCAACTGGCAGCCGTTCGGCGATGCATGGCACCCACCACCCTCTCAATCCCTGGGGCATAGGATTGTTGAGATATGTCGTGGTCAGTGTATATCACTGTGGATGCTTGTCTCTAAATGGGCGTTCAGACCCTATTATGTGTGGAAGTAGAAGGGCCGGGATTAAAATGGATCCCACTGCCCTCTTAATCCCTGGGGCATCATCTAGAGGCATACCAACCACATGTCTCAACATCCCTAAGTCACCAGGGACTAAGAGGGCGGTGGGGACCACGGATCGCCGAAGGGCTGCCAGTTGAGGGAGGTGGTATCATTTTGACCCCGGCCCTACTACTAGCCGCATTAGGTAGTAATTATAATATGATAATGTCCAAGATGGATGCCACAAATTGCGCAAAAGAGAAGAGAATTCCATCAACTTTCCTTGGCCAATTCTTGTTATGTTCCTCAGTAAATTTTCCACAATTATTGAATTAGGTTTCTAAGAAGTCTTATAATGAAGCAGGCCATAATATTTTTTAGAATTCTGAGGGATTTAATAAGGATTAGTATGGATTTGATAGCGACTGATTTTGTGCATTGATGACGAGATCCGGATATTTACGACATTCTGTGGTGATTTGAAGGTAAAAGGTTTTTTAACTATCACAATTTTCCTAATAATGTCAAAGAAATCTAACATGCTCAAACGATAATAGCCATAAAAATTAATAGGAATACATTTGTTCACCAATTGCAATTAATGTTTTATTTTTGTGACAATCGGTTGTTTTCGAATTCGCTGTGATTGTAAAGTAATGTAGCCGAATGTAACACATTCTTGCGTCACCAGTGGGCTAGCCAGCCATCGTAACGCTGTACTGTCTTAGCATATAGTATAGTATCAATGCAATACCGATACTGAGGTAATTGGGCCCAAAAATACTGATACCGGTAGCGAACGTAAAATACTGAGCAGCTCTAGCAGTGATGCTCTTGATGAGACTTGAGGAGTAGGGTTTCCATATAGGAAAAGATGGCATGTGCAGTGGAAGCGATGCTCTGGATGAGAAATAAGGGATAGGATTTCCGTATAGGAAAAGATGACAAGTGCACAGGCTCTGGATGAGACTCGAGGAGTAGGATATCCGTATAGGAAAAGATGGCAGGCTCACTGGCCACAATGCTCTGCCTCTGGATGAGACTTGATGAATTCTTTGGCAAATATACATGGCAAATGTAGCAAAATATATGAGATGTCTTACCGTGGAGTGTGGATTTATGGTTGGTAAGGTATATGTGTGTTAAATTTTGCCTGTAAGTTCAAAACCACCGGAGCGAGACAGAGATCTGCTTTATTTAACACCTTATATAGACCAGACTAATCATAATTTCATAAACATGAATGATCGTGACACCTCGGTGTGGGTCTGCAGCTAAGGATGACCCATACATTCAGTTACACCTCTTGTAGTCAACATTAACCCTTTAATACTCAAGCCAGCCTCTGCAGTTGTCTGGAGGTCTGTCCGGTGTAAGCCAAGGAAAGACTGGTTTTTGTAAAAATCTACCACTGGATTGACTGCCTCAATAACTGAGTCGTAAATTTTGAAAAATACTCTTCTTGTCCTGCAAAAGAATATCTGTTTTTCATTTGTCAGGTTGGAGCTTCATGTCGCCGGTGGATTCCTGGATGATAGGTTTTTGTCAGCAGAGTTGTCACAGGAAATACTCGGTAAGGATGTCAAGATTTATTAAGCTGATGTAAACAACTTCTTGGCGCTTTCTGCGACGATGGATATTGACGTTTAAAGCTGCAGTCGCTTAACTGTCTCGCTGTCAGATGATTAATAAATTGTCATGTCCCTTAGTCAGTCAGTTAGTTACAAAAGCTTAGGCCTGGCTTTATCTAAAAAAAACTACTAATCCAATTTGGCGCACGTCTTAAGTTAAACACAATGAAGGAACTTGCTGTACAAGAGGATTTCCAGGCTGTTGTCGTGATCCGGATAAAAGAATCTGGATCAAGATAGATAAAATTCTGGATGCGTAGATCAGAAACTATGGGTTTGATTTGGCTCAGATTTTAGCACAGGAAATGGTGTGATCCTACATTAGGATTCCACAACGTTGAGTGTGATCCGAAAAACCCATGCAGCTACCAAGATTCTATTCAAGATTCAAAATTCAAGATTCAGAATTATTTATTTTCATATAACACATATTTTACATTTACACAACAGGCAGTCCACCAAAGGCTGAGCCTATACACTGGTGGACCCCTTACATTTAACATATAATAAACATATAATTCAGTGATAGTTGGATCATGGGTGAAGATAATATAATATTTACATGTATACATTTAAGATAATAGACAAATAATGCACGCACACACACACACACACACACACACACACACACACACACACACACATGGCAATGGGGAAAACACATGCATATCTGGTTTACATTATTATTATTATTATTATTATTATTATTATTATTATTATTATTATTGTCTACAATACAGCCTAATTTGTATCAACATTTCTTGACGCATTATAATTATTATTATTATTATTATTATTATTATTATTATTATTATTATTATTATTATTATTATTGCACAACTGCATCATCCACATCCACAATTATGGATGCATTATTATTATTATTATTATTATTATTATTATTATTATTATTATTATTATTATTATTATTGCAGATGTGTATTTTACATTCTAGTTGTTGTTCTGGCAATTGGGTACATATTGTTTTTGTACTGCCGTGGTGGTCACTTCTGCATTCATGTCATTGGATTGGATTTGTAGTATCTTTCTAAGATTTTTTTTTTAAATATTTTGTTTAAGAGCTTTGTGTAAGAATTTGTGTGTGTGTGTATTTATATCTGTGTTGTTCCAGAGTTGTATTGTTTGGTTGGCTGGTTTTTGTGTAGCTGTCATTGTTCTGTAATAGGTTTGGTGTAAGTTATTCTTAGTTCGTGTGTTGTGCGAGTGTATATCGGAGTTGTTCCTAAAACGGTTTGATAGATTGCCATTATGGTAGTCCCTTAAGATAGTGTATAGTTGGACAGCTCCAATGTCTTCAAGTTTTAGCATTTGTTCAGTTTTAAAGACGTCCTGGCCCTCTGCTGGCTGTGCGAATAATTTGATTGCCAGCTTTTGTAGTGATTTTAGATGTGCTAGTTTAGTTTTATGCGTGTTAGTCCAGATTACATTGCAATATGTGATATGTGGAAGGATCAGTGTACAATATAGAGTTTTTAGAATATTAGGGGGAAGATATGGCTTAAGTCTGCGCATGATACCGATTTTCACTTCAAGAGTATACTTACCTCCCTAATACTTTTGATATTGCTAAATATTGGCTTTCACTCAATAAACACTCAGATTTAAAACAGTTAGGTGCCCCTACTGGGCAGGGAGTCAGAGCGTAGTCTGGCGGATGCCAGCCCCACCTCCGCGCATGCGCAGACTAGCACTTCCTCTTTGCTAGATTATTGGCAGAGAGTTCACACATGTCTTTTTGTGCTGAAGCTTTTCTTTATCTTAAACTAGTTTAAGTGGTGTTGTTTGGTGTGATAGTCACTTTTTTGGATGGCGGGAAGTATCAATTCGCCAAAGGAGGACTTAGGACCTTTAAATCAGGTGACTTCTAGTAAAATTAGCGAGTTTTCTTCCCGGTGTATTGTGTTTCCGGGACTCGCGTTTACCGTGATAAGCGCCTTAGTTAGTTGGTTTAGGTCAACTCGGTGCTACCTAGGACTAATTTCTCTTTCTGTTTATGTCCACAGGTCTGTATGACGCTAGGTGGTGACATCACAGTTGCAGAGAGTTAGTTTTCTCTCCACCATGGTTCCATTTCCTACTAACACTGTTAGGTTATCTAACCGAATGAAAAATATGTCCAGTGAGTTGGAGGCCTAGTATAAAGGTCTTCTCACTTTGCCCTCTTGATCCAATTCCTTCCCCATGAGGTGGAGAGAGTTAAGAGGCGTGCAGATGGTGGAGTTCTCCGGTTCGTCACGTTGGATGGTTTGTCTATACAAAGTGTCAGGTATCTAGTTATTGATAATGTGGTGATGTTAATTATTGTAAACAAACAAAGGGAGATAATTAACATTTTTGCCAGAAAAGAGTTATCTATATGTATCTGATGGTTGTGTAGTCAACTTATCCATTCAGCATACAATTCGTCCTTGCACTTGGATGTTTTGTTGGGATCGAATTTTTCCTGTCACGGGATTAATGACGTCATAATCAGCCTGGCTATGTGTTTATCAGCAATTCAAGCGCTATGCTGCTTTCTGATGTATATTGATCTTTATGATCGTTTTCCTTCTCTTTGAGTTGGATTGAGTTTCTAAGCTTAACTAGTTGCTCATACTCCTTGTCCTTTGCCCTGTTTCAGGGACCGGGTTGCGCGTCCTGTGGTCGTTTTCTTCTGGATAAGTTCTGGCCGCATCTGTGCTGTCAATGTAGCCCTTGTGGTCCATTTGTTAATTGTGACATATGTAAGCACTGGGGGGGCGAGTTAATGTCCGAATTCTTGTGCTGCTTACAGGCGACGGACAAGGTGGTAGAGGAGGAGAAGAAGAAGAAGCGGAAACGAGAGGTTGTAAGTAGGAAGGGTAAGGGGAAGGTCTCGTCCGCGGTGGATATGGAGGCCTTCCGGACCGAGATGTTGGGAGAGATGAAGAGGACAATAAAGGATTTGGTTCCAGGGTTGCTTCGTGGCATGCTTCCTGGACCAAATCCTTTACTGTCCTCGTCATCGGCTTCGGAGCAGGTAATCCCCGCCTCTGGATCGATTTTCCTTAGTCCGCTTCCGTTGTTCGACGATCCAGAGGTGGCCCCATTAGAGGGGGCGTTCCACGGCCCTGGCAGCAGGCTTATTGCCGCGCCGATAGGGGACCGTGGACGGTTGTCGCTGGAACCCGCGGGCTGCTTATCAGTCCAGGGGTATCCGCACGCCGCGGTGGCCAGTACCTCCTATGGCACCGTTCCTGGTCAGCCCGGGTTAGCTCTCTTTGCTGACCCGGGGTCTAATCTTTCTGACCAGGGTAATGAGGATTACCTGCTAGGGTCGCCGTCTGACGACGTGGACATGGATGAAGACGTTTGTGCACCCCTCGCGGGGAATACAGGCGCCTTATTCCACGGTTTTACTCACCCTGGAGTAAAGTCCGCGGCTCAGGTGGTGGCCCAGGGCGCTGCTGATGGCCAGCGGTACCGCATACCTCGGCTTGCCGAGGGTGTTGCTGGTGCTGGCCGGGCCCGTGGTGAGACTATATATACCCCGCGCTCTGCCACGGTGCCTGCTCCTGGTCAAACCAGTGATATTCTCATGCCGGGGCTGTCAGGCCCGCGTGTTTTCCCTGGCTTGCCAGGTGTATCAGCATACCCGCCGTCAAGCTCTACTGCTTGCGCTCAGGAGGAAGACGAAGGACCCCGTCTTGTAGAGCGCTCGCAGTTAGCCACGGAGGAGGATTGGTATGACGCTTGCCAGTGGTTGGTGAGCGTTAGGCCTGATCTGCCCGTGGAGCAGTCGGCTAGCCAGCGTGTTCACACGCCGTGGTTAGCTGGGAAACCGACTGCTAACGCTATGCCTTCTCTGCCGCTGGCGGAGCATGTCGTTGACATGTTCAAGGCGGCGGAGTCGTCCATTAAGTCGAGTGGACGTCTCGCGAAGGCCCCTCGCGAGGTGGCCAGGCGTTGTCGCATCGTGCCCCTGGATTACCAGCGGTACGGTGTGGTACCCAAGCCCAGCGTGGATGACCGCGCGGCTTTGGGTGAGGATGCGCGGCCAGGCACCCGTTCTGACACGGGTGTCTTGTGCGCGAACGCGTTGCGTTCGGCGAATACCGCGTTGCGTGATGCGGAGGAGAGTGGGAGGGCTTCGATTGCCGCTCTGTCCCACGTCTCCCAGCTGTTACAGGGGGTAGTAACGGCATCCGCATCGCGCCAGCCAAGTCCGGTCACTGTCCAGCGAACCATCCAGGATGGTATTAACCTGGCGCTGGACTGTGTGACTCGGGCGGTGACCAGGAGTGTCAGGGCAAGACGCACGTTTGCCCTGGACAATCTGTGCCCGTCTCAGGACCTGTACAATAGGCTACTGCGTACGCCTATGACGGGCCCTGGTCTTTTTGGAGGTGAGGGATGTCGCCACCTCCAGGAGACGGTCACCCTGGTGAATAACCAGAGGGCGCTGCGCGAGCAGTTTGATGTGCTGCGTCGTGCTAACGCTCGCGCCGCGGCCCCGGCGTATCGTCCCCTGCAGGCTCGAGGTGGTGCTGGCCAGGTCAGTGGCCAGCCACCGTCGCAGCGTCGGCCTCGGCCGCGTGCGATTCGGCCAGCAGCGAGGGGGGCGCAGGTTCCTCAGCCGCCGTCAGCCAGGCAGCCGCCCGCGCACCGAGGTGCGCGCGGGGCGGGGCGGGGCGCGCGAGGATCTGGGCGTGGTTATCGGTCCTGACAGGACGCTTACCGCGGTAAGAACCACTCCGGTGTGTATGGCGGCGGAGACAGTGCCGCTCTTGCATGCCTCGTGTCCACCGCGGTCCCTAGGTGGGCCGGTGGGAGGCCGGCTAGCCGGCCACATGCAAGAGTGGGAACGGTTAACTCAGGACCGTTTAGTCTTGCGATGGCTTTCCGTCGGGTATCATCCAGAGTGGGTGACAGGCCCGCCGTCGCGACTGTCTCTGGTGCCAGTCTGGACTCCCATTCCGAGAGATCCAGAGCAAAGGTTGTGTATCGAGGAGGAGATAAATTCCCTCATACAAAAGGGAGCTATTCAGCCGGCACAAAGGTGTCCGGGCTTCTATTCAACCCTGTTCTTAGTAACAAAACGCACCGGTGGGTGGAGACCGATTCTCAACCTCAAGCCATTGAACAAGTTCATCGAGACGCCCAGTTTCAAGATGGAAACGGTGCGCTCGGTGTTGGCGGGGTTGGAGAGGGGGATGTGGACGGCGTCGATAGATTTGAAGGACGCTTATTTCCACATCCCCATCCACGGGAGTTTCTGTCGCTTCCTGAGATTTGCATTCCAGGGCAGACAGTGGGAATTCAGGGTGTTGCCCTTCGGAATTTCCACGGCTCCTCGGGTTTTCACCCGTGTGGTTCTTGCGATCACAGCATACCTCCGCAGGAGAAGCATAGCAGTCCACACGTACATAGACGACTGGCTGTTGAAAGCGCACACCCGGGAAAGTTTGTCCGCCAATCTGGAGATTGTTTTGAAAATTCTCACAGACTTGGGCTGGATGATCAATTTCCCAAAATCAGAGCTGACTCCATCCCAGAAGTTTGTTTACCTGGGGATGTTCTTCGATCTAGAGACAGGATATGTTTATCCTACTCAGGAGAGAGTTCAAATACTCATCTCGTTGATTCAGTCAGTGTGCGACAGTCGTCATGTCCTGGCACGGGTTTACTTGAGAATGCTGGGGTTGATGGTTTCGTTGGAACCAGTCATTCCTCAGGCCGCCTTACGCAGGCGGCCGATCCAGTTGTTTCTCATGACACAATGGACCCAGAGTACAGGTTCGCTGGACTCGAATGTGTCAGTGTTGGCGCCTCTGATTCACCACCTGCAATGGTGGTTGAATACAGAGAATCTCTTGCCGGGGGTTTTGCTAACCCCTCCCCACCCTCAGGTGACTGTGTATACAGATGCATCGATGGAGGGCTGGGGAGCTTGCCTGGAAGAATCCACGATATCAGGGCTTTGGAATCTGGAACAGTCACAGGAACATATAAATCTACTGGAGCTAAGAGCAGTAGTCCTGGGCCTGGAACATTTCTTACAGAAAGTTCAGGGCAAGATTGTTCTTATTCGTTCAGACAACTCAACAGTTGTGACTTACATAAACCGCCAGGGCGGAACGAAGTCGCCCAGTCTCTGTATGATGACATGGAAACTGCTTTGTTGGTGTCTGGATCACCAGATTACCTTGAAAGCAGTTCATATTCCGGGAAGGTTAAACCTGCTAGCAGACTCATTGAGCCGAAGGATGAGTGTTTTACCCACGGAATGGCAACTAAATCAATGTGTGGCGGATCGTCTGTTCGACCATTGGGGGAAACCCAACATCGATTTGTTCGCAACGAAGAAGAATGCGAAGATGACGACGTACGTCTCTCCGATTCCGGATCCAAGCGCTTTCGCAACAGATGCGTTAGCTATCAGCTGGGGGAGAATGTATGCATACGCATTCCCTCCAGCAATCCTGATTCCAAAAATTCTTCAGAAAATCAGACAAGAGGAATGCCAAGTGCTTCTGATCGCCCCGGATTGGCCAAGCCGATCATGGTATACGGATCTGCTGGACCTTCTGGTCTGCAATCCGGTTCCTCTGCCTCTGATGGACGATATTATCTTCCAGGGCAAGGCCCTTCACAACAATCCGTCAATGTTCAGATTGACTGCGTGGATGTTGTCAAGGAATCTAGAATTAAGGAGGGCTTTTCTGAGCAAGCAGCCATGTTTATGGCCAAAGCCAGGAGGGGGTCAACCTCCAGAGCATATAATTATAAAATCAACAGATTTGCAGAATGGTGCTCAAAAAGATGTATTGATCCAATGGATTCATCTATTCAAGTAGTAGCTGATTTCCTCTGTCACCTCTATGATGCCTATAGCCTCAAGCCTAACTCTATTGCTGGTTATAAGTCAGCATTAATGTCTGTTATTCCTTGCTTGGCTAAGAGGGGAAGTGATGAAGTAAATACATTGAATGTATTAATTAAAGGCATGGGCAATCTAAGACCAAGGAATCCACCTGTGATTCCGTCTTGGAGTTTATCGCTAGTGCTTCAAGTACTAGGTGATAAGCCTTTTGAACCACTTAGTTCCATTTCTATGAAACTATTAACACTGAAGACTGTGTTTTTAATTGCTGCGGCCTCGGCTAGGCGTAGGAGTGAAATTCATGCCTTATCAGCCGAGGATGACCGTTTTGTGGTTTCAGGGGAAGGCCTTAAGCTGCTACCTAGGATTAATTTCTTGGCTAAAAATCAGTCGTTGAAATATCCAGGTCAACCTATTATTTTGCCTGCTTTAACTAGATATGATCCTAATTCTAAAGCATGGTGTCCCGTCCGGGCGCTGCGCCGGTACAAACAACGTACGGCGGCATGGCGCACCGACCAGTCAGCGTTATGGTTGTCATATATTGAGCCCCATGGGAGGGCTTCTAAGGACACCATTTCCAGGTGGATTGTGGAATGCATTCAGTTTTGCCATAGATCCGCCACCGGGAAGCAGGTTGACGTGGCCAAGGCTCACAGTGTCCGCGGCGTAGTGACATCCACGGCCCTATTTAATGGGGTCCCTGTGGATGATATTATGTCGGTGGCTCAGTGGCACTGTGAGTCAAGTTTTACAGACCATTATCTCCGTGACACCTCTAATCCTCTCGCCTTGTCGGTTTTGAAAAAATAAATCGGTTTATATTTTTTGAGGAGGTTTTTCCTCATTACTTATATATTTCACAATTAATTTATGGAAACACCCACTTTTTTGGGCCTGCATCAGTCTTTACCAATGGGAAGATGATGTCAGCAGCCATTTTCAACAAGGTCAGTCTTGTTCATGTGTTGTCCATTGTTGATTGTATTGTCACGATTACCCGTTATTAATATGGTGATGGTTTGTGTATTTGTGTGGTTCATTGTTGAGAGTTACGAAAATGGAGCTTTTTCGTCTCTGTCCTGTAGTACATGGCACTTGTACGTAGAGAGCGTATAGGACATTGAGGTCAGTCGACTCTTCCTCCCAGGAAGGAGGGGGGGGGGAGCGCATATGACATTCGGTCATCTCTCATACATCGGTGGTGTTATCCGATGGTTAGTCAAATCCTGACTGTTTTTTCTTACAGTTTCAGAAGTTTAAGTGCCTTAAACGCAGAAAAGCGTATAGGGATGAGCTGGTCTTTTGACCTCGCCTCCCTCCCGCCAGATTCACTTTCGAATTCTGGCAATATCAAAAGTATTAGGGAGGTAAGTATACTCTTGAAGTGAAATAAACGAAATCTAGGATTTCTTTTTTCACGAGAGAGTTGATACTTACCTCCCTAGATACGGACCCGGCCTCTCCACCCCACAGAGGCTCGGTCTTCAGGCTCTTAATAGTTGCATGTGTGTCAGCCAATAATCTAGTCAGAGGAAGTGCTAGTCTGCGCATGCGCGGAGGTGGGGCTGGCATCCGCCAGACTACGCTCTGACTCCCTGCCCAGTAGGGGCACCTAACTGTTTTAAATCTGAGTGTTTATTGAGTGAAAGCCAATATTTAGCAATATCAAAAGTATTAGGGAGGTAAGTATCAACTCTCTCGTGAAAAAAGAAATCCTAGATTTCGTTTAGTTCCTTGCTACCTTGGATCTCATTATTTCTATATGCTTCTCCCAGGTTAAGCTTTTATCCAGATAGACGCCGAGAATTTTGACATATTGTGCTTCGTGAATTTCTTGATTATTTACTTGCATTTTGGGGAGAGCTATTTTTTTTAATTCTTAGATTTTGTGAAAAGTATATGGTTAGTTTTATCGACATTCAGAGATAATTTATTCACTAAACCAGTCTGTGATTTTTTTCATTTCATTATTTACATACTTGTGTACAGTGTCTATGTTCTTGTGGCTACAAAAGGCATTGGTATCATCCGCAAACAATGTTAGTGAGAGGTGATTACATGCTTTGGGTAGGTCATTCATGTATAATAAAAACAACAGAGGTCCAAGAATTGACCCTTGTGGAATTGATCGTTGTTGACATTGTCTTAACATATAGCATTCTTCATATTTATGGGCATAATGTTACATCCTCTTCTTGGCTTAGTGTATATACATTTTTATAATGCCTAAAATCTTACTAAAGGTGAGCTTTATTAAACTCACCCCATAGTTGAACATGTGTGCTGTAGTTGAGTCTGTCTCTGTTTCTGTATCTGTCTCTTTGTGTGTCTGTCTCTTTGTGTGTATGTCTCTTTGTGTGTATGTCTCTTTGTGTTTATGTCTCTTTGTTTCTGTGCCTGTCTCTTTGTTTCTGTATCTGTCTCTTTGTTTCTGTGTCTCTCTTTGTGTGTCTGTCTCTTTGTTTCTGTGTATGTCTTTGTTTCTGTGTATGTCTCTTTGTTTCTGTGTCTGTCTCTTTGTTTCTGTGTCTGTCTCTTTGTTTCTGTGTATGTGTATGTTTCTGTTTCTGTCTCTTTGTTTCTGTATCTGTCTCTTTGTTTCTGTATCTGTCTCTTTGTGTTTGTCTCTTTGTTTCTGTGTCTGTCTCTTTGTTTCTGTATCTGTCTCTTTGTGTTTGTCTCTTTGTTTCTGTGTCTGTCTCTTTGTGTGTCTGTCTCTTTGTTTCTGTGTCTGTCTCTTTGTTTCTGTTTATGTCTCTTTGTGTGTCTGTCTCTTTGTTTCTGTGTCTGTCTCTTTGTTTCTGTTTCTGTCTCTTTGTGTGTCTGTCTCTGTGTTTATGTCTCTTTGTTTCTGTTTCTGTCTCTGTGTTTATGTCTCTTTGTGTGTATGTCTCTTTGTTTCTGTGTCTGTCTCTTTGTGTTTATGTCTCTTTGTGTGTCTGTCTCTTTGTTTCTGTTTCTGTCTCTTTGTTTCTGTTTCTGTCTCTGTGTGTCTGTCTCTTTGTTTCTGTTTCTGTCTCTGTGTGTCTGTCTCTTTGTTTCTGTGTCTGTCTCTTTGTTTCTGTTTCTGTCTCTTTGTGTTTATGTCTCTTTGTTTCTGTGTCTGTCTCTTTGTTTCTGTGTCTGTCTCTTTGTTTCTGTTTCTGTGTCTTTGTTTCTGTTTCTGTCTCTTTGTTTCTGTCTCTGTCACTTTGTTTCTGTATCTGTCTCTTTGTTTCTGTTTCTGTCTCTTTGTTTCTGTTTCTGTCTCTTTGGTTCTGTTTCTGTGTCTTTGTTTCTGTATCTGTCTCTTTGTTTCTGTATCTGTCTCTTTGTGTGTCTGTCTCTTTGTTTCTGTTTCTGTCTCTGTGTGTCTGTCTCTTTGTTTCTGTATCTGTCTCTTTGTGTGTCTGTCTCTTTGTTTCTGTTTCTGTCTCTGTGTGTCTGTCTCTTTGTTTCTGTTTCTGTCTCTTTGTTTCTGTTTCTGTCTCTTTGTTTCTGTATCTGTCTCTTTGTGTGTATGTCTCTTTGTTTCTGTTTCTGTCTCTTTGTTTCTGTTTCTGTCTCTTTGTTTCTGTGTCTGTCTCTTTGTGTGTATGTCTCTTTGTTTCTGTTTCTGTCTCTTTGTGTGTATGTCTCTTTGTTTCTGTGTCTGTCTCTGTGTGTATGTCTCTTTGTTTCTGTTTCTGTCTCTGTGTGTCTGTCTCTTTGTTTCTGTTTCTGTCTCTTTGTTTCTGTATCTGTCTCTTTGTTTCTGTATCTGTCTCTTTGTTTCTGTTTCTGTCTCTTTGTTTCTATTTCTGTCTCTTTGTTTCTGTTTCTGTCTCTTTGTTTCTGTTTCTGTCTCTTTGTTTCTGTTTCTGTCTCTTTGTTTCTGTTTCTGTCTCTTTGTTTCTATTTCTGTCTCTTTGTTTCTGTTTCTGTCTCTTTGTTTCTGTTTCTGTCTCTTTGTATCTGTTTCTGTCTCTTTGTTTCTGTTTCTGTCTCTTTGTTTCTGTTTCTGTCTCTTTGTTTCTGTATCTGTCTCTTTGTTTCTGTATCTGTCTCTTTGTGTGCATGTCTCTTTGTTTCTGTTTCTGTCTCTTTGTTTCTGTTTCTGTCTCTTTGTTTCTGTATCTGTCTCTTTGTGTGTATGTCTCTTTGTTTCTGTGTCTGTCTCTTTGTTTCTGTGTTTATGTCTCTGTGTTTATGGTATGCCTCGTTGTTTCTGTGTGTGTCTCTTTGTTTCTGTTTCTGTCTCTTTGTTTCTGTGTCTGTTTCTGTGTAACCATTTACTCAACACAAAGTCTGAAGACAAAATCTGCAGACGGTGCTAGGGTTAACAATGGATCTAATCCATCACAGTTCGCCTTTCCATAGGATCCATCTATCATCTGACCTCATAATCATCTAAGTGGCGTGTAGGATGGCTTCATAATCATTATGTCATAAATGATTCTATTTGGCGTGTCTTTAACTCTTAAATAGAACACATTACCATTGCTCTTATAGTGTTTGTGTATCGCAGCTAACACATTACCATTGCTCTTATAGTGTTTGTGTATTGCAACTAACACATTACCATTGCTCTTATAGTGTTTGTGTATCGCAGCTAGCACATTACCATTGCTCTTATAGTGTTTGTGTATCGCAACTAACACATTACCATTGCTCTTATAGTGTTTGTGTATCGCAGCTAGCACATTACCATTGCTCTTATAGTGTTTGTGTATCGCAGCTAGCACATTACCATGGCTCTTATAGTGTTTGTGTATCGCAGCTAACCCATTACCATTGCTCTTATAGTGTTTGTGTATCGCAACTAACACATTACCATGGCTCTTAGTGTTTGTGTATCGCAGCTAACACATTACCATTGCTCTTATAGTGTTTGTGTATCGCAGCTAGCACATTACCATTGCTCTTATAGTGTTTGTGTATCACAGCTAACACATTACCATGGCTCTTATAGTGTTTGTTTATCGCAGCTAACACATTACCATTGCTCTTATAGTGTTTGTGTATCGCAGCTAACACATTACCATTGCTCTTATAGTGTTTGTGTATCGCAGCTAGCACATTACCATTGCTCTTAGTGTTTGTGTATCGCAACTAACACATTACCATTG
Source organism: Chaetoderma sp. LZ-2023a (assembly GCA_034401795.1). Lineage (NCBI taxonomy): Eukaryota > Metazoa > Mollusca > Caudofoveata > Chaetodermatida > Chaetodermatidae > Chaetoderma > Chaetoderma sp. LZ-2023a. The sequence goes on from CM067372.1 coordinate 19,663,626, forward strand.
CTCTTATAGTGTTTGTGTATTGCAACTAACACATTACCATTGCTCTTATAGTGTTTGTGTATCGCAGCTAGCACATTACCATTGCTCTTATAGTGTTTGTGTATCGCAACTAACACATTACCATTGCTCTTATAGTGTTTGTGTATCGCAGCTAGCACATTACCATTGCTCTTATAGTGTTTGTGTATCGCAGCTAGCACATTACCATTGCTCTTATAGTGTTTGTGTATCGCAGCTCGCACATTACCATGGCTCTTATAGTGTTTGTGTATCGCAGCTAACCCATTACCATTGCTCTTATAGTGTTTGTGTATCGCAACTAACACATTACCATGGCTCTTATAGTGTTTGTGTATCGCAGCTAACACATTACCATTGCTCTTATAGTGTTTGTGTATCGCAGCTAGCACATTACCATTGCTCTTATAGTGTTTGTGTATCACAGCTAACACATTACCATGGCTCTTATAGTGTTTGTTTATCGCAGCTAACACATTACCATTGCTCTTATAGTGTTTGTATCGCAGCTAACACATTACCATTGCTCTTATAGCGTTTGTGTATTGCAGCTAACACATTACCATTGCTCTTATAGCGTTTGTGTATCGCAGCTAACAAATTACCATTGCTCTTATAGTGTTTGTGTATCGCAACTAGCACATTACCATTGCTCTTAGTGTTTGTGTATCGCAACTAACACATTACCATTGCTTTTATAGTGTTTGTGTATCGCAGCTAACACATTACCATTGCTCTTATAGTGTTTGTGTATCGCAGCTAGCACATTACCATTGCTCTTAGTGTTTGTGTATCGCAACTAACACATTACCATTGCTTTTATAGTGTTTGTGTATCGCAGCTAACACATTACCATTGCTCTTATAGTGTTTGTGTATCGCAGCTAACACATTACCATTGCTCTTATAGTGTTTGTGTATCGCAACTAACACATTACCATTGCTCTTATAGTGTTTGTGTATCGCAGCTAGCACATTACCATTGCTCTTATAGTGTTTGTGTATCGCAGCTAGCACATTACCATTGCTCTTATAGTGTTTGTGTATCGCAGCTCACACATTACCATGGCTCTTATAGTGTTTCTGTCTCTTTGTTTCTGTTTCTGTCTCTTTGTTTCTGTATCTGTCTCTTTGTGTGTATGTCTCTTTGTTTCTGTTTCTGTCTCTTTGTTTCTGTTTCTGTCTCTTTGTTTCTGTGTCTGTCTCTTTGTGTGTATGTCTCTTTGTTTCTGTTTCTGTCTCTTTGTGTGTATGTCTCTTTGTTTCTGTGTCTGTCTCTGTGTGTATGTCTCTTTGTTTCTGTTTCTGTCTCTGTGTGTCTGTCTCTTTGTTTCTGTTTCTGTCTCTTTGTTTCTGTATCTGTCTCTTTGTTTCTGTATCTGTCTCTTTGTTTCTGTTTCTGTCTCTTTGTTTCTATTTCTGTCTCTTTGTTTCTGTTTCTGTCTCTTTGTTTCTGTTTCTGTCTCTTTGTTTCTGTTTCTGTCTCTTTGTTTCTGTTTCTGTCTCTTTGTTTCTGTTTCTGTCTCTTTGTATCTGTTTCTGTCTCTTTGTTTCTGTTTCTGTCTCTTTGTTTCTGTTTCTGTCTCTTTGTTTCTGTATCTGTCTCTTTGTTTCTGTATCTGTCTCTTTGTGTGCATGTCTCTTTGTTTCTGTTTCTGTCTCTTTGTTTCTGTTTCTGTCTCTTTGTTTCTGTATCTGTCTCTTTGTGTGTATGTCTCTTTGTTTCTGTGTCTGTCTCTTTGTTTCTGTGTTTATGTCTCTGTGTTTATGGTATGCCTCGTTGTTTCTGTGTGTGTCTCTTTGTTTCTGTTTCTGTCTCTTTGTTTCTGTGTCTGTTTCTGTGTAACCATTTACTCAACACAAAGTCTGAAGACAAAATCTGCAGACGGTGCTAGGGTTAACAATGGATCTAATCCATCACAGTTCGCCTTTCCATAGGATCCATCTATCATCTGACCTCATAATCATCTAAGTGGCGTGTAGGATGGCTTCATAATCATTATGTCATAAATGATTCTATTTGGCGTGTCTTTAACTCTTAAATAGAACACATTACCATTGCTCTTATAGTGTTTGTGTATCGCAGCTAACACATTACCATTGCTCTTATAGTGTTTGTGTATTGCAACTAACACATTACCATTGCTCTTATAGTGTTTGTGTATCGCAGCTAGCACATTACCATTGCTCTTATAGTGTTTGTGTATCGCAACTAACACATTACCATTGCTCTTATAGTGTTTGTGTATCGCAGCTAGCACATTACCATTGCTCTTATAGTGTTTGTGTATCGCAGCTAGCACATTACCATGGCTCTTATAGTGTTTGTGTATCGCAGCTAACCCATTACCATTGCTCTTATAGTGTTTGTGTATCGCAACTAACACATTACCATGGCTCTTAGTGTTTGTGTATCGCAGCTAACACATTACCATTGCTCTTATAGTGTTTGTGTATCGCAGCTAGCACATTACCATTGCTCTTATAGTGTTTGTGTATCACAGCTAACACATTACCATGGCTCTTATAGTGTTTGTTTATCGCAGCTAACACATTACCATTGCTCTTATAGTGTTTGTGTATCGCAGCTAACACATTACCATTGCTCTTATAGTGTTTGTGTATCGCAGCTAGCACATTACCATTGCTCTTAGTGTTTGTGTATCGCAACTAACACATTACCATTGCTCTTATAGTGTTTGTGTATTGCAACTAACACATTACCATTGCTCTTATAGTGTTTGTGTATCGCAGCTAGCACATTACCATTGCTCTTATAGTGTTTGTGTATCGCAACTAACACATTACCATTGCTCTTATAGTGTTTGTGTATCGCAGCTAGCACATTACCATTGCTCTTATAGTGTTTGTGTATCGCAGCTAGCACATTACCATTGCTCTTATAGTGTTTGTGTATCGCAGCTCGCACATTACCATGGCTCTTATAGTGTTTGTGTATCGCAGCTAACCCATTACCATTGCTCTTATAGTGTTTGTGTATCGCAACTAACACATTACCATGGCTCTTATAGTGTTTGTGTATCGCAGCTAACACATTACCATTGCTCTTATAGTGTTTGTGTATCGCAGCTAGCACATTACCATTGCTCTTATAGTGTTTGTGTATCACAGCTAACACATTACCATGGCTCTTATAGTGTTTGTTTATCGCAGCTAACACATTACCATTGCTCTTATAGTGTTTGTATCGCAGCTAACACATTACCATTGCTCTTATAGCGTTTGTGTATTGCAGCTAACACATTACCATTGCTCTTATAGCGTTTGTGTATCGCAGCTAACAAATTACCATTGCTCTTATAGTGTTTGTGTATCGCAACTAGCACATTACCATTGCTCTTAGTGTTTGTGTATCGCAACTAACACATTACCATTGCTTTTATAGTGTTTGTGTATCGCAGCTAACACATTACCATTGCTCTTATAGTGTTTGTGTATCGCAGCTAGCACATTACCATTGCTCTTAGTGTTTGTGTATCGCAACTAACACATTACCATTGCTTTTATAGTGTTTGTGTATCGCAGCTAACACATTACCATTGCTCTTATAGTGTTTGTGTATCGCAGCTAACACATTACCATTGCTCTTATAGTGTTTGTGTATCGCAACTAACACATTACCATTGCTCTTATAGTGTTTGTGTATCGCAGCTAGCACATTACCATTGCTCTTATAGTGTTTGTGTATCGCAGCTAGCACATTACCATTGCTCTTATAGTGTTTGTGTATCGCAGCTCACACATTACCATGGCTCTTATAGTGTTTGTGTATCGCAGCTAACACATTACCATGGCTCTTATAGTGTTTGTGTATCGCAGCTAACACATTACCATGGCTCTTATAGTGTTTGTATCGCAGCTAACACATTACCATGGCTCTTATAGTGTTTGTGTATCGCAGCTAACACATTACCATTGCTCTTATAGTGTTTGTGTATCGCAGCTAGCACATTACCATTGCTCTTAGTGTTTGTGTATCGCAACTAACTCATTACCATTGCTCTTATAGTGTTTGTGTATCGCAGCTAGCACATTACCATGGCTCTTATAGTGTTTGTGTATCGCAGCTAACACATTACCATGGCTCTTATAGTGTTTGTGTATCGCAGCTAACCCATTACCATTGCTCTTATAGTGTTTGTATCGCAGCTAACACATTACCATTGCTCTTATAGTGTTTGTATCGCAGCTAACACATTACCATGGCTCTTATAGTGTTTGTGTATCGCAGCTAGCACATTACCATTGCTCTTATAGTGTTTGTGTATCGCAGCTCACACATTACCATGGCTCTTATAGTGTTTGTGTATCGCAGCTAACACATTACCATGGCTCTTATAGTGTTTGTGTATCGCAGCTAACACATTACCATGGCTCTTATAGTGTTTGTATCGCAGCTAACACATTACCATTGCTCTTATAGTGTTTGTGTATCGCAGCTAACACATTACCATTGCTCTTATAGTGTTTGTGTATCGCAGCTAGCACATTACCATTGCTCTTAGTGTTTGTGTATCGCAACTAACTCATTACCATTGCTCTTATAGTGTTTGTGTATCGCAGCTAGCACATTACCATGGCTCTTATAGTGTTTGTGAATCGCAGCTAACACATTACCATGGCTCTTATAGTGTTTGTGTATCGCAGCTAACCCATTACCATTGCTCTTATAGTGTTTGTATCGCAGCTAACACATTACCATTGCTCTTATAGTGTTTGTATCGGAGCTAACACATTACCATTGCACTCTATTCACTAGCCACTCAGTATCAGTGTTACTGGGAAAACAGTTTGATTGGGAGAAGCGGTGTGCTATGCATTTAATTGTCACAAGTATTTCCACTTCGATTGATTATAAATGCTGGCAGAAAATCAAATGACCTTAGGCACGGACTGAAACACACGCATGCATGCACCTACGCACGCAAGGAGCTGTATTAGACCTGGAAGTTTGATCAGAATTTGTTCTATTTGCAGATGAATTTCATTGTCAATCAGAGCTGGTGCATTTGAAGACTGCCTGTATAACAGGTGAGAAGTATATCTAATGAGTTTACTGTCATTCATATAACTTAGGTCATCCAAGGTGGTCGCCGAAGCATTTGGCCAATCAAGTTCACTCAAACAAACTTGGTTCAGCTGCTGACCTAGATGATTTTTTAATCAATACCCCAAGCCATTTCTCAAAGTCTGTCAAAATCCAAGATGGCCACTGACCAAATTGGCATTATTTTAACAAGCCTGTATCTATATACCCTTAGGATGCTGTCTGCCAAATATGTTTGCAATCGGCCCAGAGGTTCTCGAGAAAACATTAAAAATTTCAGATTGCTTTCTTTAATAATGGGAGCTATTGGTGGGGGAAAGATCCAACATAGCCACCCAACCATTTATCCGACAATTTCGAAAATGACAAATTTGAAATCAGAAGACCAAAAAAACTATAAAACCAATATTTAATAAATCCATCAAATAAAAAATTCCATGAGATATCGCGCCAGTCATTCCACTGGTAAAATTTCAAAAATAGTCCGCTTAGCCTGAAAATGGACATTACTTAAAGACCATTTAATGGTTAATGATCTAAGCATCTGGTATGGGCACCAGTCATGGTATGAGCACCAGTCATGGATAATATATATATCTCTTGTTTCAGATCTAAGAATCTGGAATCGGCACCAGTCATGGATAGTATATCTCTTGTTTCAGATTTAAGCATCTGGTATGGACAGCAGTCATTGATAATATATCTCTTGTTTCAGATCTAAGCATCTGGTATGGACAGCAGTCATTGATAATATATCTCTTGTTTCAGATCTAAGCATCTGGTATGGACAGCAGTCATTGATAATATATCTCTTGTTTCAGATCTAAGCATCTAGTATTGGCACCAATCATGGTATGGGCATCAGTCATGCTATGGGCACCAGTCATGCTATGGGCACCAGTCATGGATAATATCTCTCTTGTTTCAGATCTGAATGACATTGTTAAAGAAGGAATCCATTATCCACAAATATATGGATTAGGTAAGAACTCTTAACCAGCTTACCACTTATTATTCAGCTCCATTCTACATGATAGAGCTCTGACTTACCTTAGATGACTGTTGCTGAACTCTGCTAATGTTCACCATCTAATGGTCAGGCTGGCCTTTAAAATGGGCTTGAGGAATGTCTATTTACAGCCCAAGAAGACTGTGTTTGAAAATTTATCACTGGAATGCCTGGCTCGATGATCAGTCCAGTGATAAATTAAAAAATAGTCTTCTCTTGGCATGTAAATGTACATGTATATTCACTAATCATAAATTAAAATTTTTCTCAAAAAATCTTGGCCATTAAAGTGTTAATACAATAGCGTATGGCCAGGCCTTATGATGGCCTAGCGTCTTATGATGGCCTAGCATCTTATGATGGCCTAGCGTCTTATGATGGCCTGGCGTCTGATGGTGGCCAGGCCTTATAATGACCTAGCGTCTTATGATGGCCTAGCATCTGATGATGGCCTAGCATCTTATGATGGCCTGGCATCTGATGATGGCCTAGCATCTTATGATGGCCTAGCATCTTATGATGACCTAGCATCTTATGATGGCCTGGCATCTGATGGTGGCCTAGCATCTTATGATGGCCTAGCATCTTATGATGGCCTAGCATCTTATGATGGCCTAATGTCTGATGGTGGCCTAGCATCTTATGATGGCCTGGCATCTGATGGTGGCCAGGCCTTATAATGGCCTAGCGTTTTATGATGGCTTAGCATCTGATGGTGGCCTAGCATCTTATGATGGCCTATCGGCTTATGATGGCCTAGCATCTTATGATGGCCTATCGTCTTATGATGGCCTAGCATCTTATGATGGCCTAGCATCTGATGGTGGCCTAGCACCTTATGATGGCCTAGCATCTGATGATGGCCTAGCACCTTATAATGGCCTAGCATCTTATGATGGCCTAGCATCTGATGGTGGCCTAGCACCTTATGATAGCCTAGCATCTTATGATGGCCTAGCATCTGATGGTGGCCTGGCATCTTACGAAATTCAATTTGAAGGTGTCTATTCAGTAGTAAAAATGTGAAGTTTTACTTCAGTTTAACTGTGGATTAGAATGATGTTCTGTACATCCCCAAAGATAGTCCACTAACGTGTATTGTCTGCACCCCTAAATGTGACCGAAATCATCTTGAAAAATTCTTGTTTTCATATATAAGCCGTTGTGAGATCGAGAGACTTGTGAACGAAAACCGGTAACAAAACAACCACTGTGCTATTTTTCCATTATACAATCCAGTTTCTGTTGTGTGCTAATCTTTTTTTTTAATTTTTAGTCAGGGGTATATCATTTGCCTATTCTTTTAATAAATATTTAGGATTTTACTTTACCAGCATGGTCACATTAACTGCCATGGCCCAACCTTTCACCGAAAATATGCTGCCCATAGTTACGCAACAAGTTGATAATATTAATACTATCATTGAAAGTCTTAGCTAGCACTGAGTAGTAAATGAATATCTGGCTAAATTCATGAAATATTTGCGTTTGATTTCTAACTCTAGCGAGAAAATGTATTATATATGACTGGTTATTATATTGTAATGTAAGCAACCAACATAAAATGATCGAAAATGAAATGAGATTTATCAGAAATGTTTCAAAATTCAGAGGAAAAAATGTGACTTAAGTTTATCCTTGTATATAGTGCGAACCAACTTTTTAGAACATGTAAGTTGAGCAAAAATCTGCAGACTATATATGTGTTTATATATCGGTAGTCTGTTCGTAAATTTTAATTTCAGAAATATATTAATGATAGAGCGTTAATCTATAGAGCATAGCATGTCTTATGTCATTAATTCTTTAGCACTCATATCAGCCACAATTCTGCAGTGGTCTTGAGAAATGTCATTCCAGTGATAGATCTTTAAAAAATAGTCTTCTCTTGGTCTGCAAATGGACATTTGGGCCGAGTAAATTGAAATTTTCTTGAACAAATTTGAGGGTTAAATGTCAAGAAAATCTCAATCTCCTTAATAAATCTCCATTTGCAGGTCAAGGGAAGACTATTTTTGAAATTTAGCATCTGAAATGACTTGCTCGGTTATTGAGTTATTCCTGTGGTAAAAGTTCAAAATGGGCATTTTGTAGGACCACTACAGAGGCCTGTTTTGGCTGGCTGCTTGAGTGTTAACAGGTTAAATAGTCGCCTACTAGCCAATTACCGACTGGAAAATGTTATGAGAGTATGTCATGTATGAACACAGTCAGTGTAAGCTTTGTTTTGTCACTGTTTGCAGCCATTGATGTGATGACTGGTGACATATTCAATGCCACATTCACAGATGAAGGACCAGATATTCCTCTGAGATCAGCTAGAGTTTATTCTGGCTCCCATCGTGTGAGTAGTAACCATTTAATGGTCATACCGGCCAAAGCCGGCCTCTGCAAATGTCATGTGGATTTCATGTCCATTTACATGCCAAGAGAATAAGTTTTTTGAAAATTTGCCACTGGAATAACTGGATCGATAGCCGAGCCAGTCAATCTAGTGATACATTTTGAAAAATTGTATTCTCTTGGCCTGTAAATGGACATTCATTAAGAAAATATTAAACAATTTTGACCAAATTTGACCATTAAAGGATTAATCATAAGTGTTCATTCTATTTCAATTATTGTAATGAAAACAACTCTGCGGTATTCTAACATTTTGAAAGAAATGCTGAAATCTACATACATGTGCAAGCAGTGAGCTTGACCTTTCATAGTATTTACCACGCAGAGGATCTCGATAAAGTGATGAAAATATGATTTTATGAAATGAATAATGACGCACGCTTCATAAAATCACCCCTAAATCATTCCACTTGGATGTGCTTCGTCATGCCCTTTATGTGTGGTGGTTTATTGACAATCAAGAAGGTTCAGCTGAGCCCTTAACTCTCCTGAGAAATGTTCATTTGCCAAGACAGTCAGTTCAGTGATTAACTTTCCAAAACAGTCTCTTGGGACATTTTCTGAGAAAATTGACATTTTCTTGAGTAAATTTGAGGGTAAGGCTAGTACCATCTGTCATTAGTACCAGATTTACACAACTACCACACATAACCATTAACCATATAATGGTCAAGCCAGCCAATACCGTCCTATGCAGTAGTCATGAGCAATGTCCATTTACAGACCAAGAGACTACTCTTGAGTAGTTATCGATAACCACGTATTTGGACTCTTTATTAGCTCACCTGGCCAGAATGTAGCATGTTTGGCGGCCATATTGGATTTTTTTATTTGATGGATTTTGAAGCCGAAATCGGATTTTTTGGGTAGTCTGGTTTCAAATTTCTGCTTAAATACTTCCTCTCCTTTTGCCATCAGCCATATCAGTCCAAAATCGGGGAGATATGATTAGGGGGTAAGGGCCATTAAAGTTTGCGCACGGGAAGTTGATACGGCAAAAAACATGGCCACCATCATCCAAACAAAATGTAGCATTTTTGTGCTCATATTGGTGTTTTTTGTTTGATGGATTTTGATGCCAAATTTGGTTTTATATAGCGTTTTGTATATTCTGATTTCAAATTTGCCATTTTCGAGACTGTTGGATAAACGGGTTGATGGCCATCTTGAATCCCTTTCCCGCCAAACGCTCCCATACTAAAGCAATAGGAAATTTGTAATGTATTCTTCTGTAGAACCACAGCTGATTTCAGATATATTTGACAGAATGCATCCTTAGGGCATATAGATACAGGTTTGTTCAAACGAAGCCAGTCGGTCAATTTGCCTGGTGGCCATCTTGGAAGTTGGCAGATTTTTTTTAACCGCCTTTAAAATTCTTCTTTTCCAAATCCACGTGGGAATTGATTCAAAACTCATGAAATATCACATACGGCAAAAGCTGAATCAACTTGATTGGCCTAATGCATTAGCTGCCATCATGGATGATATAGTTTTCATGAAAATGACTTCTCCAGAACCGCTGAACGGATCGGGCCGTAATTTGATAGATATGACTGGTGACTAATGGCCATTAAAGTTTGTTCAAGGGAAGTTGATGCGTAAAGAAACATGGTCACTGTGTTCTTGTTACAATTCTGCTCAACTCCTTAGGGTTCTACTAGATGATTGCCTTTCTAGTTGAAATGCCTGTATTCCAGGTGAGCGATACAGGCTCCTTGGCCCTCTTGTTAAAAGATATCATAATTTCCTTGACTTTTAACGGGTTAAATCATTTTAATGACACACTTAATAAATGCCTACAAATGGACATTCACTATGAAAAATATTGCAATTTTCTTGATTAGCCGTGACCATTGTAGGGTTAAAGACACAATGAATACCTGTTCAACTTTCATTTTAGGTTCTCAATATCTATGACAATGTGTCCCATCACCTGAGCCTGGGACCCTTCACATATAGACCAATGAGAGATGCTGAGCTATGGTGTCAAGCTCCGGATTCACTCATAAGAAAGGTGACAATAACAGCCTGAGATTACAATGACTGGTTACCTGTGTTCTGTCACTGTAATGGCCCTCCTATGGTCAGACACTGGGTTTAAGGCTAATGAAGAGACTAGAAACATTTAACACTAATAGTCGAGCCGGCCAAAAAGGTTCTGCAGGGGTCTTGAGAAATATCCATTTGCAAACCAAGATAAGATTGCTTCTGAAAGTTTATCACTGGAATAATTAGCTCTATGACCGAACCAGTCATTCCCGCGTTAAAGTTAAATAAGAGGCGTAATGACATGTGGTTCTCACCTAGAACACAAGCCTACCCTACTAGATTCTTTTCTGCTAAGTTTATCACTGGAATAATTATCTCTATGACCGAACCAGTCATTCCCGCGTTAAAGTTAAATAAGAGGCGTAATGACATGTGGCTCTCACCTAGAACACAAGCCTACCCTACTGGTGTCTTTTCTGCTAAGTTTAGTGGGAATCGGGTCAATGGTTATTGAGTAGTAATTAGTCTTTGAAGCGATTTTCAGTAATTTGTGAAAAATTAAAGATGGCTGACAGAAAACTTGATGAGCCAAATTTCTGTATACAAGTTTGGAAGTCTATCCCGCATAGAGACAATCGAGCCAAGTTTGGGTGAAATCGTCCAAATGGTTAATGACGAGTAGTCTTTCAAAGCAAAAGTAGACTTTTCAAAAATCCAAGATGACTCAGAAAATGTCACCAATATGTTTTCTGTATACATGCTCAGAAGGATCCCACTTTTGCTTTTTGCAGAAATCTTTGGAAAATCTAAGATGGTCGCCGGAACAATTGACCAATCAAATTTCTGTATTTTGTATACAAGTTTGGAAGCCTACCCCATAGTGCTAATCCAGCCAAATTTTGTTTATAATTGGCAAGAAAATTGCATTAATGAGTCAGATATTTTCAGAAAGTTCAAGATAGAAAATAGACCGATCTTGGAATTTCTCGTTGCTCAGTGTAAAAGCATACAACCATAGGAACCTTCAATTCAAGTTGCATTGAAATCATGGCTTGATTTAAGGAGTTGCATTTAAAAGGACTTTAAACAGATACTTTTGAAACCACTGGTCCAATTTTGCTCAAATTTTAGCGAAAAGGTGTGCCCATGTACTAGGATGCCACGACTTTGGGTGTGATTCGAAGAAATCCAAAATCTGAAAACTTTACAATATGACAAAAATTGTAGTGCGGAGATTGCTCTTGTTAATTCATTTAAGCAGAATGGTCTCCGACAGATAATCGGATTAAGTCGCTGACCATCAATCATCATGGTATAAATTTAGCAATATGAATTTGATCTGTGGACATTGCTAGTAGGAATGTTCAGGAAAGATATGTTCTGATAAGCATACCAGTCACACCTGATGAGCATACCATTCACACATGATGAGTCTTATTCACACCTGATAAGCATACCAGTCACACCTGATAAGCATACTATTCACACCTGATGAGCATACCATTCACACCTGAGCATACCATTCACACCTGATGAACATAACATTCACACACGGATGCAGAAACACAGACACGCCTACCACCAATCTTCAGCAAAGACGATTTAGAGCACCCTGTCAACCAACAGCACGAAAAAACATTTCAGCAACTATACAAATCCCTATACAAAACAGAACAACTGCAGCACCACATACAGAACATAGAACATGCCATCAAGAACAACACACATATCGTTAAGCCAGACATAGCACTAGCCATCGTAGACCCCAACACAGAAACCACTGCAGAGATCGACTCGATCTTAAAAGCCGCGGCTAACAGCATCCAACACGCAATCCTAGAACATTACTACAAAAAACTACACTACCACAAACAGCAAGCACACATAATTGAAGGGAATCTGTTAGACTCACACACATACGAAGCGGACAGAGCTGTTGCTAAGGCACACAGGATAGCTGCTAAGTTCGCCACAACCAGCATAAAGACACACACAACAAACACAAACAGGACACACAATGACACACACAAACAAAGCACACAAAACCCGGTCATGCGAAAGGCAAACATCCCGCCTTTGATGGATCTACAACATCAAATAAACCACACGCAGAAGCAAGTACACCCAGCACAACACGCACCAACAGAGAGACGCCACAGACCACCGCTGTTGCCAACACCTCAACCAGCACAAAGACAACACACACAGCAAAACCCACATACATACACAAGACCACAAACACCACAGAACAACCAAACCACAACTCAATGGTTTAGACCTACACAGCTCAAACAGCAACCACAGATCAACACAGAGAGACAACCGAGGAGTAACCCACTTCCCCTGCCAAAAAACGGGGGAGCACCACACATACAGAACAAACCACATTCACCACAAACCACCTTCAAACCAGGGCAAGTTGGACCAAAACAAACATCACAAACCAACCGCCACTACACAAACAACCGACACTTTATAATACCCTACTCAAGACAACCACCTCCCATCCACCACGCACATCCATCACCACCAAGAGAGCAGATGTACCTTCCCAGAACACAACCTATCACACACTCAACACACCAACCCAGAACCCAACCCATCCAAACAACATCACAGACAAGTACAAGCACACCACAAACCAAATCATATGCCGAAGCCATAAAACAATCCAAAAACGAAAATGTGAAAAAACTACTATTAGAAATAATCGGCCAATTAGACGTTTAACATCAGGTACACAACTACAAAAACGCAGAAAACAACGCATCATCAACAAACAAAAAACAACACCAGATATTGTCGTTAACCTGTCCAACCACAAACTTACCAAAACAGAAAATTCCGTTCTAAACAAAGGCCTTTCATTTGTACCCACACCACACCACATATCACCAGACACACAAATACATTGCATAGATCAATTCATCAGGAAGTTAGAATGCAAATACTACTTTTACAGCAACAACCTTGAAAAACCCACAGCACCATCCAAATTCAAACTACCCTCAGAATGGAGACCAAGCACAACACCCAATGCCATCAACAAACTCCGGTCATCACTCACCAAGCTTATCACCAAACCACCCGACAAGTCACCACGATCCAACATCACACACCATGAGAAAACAGCCCTCAAAACATTAGCTAATAACACAAACATAGTCATCAGACCAGCAGACAAAGGCTCCGCAATAGTCATTCTCAACAAAACAGACTACATTGCAGAAGTACACAGACAACTTACAGATGTCGCATACTACACCAAACTCAGTGAAAATCCCACTTTAGAATATAAAGACACCATAGATGCATACATTAACGAACTTCTAATCACCGGAGCCATCACAGGACAGACACACAGATATCTCACCGAATTCAAAGTCAGAACTCCGCGCATCTACATTAACCCTAAGATACACAAAGGCAAAATACCTCCACCCGGACGCCCGATTGTATCCAACTGCGATGGCCCCACGTCACGCATTAATGAATTCACAGACCACCTACTAAAAGACACGGAAAATGATATCCCAAATCTACTACGAGACACCACTGCATTCATCCAACATATAGAAAACACTACAGTGGATGCTGGCTCAATCCTATGCACAATGGATGTCAGATCACTATACACAAACATCCCACACGAAGAAGGCATACAGATTGTCACAGAACATTACAGACATACACTTGGAAAAAACAAACACAAACAACAATAACCGCACACCTGCACACATCTACCCAGACGAATTGGCCCAAATAATGAGATACATTCTTACAAAAAACAGCTTCCAATTCAATGAAGACTACTACATACAAACACATGGAACAGCCATGGGAGCCAAGTTTGCTGTCAAATATGCTAACATTTACGTGTACACCATAGTAAGCAGAATGTTATCAACATGGATGGGCAGCACTCCATCTCACTTAGTTAGATACATAGATGACATATTTTTCATTTGGAACACCAGTGAGAATGAACTACTTGAATTTCACGCACACATGAATAAAGAGCATCCCACAATAAAATTTGACTTGGAATATTCAACGGAAAAAATCCCATTTTTGGACACAATGGTATACAAAGAAGATAACAAACTTAAATTGGACCTATACAGAAAACCTACAGACAAACAACAGTATCTTCACAAACAATCAAGCCACCCTAAAAACACAAAACATTCCATAATCTACAGCCAAGCATTAAGATACAAACGCATCATCACAGATCCTACTAGATTAAAACAACGCACACAGGAACTCACAGATGCATTCATCCACCGGGGATACAAAGAGACAGAAATTAAAGCCATCATAGAAAAAACCGAGAACACACAGAGAGAAGACATTCTTTACAAACAACCCACACAAAAACAGCCTAGGCCAGCTTGCATACTACAATACCACCCATCATTAGAACACATAGGCAAATCCATTCGAACCTACTGGGAAAAGTACATCTTGTCTTCACCAATCTTAGCACCAATTTTTCCCAACTACCCAGTAGTAGCATTCAAGAAAAATAAAAGCATTAGGGACCACCTAGTCCACTCTAGCCTAATTAAAATAAAAAATCCAGATGCTAACAATAAGATCGTACCGACACCAAATGACACTCACGACATAGTAGGGACACTCCGACAATGCAACAACAACAATTGCATCACATGCAAACAATACATGAACACTGCTGACAAATTCACCAGTTTCGTCACTGGTAAAGACTACAAAATCAACACACAAATGAGCTGCAATACCACCAACATTATTTACCTCATAGAATGCAAACAATGCAGCTCTCAATACATAGGAGAAACAAGTCAAACACTCAGCAAACGACTCACACAACATATCCATGCAATCCGACACCAAACAGACACGAGAATCTCATGGCATTTCAACCATCCAAGACATTCTATGAAAGACATCACGATAAGACCAATTGAAAGAATTTTTACAGATAACAAAAACTAAGATTAAACAGAGAACACTACTGGATCAAAGAACTCAAAACGATGCACCCGTTCGGAATAAACAAAAAAGCATAACACACTCACTCACTCACCCACCCACCCACCCACCCACCCACCCACCCACCCACCCACCCACCCACCCACCCACCCACCCACCCACCCACTCACTCACTCACTTACTCACACATAGGAGGTTTGACGGAAGTTTGCAGACTGGCAGGTATGCATAGGTAACTATGTAAATACCTGGGTCGGCGTTTTTAAATCCTTAAGCATCCCATTCACACCTGATAAGCATACCATTCACACCTGATAAGCATACCATTCACATCTGATGAGCACACCACTCACACCTGATGAACATACTATTCACACCTGATGAACATACTACCATTCACACCTGGTGAACATACTATTCACATCTGATGAGCATACCATTCACACCTGATGAACATACTATTCACATCTGATAAGCATCCCATTCACACCTGGTAAACATACTATTCACACCTGATGAACATACTACCATTCACACCTGATGAACATACCATTCACACCTGATGAGCATACCATTCACACATGATAGGCACACCATTCACACCTGATGAACATACTAATCACATCTGATAATAAGCAAGCAATTCACACCTGATGAACATACCATTCACACCTGATGAACATACCATTCACACCTGATGAGCATACCATTCACACCTGATGAACATACCATTCACACCTGATGAGCATACCATTCACACCTGATGAACATACTATTCACATCTGATGAGCATACCATTCACACCTGATGAACATACTATTCACACATGATGAACATACTACCATTCACACCTGGTGAACACACTATTCACACCTGATGAACATACTACCATTCACACCTGATGAGTATACCATTAACATCTGATGAGCATACCATTCACACCTGATGAGCATACCATTCACACCTGATGAGCATACCATTCACACCTGATAAGCATACCATTCACACCTGATGAGCATACCATTCACACCTGATGAGCATACCATTCACACCTGATAAGCATCCCATTCACACCTGATAAGCATACCATTCACACCTGATAAGCATACCATTCACATCTGATGAGCACACCACTCACACCTGATGAACATACTATTCACACCTGATGAACATACTACCATTCACACCTGGTGAACATACTATTCACATCTGATGAGCATACCATTCACACCTGATGAACATACTATTCACATCTGATAAGCATCCCATTCACACCTGGTGAACATACTATTCACACCTGATGAACATACTACCATTCACACCTGATGAACATACCATTCACACCTGATGAGCATACCATTCACACATGATAGGCACACCATTCACACCTGATGAACATACTAATCACATCTGATAATAAGCAAGCCATTCACACCTGATGAACATACCATTCACACCTGATGAGCATACTATTCACACCTGTTGAGCATACCATTCACACCTGATGAACATACCATTCACACCTGATGGGCATACCATTCACACCTGGTGCGTGTTATTCACACCTGATAAGCCTACCATTCACACCTGATGAGCATACCATTCACACCTGATGAACATACCATTCACACCTGATGAGCATACCATTCACATCTGATAAGCATACCATCCACACCTAATGAGCATACCATCCACACCTGATGAGCATACCATTCACACCTGATAAGCATACCATTCACACCTGATGAGGATACCATCCACACCTGATAAGCATACCATTCACACCTGATGAGGATACCATTCACACCTGATGATCATACCATTCACATTTGATGATCATACCATCCACACCTGATAAGCATACCATCCACACCTGATGAGCATACCATTCACACCTGATAAGCATACCATTCACACCTGATGAGGATACCATACACACCTGATAAGCATACCATTCACACCTGATGAGGATACCATTCACACCTGGTGATCATACCATTCACACCTGATGATCATACCATCCACACCTGATAAGCATACCATCCACACCTGATGAGCATACCATCCACACCTGATGAGCATACCATTCACACCTGATAAGCATACCATTCACACCTGATAAGCATACCATTCACACCTGATGAGCATACCATTCACACCCGATGAGCACACCACTCACACCTGATGAGCATACCATTCACACCTGATGAGCATACCATTCACACCTGATGAGCATACCATTCACACCTGATGAGCATACCATTCACACCTGATGAACATAACATTCACATCTGATGAACATACTATTCACATCTGATGAGCATACCATTCACACCTGATGAACATACTATTCACACCTGATGAACATACTACCATTCACACCTGTTGAGCATACCATTAACATCTAATGAGCATACCATTCACACCTGATAAGCATACCATTCACACCTGATAAGCATCCCATTCACACATGATAAGCATACCATTCACACCTGATAAGCATACCATTCACATCTGATGAGCACACCACTCACATCTGATTAACATACTATTCACACCTGATGAACATACTACCATTCACACCTGGTGAACATTCTATTCACATCTGATGAACATACCATTCACACCTGATGAACATACTATTCACATCTGATGAGCATACCATTCACACCTGGTGAACATACTATTCACACCTGATGAACGTACTACCATTCACACCTGATGAGCATACCATTCACACCTGATGAGCATACCATTCACACCTGATGAACATAACATTCACACCTGATGAACATACTATTCACATCTGATGAGCATACCATTCACATCTGATGATCATACTATTCACACCTGATGAACATACCATCCACACCTGATGAGCATACCATTCACACCTGATAAGCATACCATTCACACCTGATAAGCATACCATTCACACCTGATGAGCATACCATTCACACCTGATGAGCACACCACTCACACCTGATGAGCATACCATTCACATCTGATGAGCATACCATTCACACCTGATGAGCATACCATTCACACCTGATGAGCATACCATTCACACCTGATGAGCACACCACTCACACCTGATGAGCATACCATTCACATCTGATGAGCATACCATTCACACCTGATGAGCATACCATTCACACCTGATGAGCATAACATTCACACCTGATGAACATAACATTCACATCTGATGAACATACTATTCACATCTGATGAGCATACCATTCACACCTGATGAACATACCATTCACACCTGATGAGCATACCATTCACACCTGATGAACATACTATTCACATCTGATGAGCATACCATTCACACCTGATGAACATACTATTCACACCTGATGAACATACTACCATTCACACCTGGTGAACACACTATTCACACCTGATGAACATACTACCATTCACACCTGATGAGTATACCATTAACATCTGATGAGCATACCATTCACACCTGATGAGCATACCATTCACACCTGATGAGCATCCCATTCACACCTGATGAGCATACCATTCACACCTGATAAGCATACCATTCACATCTGATGAGCACACCACTCACACCTGATAAGCATCCCATTCACATCTGATAAGCATACCATTCACACCTGATAAGCATACCATTCACATCTGATGAGCACACCACTCACACCTGATGAACATACTATTCACACCTGATGAACATACTACCATTCACACCTGATGAACATACTATTCACATCTGATGAGCATACCATTCACACCTGATGAACATACTATTCACATCTGATGAGCATACCATTCACACCTGGTGAACATACTATTCACACCTGATGAACATACTACCATTCACACCTGATGAACATACCATTCACACCTGATGAGCATACCATTCACACATGATAGGCACACCATTCACACCTGATGAACATACTAATCACATCTGATAATAAGCAAGCCATTCACACCTGATGAACATACCATTCACACCTGATGAGCATACCATTCACACCTGATGAGCATACCATTCACACCTGATGAACATACCATTCACACCTGATGAGCATACCATTCACACCTGATGCGTGTTATTCACACCTGATAAGCCTACCATTCACACCTGATGAGCATACCATTCACACCTGATGAACATACCATTCACACCTGATGAACATACCATTCAGACCTGATGAGCATACCATTCACATCTGATAAGTATACCATTCACACCTAGTAAGCATACCATTCACACCTGATAAGCCTACCATTCACACCTGATGAGTGTTATTCACACCTGATGAGGGGTGTGTGGATTAGTCATCTTCTGATGGCCCTTCTTATCTCAGATCTATATGATGCTTACGCCTGTTTTATATCATTGTTAGGCTTGCACAATTATTCGATTATTCGCGATTACTTTTTAAAATATGATCGTGGACGATCACAAAACCAAATAATCGAAGATTTTCAATCTCGAAGATAGTTGTTTTTCATATGTAGTCGGCTTACATTTTCGTGTGATATTTTCGTGTGATATTAACCCAGGTGAATGGGATAAATGGCTGTGAATACTACATTACATCTTACTTATTTTGTGACTTATGTTGATGAAAGAAAACATTAAAATGTTTAAATCCGCCTTTGCGTTTGGGACATGGTGTCATTATTTTCATGAATAGCATTATGTTTGAACAAAATGTGGGCAAGCCAGTTAGCGATATGTAGCCTTAGAAAACCACTGCGCCACACTTGTAGAAACTACTGCGCCACACTTTTAGAAACCACTGCGCTACAAATAGTTGAATTTTCATTTTTCTTGGGCCATTTTGGTCTTGCCAGATTCTATTGTGGAAATTGCACTCTAATGTTTATAATAGCCTATTAATTGTGGTTTCTGAACACCTATTACTATCTGGCAATTAGACTTGAGGCATTTTAGTGATCTGATTAGCGAGACCAATTTTCATTTTTTCAAGCATTGTGTTAGCAATTACCATTTAAAGTCAAATTTGTAGCTTTTTTTCAGATATTTCCAATACTAGCAGTTTTGATATCTTTATTAGCTTAACGAATTAAGCAGTACAGCTGCGATTAATCAAATAATCGCGATTATTTATCAAAAATGATCGCGCTTAAAAATACTGCATAATTGTGCAAGCCTAGTCATTGTACAATGTTTTTTCTTTCTAACAATAGAAGCATTAATCATGGAACAGTTTGGCTTGTTTCTTACAGTATATGTCAACATCACCAGAACAAGAGAAGGTTGGATTTGAGGATGATGTACGAGCGACCATGGCACAACTGCGTGACCATCCAGACCCAATGAAAACAATGTTCCCCGGTGGAAAGGCGCGACGCTACAACAAACTGGAAGATGGACAATGGATACGAGCAGCAGACTAATGGAATGTGCTCTGTCTGATTGCGTGTAATATCATTTAACTGAAATGTTTATATCTTATATATAAGAATTGCTTGAACAGCAAGGCATGGATTGCTGAAAAATAATAACATGCACATTGTACACTCAAACCTTGTTAAATACCCACACCATATATTGCTAACATGTATACACTAATGATCATGTGAACACGCACGCACACACACTCTAGAATTGCATACTATGAAATATATTTTTGTCTCGGCTGCCAAGCAAAAAACGAGTCATACGTATCACTTTCAACGACAGCGATGATGATGGTCTGGACGATGACGTCAACATTAAGTTTCTGCATTTAGCAACTAATTTTTGCCTATATTTAGGATTGCTTAATCTGACTGGAAACAAACTTGATGCCAGCTGGATGATAGTACGGTCAAGGTCATTCCGACATTCATATTCCAGGATGTGTTGATCCTATTGGGGCTAAACTTCAATACATAGTTACCTATGTTAGGAAGGAGTATGCTGACATTGAGGTCACAATGTCACAGGCCTGGGGTCAGTTACATTTAAATGTAACTATACACCTGTGCAAAAGTTAAGCACCACCCTATTTTTACGCACATGCGAGGGTATATTCATGTGCTATGAAGAAAGCAATAGCATAAACATTTATGTACCCATCCATCTTAGTGCAAGAGGTAATAATGCAACTAGAGGAATGCTGATTATGATGGTGGGGAAACACTGTATGTTTTTGTTTGAACTTGAAAACGAGGCCTGAATATGGTTACGTTGACACAACTGACAACTATTGCCCTACAGTTGACACACGTGGCTAGATTGTCATTAATGGTGTCTGAAAACGAAGTTTAACATCTGTGCACGAGTTTGAGACTGTCATTATTAATACCGGGTATATCCACCTTGTGCCTGGATGACGGCCTGGACACGACGTCTCATGCTGGTCACCAACCGACTGATACGCCATTGTGGTATTCGTTGCCATTCAAGATGGAGTGCGTCTGTTAATTCCTGTAGGTTCTGCACAGGAGGATCCCTCCTTCTCACCATGTTTCCCAGATATGCTCAATAGGGTTCATGTCAGGGCTCCTTGCTGGCCATGGTAGGGTTTCGATGGCATTCTGGCGGAGGTATTCATGCACAGCTCTAGCACGATGTGGTCGGGCGTTGTCATCCATGAATATAGGGTGGGATCCAGGTGCATGATTTACAAAATGAGGGACCACAACTCTATCCAGTATGGAATCTTGATATCTTTGTCCATTTAGTGTTCCAGGTACAGTCAACAGATCCAGCTTACAATCAAATGAGATGCACCTCCATATCATAACGGAACCTCCACCAAATGGAACTTCTTCCATGATGTTACGTTGGTCGTACGCCGTGCGTCTGGACCTCCATACACGAGTTCGACCATCTGTGGCATGAAGCAGGAACCGACTTTCATCGGACCAGTGTACCCGTCTCCAGGATCTCATGTTCCAGTGTCTTCTTTCGTTGCACCACCTCAGACGCTCCTCTTTGTGGTGTGCAGTGAGGAGAGGACGTCTGACAGATCTCCTAGCTTTCATACCAGCAGCATACAGTCTCCTTTTGACGGTAGACATTGACACTCTATTGCGCGTTTCCCATTGCTGGCTGAGCACTCTGCTGTTGGTGAATGGAGATCTCCTAACAAGGCGTACTAGGGCTCGATCATCACGGGCAGTAGTCTTCTTCGGTCTTCCAGATCTAGGCCTGTCCTTCACCTCGTTAGTTTGCCCATGTTTTGCAATCAAACGACTGATTACAGTATGGTTAATGTTCAGCTGTCTGCCAATCTCTCTGCATGACATACCAGTGGTATGCATGCCTATGATTTGCCATTTCACACGATCACTTAACCTTCATCTTGCCATAGCGGTTCACAATCAAGAGCTAATTCTCTCTGTACAAATAAACCACGGTCATGAACACAAAATTCCTAATCTTGTCACCTAAATCTGTATGTAATGTTCTACACCTCAAACTGGACTTTTACATAACTGAACACGTGTGCTGTTTCCCGCCACGCACGGACATCAAGCGGCGTGAAGTCATGCATGCATGTGCATTTCGTACTTGGAATTATGTCAGCTAACGCGGGGACAAAAAGTATGGCAGCCTAGTTGTACCATCATGTTTCTACGTTCTATTGTTTTTGCTGGTGCTTAACTTTTGCACAGGTGTATAGTTACAGTTACATTGAACTATGTCAGTTACAGTTACATTTGTTGAGCCATGTAACTAGTTACATTTCAGTTACTTTGCTTAATGTAACTAAAGTTACATTTCAGTTGCATTAGTTCCTTTGACTGATAATTATTATGAAGGACTATGTGAACATCAAGATCATCATAAAAGGTGTAATGTACTCAACCAAATTGAGATATCTATAGTAGAAACAAAATACCACTATAACCGCTGATATAATATACTGACAGAACTGAATCCATTTCAGATATAAAATATAAAACCTGCTGAAAATTCTTTAATAAATTTGACTGAATGTTGTTGCTGCCATATGCAGTAACAAATTTCATTCAACTTGTTTCCAAAATAATAAGACACTAGTTTAATTCCACAGCCTTCATAGATGTACATATATATATATTTCTTCCTCTAACCCTTTCAACCCAGACACTATATAACAAACATTAATCGTATTGTAAGAAATAATTGGTTGAATGTTTTGAAATGTCTGAAAGCTTTGCTACCATAGGTATCGACATTTAAATTAGTTTCAGTGTTCAACAGATTTCCTTAGAGCATTGACTTTCTATGATAAGATAATCTGCCATCTACCAGGGGGTAATATAAGTTTCCAGTGAGATTAGCTTACATATGTCCATCAGCTTTGATGTTTGCTCATTTTCAAATAGGAATTTTAGTTTTGTGAAAATAATGTATTACTTTCTTGTCATTACACTAGTTTAATTCCACAGCCTTTATAAATTTTGTCTGATATGCCAAAATGGTTGATGGCTTGACTTTTATCAATGGCATTCATTGTCCTTTAATCTTTATCAGCACACCTATGTGAATTGACCCTAGCTTGAGTATAATTGCTGAGCAATGATGTGCTAAGCTGGCTTAATCAATAGCATATGAAGAAAAGAACAGGACATGCTGTTAACAAATACTGTGGCAGATTTTAACTTTCTTTACAATTCAAAATTTGGTATTTTTAATCCTTTTAACCCTTTAACACTAAAGCTGGACAAAACAGCTTTTGCAGTGGTTTTGAGAAATGTCCATTTTCAGACAAATATAAGATAGTGGTAAATTTTCTAAAACAATCTCATGGTCTGCAAATGGACATTTTTAATGAGAAAGCTAGTTTTCTTCAACAAATTTAATCTTTAAAGGGTAACAGTTAATTCTATAATGATTTAGTAAACAACCTGTTTCTAAGCTACATTCTAGATTAATGTAAAAGCTGTATAAGAGTTTGATTAACGGTTGTTGTTGCCTGATGTAGCAACAATAACATTCAGATTATCATTGCTAAAACATCACATATACAGATATAGAGTGGGTTAACCCTTTAATGGTCAAGAAATATCTGTTTTGTAGGCTACAGGATTATCATTTATATTTGAAAATTTACCACTGGAATGACTGCCCCAATAATCAAGCCAGTCATTCTAATGGCAAATTTCTAAAATAAATATCACTGACGCTTGGAAATAAGGTTGTTGCTCATGGCATCAACATCTTCCAGTAAGATTAGCATCAATATATTGAACAGCGTAGCTGAATGATTACATTGAAATTTGGATATTAGAGTGTCACATGTATAACAGTAGCTATGCCACAAATTAAGAAAATTGTAATAAATTTGGTAGATAAGTTTGAAATGTAACTGGTTACATTTCAGTTACTGTAACTAAAAAAATTCTTCAGTTACAAGTTACTTCAGTTACATGAAAAATGTAACTATGTTACAGTCAGTTACCCCAGCCCTGAAGCTAGGCCCATAAAGCTAGGCCATGCACTAGCCATTGTCATAAAGCTAGGCCAATAAAGCTAAGCCATTCACTAATCATTGTCATAAAGTCAGGCCATGCACTAAGTCATTGTCATAAAGCTAGGCCATACACTAGTCATTGTCATAAAGCTAGGCCATGCACTCGTCATTGTCATAAAGCTAGGCCATGCACTAAGTCATTGTCATAAAGCTAGGCCATGCACTAGTCATTGTCATAAAGCTAGGCCATGCACTAGTCATTGTCATAAAGCTAGGCCATGCACTCATCATTGTCATAAAGCTAGGCCATGCACTCGTCATTGTCTTAAAGCTAGGCCATGCACTCGTCATTGTCTTAAAGCTAGGCCATGCACTAGTCATTGTCTTAAAGCTAGGCCATGCACTCATCATTGTCATAAAGCTAGACCATGCACTAGTCATTGTCATAAAGCTAGGCCATGCACTAGTCATTGTCTTAAAGCTAGGCCATGCACTCATCATTGTCATAAAGCTAGGCCATGCACTAGTCATTGTCATAAAGCTAGGCCATGCACTAGTCATTGTCATAAAGCTAGGCCATGCACTCGTCATTGTCATAAAGCTAGGCCATGCACTAGTCATTGTCATAAAGCTAGGCCATGCACTAGTCATTGTCATAAAGCTAGGCCATGCACTAGTCATTGTCATAAAGCTAGGCCATGCACTAGTCATTGTCATAAAGCCAGGCCATGCACTAGTCATTGTCATAAAGCCAGGCCATGCACTGGTCATTGTCATAAAGCTAGGCCATGCACTGGTCATTGTCATAAAGCTAGGCCATGCACTCGTCATTGTCTTAAAGCTAGGCCATGCACTAGTCATTGTCTTAAAGCTAGGCCATGCACTAGTCATTGTCTTAAAGCTAGGCCATGCACTAGTCATTGTCATAAAGCTAGGCCATGCACTAGTCATTGTCATAAAGCTAGGCCATGCACTAGTCATTGTCATAAAGCTAGGCCATTGTCATAAAGCTAGGCCATGCACTAGTCATTGTCATAAAGCTAGGCCATGCACTAGTCATTGTCATAAAGCTAGGCCATGCACTAGTCATTGTCATAAAGCTAGGCCATGCACTAGTCATTGTCATAAAGCTAGGCCATGCACTGGTCATTGTCATAAAGCTAGGCCAATGAAACTAGGCCATGTTAATTCTTATTTTGTTTGCTCACATATTAACCCAACATGAGCAGAATGATTATGATGAAGTCATTGTGATTGATCAATCCAATTTTACAAACACGCCAACATCCTAGCCACCCGCTTCCATCTTGTCATTTCGTTGTCCTGCCCTTAAAGGAAAATGAAACATTGGGATTACATTTTTGAGCATCATCCATGTCTGCATCATCCTGGTGTGTGCATTAAATGTGTATTGTGGTAAGGCCTTATTCATCAACACTGGTTCTTCCTATTACAATGAAGCGCTACAGACTAGGATACAATCTTCATTATTACCACTTTGAAGGTTGGAAAATTCTATTTTTACACTAGTATTTTTATATTCTGCAAATTTTTTGCATTAAATTTTTACTTTCCTTATTCAGCAAGGACTATTCAGATTCCAAAGAAACTGGATTATTTAGCCACACTGTCCATGCCAGTATGGGGGTGGGGGTGGGGGGGGGGAATATTAGTGCTCATTTTTGTTTTAACCAGTGCTGTATTTATTAATTTACACAGAAATGTACAAGGCAACTGCCAATTTTACTATCATTATATACTTGTACAACAAATGTAGAGTTTACAGACGTATTTAATCACTCGGCAATATCATTTTTAATTTCTTTGTTATTTTCATCGCTATCAGTGTATTGTAGCAGCAGTTCACATTCAAGCACTTAAAGTAAGAATAGTTAAGCTGACAGCCATTATACAAGCTACATTTGTAACACATGGTTTGGATTACTGTAGAGTTCATGATAATGATGATAAACTGAACGATTCACCCATACGCAGAAATATTACATGCAGTTATGCAGTACTGGTAATCAGACCATACAGGTACACATTGAACCAAGATGCATGCATACTATTATTGAGGGATTCGATGTGTCAATCACATGTCATAATGGACCCATCCAGTTTATCCATCAATCATGACATCATAATGATGTTGTAAGATGAAGTCATAATTAATGATGTAGATAATTTCCTCACGAATGCTTACTTGATGACAGACTAAGTGTTGTTGTATGAACTGTATGTCTTTACTATTTATTAATAATAAACATTCTGTTGAATATTTTGAAATTAATTTGACTGGGTGCAGCACCCAGTCAAATTAGTTTCAAAACATTAACCTTAACCTGTAGTTTTCTGGAAATTGATCGTCCGGGAGTTCAGAGATCGATCAATCCGAACACTAGCGAAGTGTGGGTGGAACTTACCTAGAGATGGGCGGGGCATAGCTAAATGGATCCATCCATTACACCAATCTAATATTTAGCCGACTCCATGAGTACAGTAGCAGTTATGAATTCAGCGGACTATAACACGGTCTCAGCACGAGCGTAGCCATTTAATGGTCAAGCCAGGCAGAACTTACCCCCGAAGTGGTCATCAGAAATGGATATTTGCAACAGCAAGCCAAGAGGTTTAGCACTAGGATGGCTGGCTCATTAAACAAAACAGTCATTCAAGAGATTTAGCACTGGGATGGCTGACTCATTAAACAAGCCAGTCATTCAAGTGCTAACATTTTTAGCTCACCTGGCCTGAAAGGCCAAGTGAGCTTATGTCGTGACAACCGTCCGTCAACCTTTCCTTTAAATGACTTCCTCTCAAGAACCGCTGGGCCAATTTCAATTATATTTGGCAGGAAGCATCCTTAGGGCATAGGGATCCGAGTTTGTTCAAATGAAGCTGATCGGCCAATTATGGTGGCAGCCATCTTGGATTTTGGCTGATTTTCAGAAACGTCTAAAAATCTTCTCCGAAACCGCTTGAGGGATCGAAGGAAACCTCATGAAATATGATCTAGAGCAAGAGCTCAACCAAGTTTGTTCAAGGGAACTTAATTGGTCAAATAGTTCAGTGGCCATCTTGGTTGACCTAGTTTTAGCGAAAATAACTTCTCCAGAACCGCTGAAGGGATCAGGCCGAAATTAGGCAGATATGATTAGGGACTAAGGGCCAGTAAGGTTTGTTCAAGGGAAGTTGATCCGTAAAAAATCATGGCCGCCGTGGGCCAATCAAAATATAGCATGTTTGGCAGGTATATTGGATTTTTTTATTTGATGGATTTTGAGGCTAAAATTAGTTTTATATAGGTTTTTGGGTATTCTGATCTCAAATTTGCAATTTTCGAAACTGTCGGATAAACGGTTTGGTGGCCATCTTGGATCATTTTCCCGCCAAAAGCTCCCATAGTAAAGCAATGGGAAATTTAAAATATCTCGAGAACTATTGGGTCGATTTCAATTATATTTGGCATGAAGCATCCTTAAGGCATAGAGATTCAAGTTTGTTCAAACAAACACGATCAGCCAATTTGGCCGGCGACCATCTTGGATTTCGGCCGATTTTTAGAAATGTCTTTAAAAATCATCATCTCCCAAACCATTTGAGGGACCGATTCAAAACTCACGAAATATGATCTAGGGTAAGAGCTGAAACAAGTTTGTTCAAGGGAACTTGATTGACAAAATGGTTCAGCGGCCATCTTGGATGACCCAGTTTTCACAAAAACGACTTCTTCCCCAGAACCGCTGAAGCGATCAGGCCTAAATTTGTGACATATAATTAGCAACTAAGGGCGATTAATGTTTGTTCAAGAGAAGTTGATTCGTCAAAAAACATGACCGCGGTGGACCAATCAAAATATAGTGTTTGGCAGCTATATTGGATTTTTTTATTTGATGGATTTTGAGGCCGAAATTCGTTTTATATAGCTTTTTGGGTATTCTGATCTCAATTTGCAATTTTCAAAACTGTCAGATAAACGGTTTGGCAGCCATCTTGGATCATTTTCCCGCCAAAAGCTCCCATACAAAAGTAATGGGAAATTTAAAATGTCTTGAGAACTACTGAGCCGATTTGAATTACAATTGTCAGGAGGCATCCTTATGGCATAGAGATTTCATTTTGTTCAAACAAAGCAAATCGGCCAATTGGCCATCTTGGATTTCGGCCGATTTTTAGAAATGTCTAAAAATCTCGTTCTCCGAAACGGCTTGGGGAATCGATTCAAAACTTATGAAACCTCATCTAGGCAAAGAGAGTAAGCCAAGTTTGTTCACGGCGACTTGATTGACCGAATGGTTCGGCAGCCATCTTAGATGACCTAGTTTTCCCGAAAATGACTTCTCCAGAACCGCTGAATGGATCAGGCCAAAATTTGGGAGATATGATTAGGGACTAAGGGCTATTCAAGGGAAGTTGCTCCGTCAAAAAACATGGCCGCTGTGGGCCAATCAAAATGTAGCGTGTTTGGCAGACATATTGGATTTTTTATTTGATGGATTTTGAGGCCAAAATTGGTTCTATATATGTTTTTGGGTATTCTGAGCTCAAATTTGCAATTTTCGAATTGGTTTGGCGGCCAGCTTGGATAATTTTCTCGTCAAAAGCTCCCATGCTAAAGCAATGGGAAATTTAAAATGTCTTCTCGAGAACTGCCAGGCCGATTTCAATTATATTTGGCAGGAAGCATCCTTAGGGCATAAGGATACAAGTTTGTTCAAATGAAACCGATCGGCCAATTTGCCCAGCGGCCATTTTGGACTTCGGCCAATTTCAGGAAATGTCTAAAAATCTTCTCCGAAACCGTGTGGGGAATCTTCATCTAGGCCATGAGGTAAGCCAAGTTTTTTCAAGAGGACTTGATTGACCAAATGGTTCGGCGACCATATTGGATGACCTGGTTTTCACGAAAATTACTCCTCCAAAACCGCTGTAGGGATCAGGCCAAAATTTGGGCCATTAAAATTTGTTCACGGGAGTTTGATCCATTAAAAAAACATGGCGCCGTGGGGAAATCAAAATGTAGTTTGTTTGCCGGCCATATTGCACTTGCAAAAATGTCCACACTCATTTAATTGACTGCTAAACCACACCAACAATTTTGACAAAAATTTATGGTGCTCCAGGTGAGCAACATAGGCCCCTTGGGTCTCTTGTTAAAACAAGTGGCCTGTGTTGCTCACCTGGAACATCAAATAAAAAAATCCAATATGGGCGCCAATCACCCTACATTTTGATTGGTCCATGGCAGCCATGGTTTTTTTTACGAAAGAACTTCCCATGAGTAAACTTTAATGGCCCTAAGTGCCTAATCATATCTTCCAAATTTCAGCCCGATTCATTCAGCGGTTTCACGAAAACTAGGTCATTCAAAGATGGCCGCCGAAGCATTTGGCCATTCAAGTTGCCTTGAACAAACTTGGTTCAGCTGTTGCCCTAGATTATCTTTCACAAGTTTTCCCCCAGCAGTTTCGGAGATTCTAAATATAGGCCAAAAGCCAAGATGACAGCTGGCCAAATTGGCGGATCGGCTTCATTTGAACAAAATTTTACGTCGTAAGGAAGTTATAGTATTAAGTTTATATCACTGTATAAACTATAGCGTGTAATGTGATTACAAATGTATTAACTTATTATAATAGTGGACGATGAAGCTGGCCTTTGTCTTTATATTCTCATCTCACCTGCCAAACACGAAGCGAGATATTGATATTATTACCACTGGAAGAGGGTCATTGCATTCGGATTTATCTGTCCAGAGTTGTATCTCAAAAACTACTCATCTGATTTGCCTCAAATTATAACATAACAAAGGCTGTTACTGTTTGAAGGGGATCTCTACTTTAGCCGTGATCCATATTTAAAAATCCCCTATCCAGATTGGATCCAATTGAGGATCTATGGAGATCTTGGAAACTACTGGTCTGATTTGGCATAAAATTTTAACACAAGAACAGGTGTGACTGTACACTAGGATGCTACAACTTGGGTCCTGATTTGGAAAATCACAAAAAATCTTGAATGTGACAAAAGCGAGAGGCTAAGGGTCTGCAATCTCTGCTTGCTCTTGTTGTTTCATATGCAACACACCTCCAGCACACAATGCGTCCATACATCAAGTTTAGTTCCCGTATTCCAGACTTCAAACTACGGCCTGGACAATAACTTTAGAGTATAATGTATCTAGTTTAGTTCCCGTATACAATGATCTCTTGAAACTATTGGCCTAGACAAAAATTATGTTCAGTGAACCATGAAAAAAGGCGGTGACTGTTCCACCAAAATTTTCACAAAGTATCCACATACCTAATTTTGCTAGTCCGTAAGACTCTAAATTCCTGCTCCAGAAAACTGATTTTTATACCCCGCCAAAAAAATTGGTGGGGTATTATGTAATGGCGTGGTCCGGGTGGGCGGCAATGGTTTCCTGATGATAACGCTGAAGTTTCAAAGCAATCTGATAAACGGTAACAGAGTTATCATCAGGAAACCACTCTGCCGCCAGTCTGGACCGCGTCATTGCATAAATAATACCCCGCCAATTTTTTTGGCAGGGTATAAAAATTGGTTGTTGGATTAGGTCTGGGGAAGAAAGCTATCGAAATTGACGATGATCCGGAATCCAAAATGGCCACCAGCCACCGGTGGCCATCTTTAAAATTGGTTTCCGGATGATAAATCTGTTACTGCTTATCGGATTGCTTTGAAACTTCATAGGCTGGTTGGACTAGGGCTGGGGAGGAAAGCTATCGAAATTGACGCCAGTCCGAAATCCAAAATGGCCGCCACCCATCTTGAAAATTGTTTTCCGGATAATAAATCCGTTACTATTTATCAAATTGTTTTGAAAGTTCCGAGGATGCCTGGACTAGGTTTGTGGAATAAACTTATTGAAATCGATGATGATCCTAAATCTAATATGGCCACCAGCGACCATCTTGAAAATAGGTTTCTGAACAACTCCATTTCTGTTTTGTGGATTGCTTTGAAACTTCATAGGGTGACTAGACTACATCTGAGGAGCAAAACTATTGAAATAGATGATCCGAAATCCAACATGGCCGACAGCCACAAGTGGGAATCTTGAAAATTTGTTGCTGGACAATAACTCCATGGGCGTTTAGCAGATCAACTTGAAACTTCATAGGATGACAGGTTTAGGTCTGAGGAAGAAATCACTATTTTCTGATAGCTCATTCATTGGTTTGTCATGAGGGCGGGGTATTATGTGCCATTTGCGGAGCTCTTGTTAGGGGCTGCATCTCTGGGATTTATAGATGCACATCCCTGTGATAAACAACAACTGGAATTCTCCCTATTAGACGTCTATGTACCAAATCAAAACTCCTGTGGGACATACATCAAAAGCAATATATTTCTGTTCAGCTTGTAAGATGCTATTGTTGTCCTGACGCTAACGGTAGTGTAGTCAGGATGCCAATGCATTGTTTGCACGCTCCTTTTATCAGTTTTGTGGGCGTGTACCTGGTTTTGGTAGAATTCTATTGTTGTAGTTGGTTTATACCCTGTAATCCATTAAGATGTACCTTGATTGATGTGAGGAATTTTAGCTGTGTACCGGGGAGGTGTTGTGTTGTACCCCGATTTCGAAACTATTTTGTTTCTTGTACCCGGTCTTATGTCGATGATATGATGTTCCAGGAATTTGGTCGGTTTGTACCCAGTTCTGGAGGATACATAACTTTGTTGGAAAGTTTGTATCCCATTCAATAGTTTTTTGGTGATATAATTCCTCTATCTGTAGCCGGTTTCGTGAAATAAACTCTTCAATCAGTTGCGCGCTGATATCACTTTCTTGATTGATGTTGGTAACAGGGTTCCCCGCCACTCTGGAAATCAGGGGAAACCTTGAAAATGAGCCCATTTTTCCAGTATACAGTATCAGTACTTTATTTGCTTTGCTGCAACCACCTCTTGACTTCCGAGCAACCACATTAGTGAAAATATTTCTCGAAAACTCAGGAACTTTAGTTTTGGTAGTGCTGGGAATCCTGTAAATCGTGTGTTTGTTACCCAAATTGAGACGAAAATCTCTAGTCCAAGCACCACCAGAAGCCCTGTTGTAAGTGAAACAACATTTAATGGCTATGTCTTATAAGCCCTGTCCTGAAGGCAAAGGAAGCTGCACACTTTGGACAATCATGTCGCTCCATTAAGAATTGACTCGCCATTGGAATTTCTATCGCGAATGGCTAAAGTCAATTCTTTAGTGTAGGATAACGGTGTACGTATTGTGACGTAATGCAGGTGTGATGTAACACGATTTCGTCATAAGCATCTCCAACAGGAGTTATACTAACAAGATAGCGTAATATGTTTTTACTACTTTCAGGTAAAACATGTTACGATTCAGCGTGGTTGATGCCGATCAGAACCATGTAATGCATTTGATGAATCTAGAATCTTTCATGGTCCTTGCAGAAGGGTGTGGCTTCCACGTCATCAGGATTATGACAGAGCACTTCACTGATTCAGTAATTAAATGCTGAGATCCCATGTTGTGGGAGGTTAAAATGAACCGATGTCTTTCGAGCATTTTATCTCCCTTCAATTTTCTTTTAATACATATTTGAAATTCTCGGTTTGTTTCACCAACTTATTGTTTAGAACATTTGTTACATGTAATTAAATAGTTAAAGTTTGTCCAACTGGATCATTGTCGATAGGATTGCAGGTGTTCATCCGGGATGAATGGTTTTTTTCTCGGGTTCATGTCTGCTGGTCGGCTTTTGTAATAGTGTCATCATCTTCTGTGAGTAGAATATGCTTGCGGCCCTATGATGCAGACCACACTTGGTCAATTACTGCATTGTTCAACATGTTTACTAAGGTTTCAGTAGTTATCTGGACACGGGTAACAACTGTTCTAAACAATATGTTGGTGAAACAAAATGAGAACTTCAAATGCGTATTACAGTACATTTAAGAACATAAAATGCTCAAAAGACACACCAGTAGCAGTTAATTTTAACCTCCCACAACATGGATCTCAGCAATCAATTACAGAATCATTGAAGTGCTCCATCACGATCCTGATGACGCAGAAGTCACACCCTTGCACAAGGACCATGAACAATTCTGGATTCATCAAATGCATTACATGGGTCTGATCGTCATCAACCACGCTGATTGATAACATGTTCTACCTTAAAGTAGTAAAAACACATTTCCATCAAAAGCAAGTGAACTAGTGGGGAAATACTGTTTGTCTGATGCAGTGGCTGACAGAACGTGTCGGAGAGGAATATAAATAACTTGAGGCATCACTGTCCGAGTCGGGAACCATGGATGCAGCTTGCATAAGAGCACTGTAGTAAACTACAGTGCTCTAGTAAACTACAGTGCTCTTATGCAAACTGCATCCATGGTTCCCGACTCGGACAGTGATACCTCAAGTTATTTATATTCCTCTCCGCGACACGTTCTGTCAGCCACTGCATCAGACAAACTTCCTAGTCTCATTATGAGAAGGCTCCGAGGTTGCCAACAGAAGTGATTCTGTAACTGGTGCCGAATCACTGAAATACCAGGCAAGGAAGCAGCAGATCAGCTAGTGAGGCTTGGAGCAAGGGAGAGCCAAACAGACAACTGTCAGCTATGGCGAAAAGAAAGCTCGTGAAAGCAGTGATGCAGCGTATCATCTACTTCAATACTGGCAGCAGGTTGTTATCATGTGACTA
Source organism: Chaetoderma sp. LZ-2023a (assembly GCA_034401795.1). Taxonomy (NCBI): domain Eukaryota; kingdom Metazoa; phylum Mollusca; class Caudofoveata; order Chaetodermatida; family Chaetodermatidae; genus Chaetoderma; species Chaetoderma sp. LZ-2023a. Next base: position 19,698,188 of record CM067372.1, read on the forward strand.
CGAAAAGGGCATTGCCGGCTCAATGCCCACATGTACAGAAAGCTGAAACTGGCATCTACAGCACGCTGTCCCTGCGGTCTGGAAGACCAAAACAAGAGTCCCAAGGGGCCTGTATCGCTCACCTGGACCATAGGCATTTCAACTAGAATGCTCTTTATCAACAAGATGGACACCAAACCGTTTATCCGACAGTTTCAAAAATTGCAAATTTGGGATCAGAATACCCAAAAACACAAAACCAATTTCGGCCTCAAATTCCATCAAATTAAAAAATCCAATATGGACGCCAAACATGCTATTTTGATTGGCCCATGGTGTCCAGGTTTTTTTACGGATTAACTTCCATTGAACAAACTTTAAACGCCCTTGGTCCCTAATCATATCTGCCAAATTTCGGCCCGATCCCTTCAGCGGTTCTGATGATTCTCAACTAGGTCAACCAAGATGGTCACCAAACCATTTGACCAATCAAGTTCCCTTGAACAAACTTGGTTCAGCTCGTGCCCTAAATCATATTTCATGTTTGCATCGATCCTATGTGGTTTCGGAGATTTTTAGAGGTTTCTAAAAATCGGCCAAAATCCAAGATGGCCGATCGGCTTAGTTTGAACAAAGTTGAATCTCTACACCCTAAGGATGCTTCCTGCCAAATGTAATTGAAATCGGCCAGGTAGTTCTCGAGAAGAAAACATTTTAAATTTCCCATTGCTTTAGTATGGGAGCTTTTGGCGAGAAAATTATCCGAGATGGCCGCCAAACCGTTTATCTGACAGTTTCGAAAATTTCAAATCTGAGCTCGGAATACCCCAAAACACATACAAAACCAATTTCGGCCTCAAAATCCATCAAATAAAAAAATCCAATATGGCCACCAAAAATGCTATATTTTGATTGGCCCACGGCAACCATGATTTTTGATGGATCAACTTCTCTTGAACAAACTTTAATGGCCTTTAGGCACTAATCATATCTGCCAAATTTTGGCCCGATCCTTTCAGCATTTCTGGAGAAGTAATTTTCGCTACAACTAGGTCAACCAAAATGGCCGCCAAACCATTTGACCAATCAATTTCCCTTGAACAAACTTGGTTCAGCACTTGCCCTAAATCATATTTCATGAGGTTTGCATCAATCCCCCAAGCGGCTTCGGAGATTTTTAGACGTCTCTAAAAATCGGACAAAATCCAAGATGGCCACCGGCCCAATTGGACGATCGGCTTCATTTGAACAAACTTGAATCTTTATGCCCTAAGGATGCTTCCTGCGAAATATAATTGAAATCGGCCCAGCAGTTCTCGAGAACATTTTAAATTTCCCATTGCTTTAGTATGGGAGCTTTTGGTGAGAAAATGATCCAAGATGGACGCCAAACCGTTTATCCGACAGAGGGTCGAAAATTGCAAATTTGTGATCAGAATACCGCAAAAAAACATACAAAACCAATTTCGCCATCAAAATCCCTCAAATAAAAAAATCGAATATGGCCGCCAAACACGCTATATTTTGATTGGCCCACGGTGGCCATGTTTTTTGACGGATCAACTTCTCTTGAACAAACTTTAATGGCCCTATGGCCCTAATCATATCTGCCAAATTTCGGCCCCATCCCTTCAGCGGTTCTGGAGAAGTCATTTTCACTACAACTAGGTCAACCAAGATGGCTGCCGAACCATTTGACCAATCAAGCCCCCTTGAACAAACTTCGTTTAGCTCTTGCCCTAGATCATATTTCATGAGATTTGCATCAATCCCCTAAGCTGTTTCGGATAAGATTTTTAGACGTTTCCTAAAATCGGCCTAAATCCAAGATGGCCACCGGGCAAATTGGTCGATCGGGTTCATTTGAACAAACTTCGATCCCTATGCCCTAAGGATGCTTCCTGCCAAATATAATTGAAATCGGACCAGTGGTTCTTGAAGCCATTTAAAGGAAAAGTTGACGGACGATGTACAGTCGGCATGGCATAAGCTCACTTGGCCTTTCAGGCCAGGCGAGCTAAAAATGTAACGACGACATTTGTCTCCCACGCTGGACTAATGGTGTCCTTTCCAGTTTTAGCTATTCCCCGCCCATCTCTATGCTTAGCTCCAAGAATTTGTCCAATTCTGAAGTAAAAACCAGACGAGCTAAGCAGAATCAAAACTGTTACAGTCGGCATTTTATACCAATGTTACAATGGCCTTCAGTAGAATATCATTGTACTTCATATAGGTAAACATGTGATCAAGTTAATTTCAAGTACGGTGACCCAATCCTCACATAAGATTTTTTGAGCTACCAAAAATTTAACCGAAAAAAATAGTTTTATATTAAGGCCACAGTGAACTTGACCTTTGACCTCAACAACATTGTGCTGTATCTGGTTGATATATGTAACCATGTATCCAAGTTTAGTTACAATAGGCTGACTCAACCACTAGGTATAAAACTATGTTGAACACAACAATACTTAAAGGGAAACAATATGGAATATTATACCAATGTGGCTTTGATCTCACTATCAGTGTTCCATCCTGTTGATATATGTAATCATGTGTCCAATTTTTGTCCCAATAGGCTGAAGCCATGGCGAGATATGAGGGTATGTTGAGTTAAACGCAAAACCTAACCGTAAAGTTTTATACCAAGGTCACAGTGACCGCATGACCTCAATATCATTTTGCCCCATCCTCTTGATATAAGGAAGCATGTACAAGTTTAGTCCCAACAGGGTGAAAACCTGGCGAGACAAAGATAACTGCGATTGGCCGCCGACAAACAGACAGACAAATGGAACCCATCGATATATTGGTGAGAATTCTAATTTTTGCCAATAACAATAAAAGCAGGCCAGCTAAACAACGGCAGAGGCCGATAGAACATCAGACTATAACCACCAACCAAACCCCCCCCCCACCAACCCCCAAGATAAATGACAGTATATAAGAGATAACACAGAGACATGCATGATAATAATAAATCATCAGTATTAATGTCATTATTTATAAATCAATGATAGCGTAAATTTTTGTCTGTACATAATTAGATTAGAGATTGAAAATTATTCATTATTTGTTTATTTCTTTACAACATACTTATATGTTTACAGCAGGCATATAAATTTATACTATATGAATAACGGCATCACAGCATTTGAACATTTCCAGAACTTTTTATGTAACCCTTTATCAGCCAAAAACGGCATCTGCAGTGGTCTTGAGAAATGTCTATTTGCAGACCAAAAGAAGACTATTTTTGAAAATTTACCACCGGAATGACTGACTCGATAAACGAGCTAGTCATTCCTGTGGTAAATTTTCAAAAATATTCTTCTCTTGGTCTGCAAATTGACATTTTCTGAGAAAATTTAAATTTTCTTGAATAAATTTGAGGGTTAAATAGTTCAGATCTCACTATCACATTAAATCTTGTAGCTAATTTCAATGAATCAAATATCAAAAAATATTTTTACGATTTGAACTTTAACCAAAAAAAAGATCCAATGAGATTAGATTGAAACGAGGTTGTATAAATAATAGGATACTGCTAGAACAGCAGCAATTATTGCAATCCTATGCAAGGGAATTCGTAGCAGATATTAAATATGAATGACATTTTGACATGGTTAAAACTTGATGTGTCTTGTCTGTATAGCTGCGAGGAAAAATCATCACATGTCCCAAGTTGCTAAAGATTGCACACATTATTTCACAATCTTTACTACCAACCTTGATACATTGGGCCTATTAAGATGTATGTTTCGTGATGCATGTACCATTCATTAAGCACCTTTCCTATACGAATGCGTGAATAACAAATCTGCGTAATGTTACATGAAGCAGAAAACTTCCAAGTTTTCAGAAAGCATTACGTTTTCGTCAAATGTGTATTCTGTATTCGACTGGTCATCTTTCGTGAAGCAGTTTTTTGTACACTGCACATGTCGGTGAAGTTACTGGTTTGGTTGACTTCTATCGAGTCCCTGATTCCAGGGCCTCATTCACGACATTCTAGGCTGCTTTTATTTCAATCTATTATTGCTACCTTCCAAGTTCTTACAAATGGGTGGAAAGAAGCAACGAGGAATGAAGGAGATTGCCTAAGTTTCCGGCGATCGTCAGTTGGTCGAACAGAGACATGAGCCAGGAGTCGGCCGTTTCACAGCTCTGCTCGTTACCGCCCCCTCAAGCACATGTCAGTGATGTGAGCATGGCTTAATAAGTGCACAATGAAAATTACCATACAAATAGGCCCATTCACATTTTGTTAGGTAATATAAACAATTTCAGAACATGAATGCATTGGGCCACACACACACTCTGCTAAGGTGTGAATGTTTGCAAATTTATAAATATCCATTTTGTGGTGAAGCACACTGACAAAAAAAGCAAACAAGAGGCCCAAGGGCCTGTGGCGCTCACCTGGACCATTAGCATTTGAACCATTTGCATTTAAATAGATATGATGGATAATTTTCGGAAAATCCAAGATGGCCACCCATAAGATTTACCAATCAAAATTCTGAACAGAAATTCTAGTGTACCTTGATAGGGTCACTCTAGCCAAATTTGTTTGAAATATGTCAAGCAACCAAGGAGAAGCAGTTTTGACAATTTCTGGTAAATTTTCACCAAAAAAATTGATCAATCAAAATTCTGAATAGAATTTCTAGAGCCTACCACCATAGAATCCATTAGCGAAAATTTTTTAATATGTCAAGTAACTAGAGGGGTAGCAATTTGAAAATTTCCGGCACATTTTTCATAAAATCTCAGCTTTTCATGCAAAAAATTGATGAACCAAAGTTCTGAATGGATGTTCTAGAGCCTATGACCCTTGGGTCCTTTCAGCCCAATTTGGTTGAAATCACACAGAATGGCAAAGAGAAGAAGCATTTTGAGAATTACCGGTACACTTTTCATAAAATCAACCAAAATTCTGAATGGATGTTCTAGAGCCTATGATCATAAGATCCTTTCCGCCTAATTTGGTTAAAACCGGTAAAGATGGTCAGGAGAAGAAGCATTTTGACAATTTCCGATAAATTTTTAATAAAATCTAAGTTTTTCACCCAAAATATTTACGAATCAAAATTCTGAGTGCAATTTCTATAACCTATGACCATAGGATCCTTTCAGCCAAATTTGATTGAAATTGATCAAACGGGTAAGGAGAAGAAGCAATTTGACAATTTCTGGTAAATTCTTTAATAAAATCTAGGATTTTCATCCAAAATAGTTATGCAACAAAATTCTGAATGGAAGTTCTAGAGCCTATGACCATAGGATTCTTTCAGCCAAATTTGATTGAAATCGGTCAAAAGGGTACAGAGAAGAAGCAATTTAACACTTTCCAGTACATTTTTAATAAAATCTAAGATTTTGACCCAAAAAATTTATGAATTGAAATTCCAAATGGAACTTCCGGATCTGAGCACAATAGCATCCTTTGAGCAAAATTTAGTTAAGATTCGGCCATTGGTTAAGGACTACTGTTTTAAAGCAAAAGCTGCCGGACGCTGGATGACAGACAGTCACCACGGCATAAGATCAATGGTCCTTTCAGGCCAGGTGAGCTAAAAATGATATATGGACAGATGGTCACCATGGCATAAGTTCACTCAGCCATTCTGGCCAGGTGAGCTACCAAGGGACATGTATTGTTCACCTGTAACATCAGTATTTGAACATGAATCAGTAAAACTGATGGATGCTCCACGAAATGTATATTTAAAACAAGAGGCCCAATGGCCACTGACGCTCCCCTGGACCATTACCATTTCAACCATTTGCATTTAAATCGACATAATGGATAACTTTCAGAAAATCCAATCTTTCCACCAGTAAAAATGACCAAGCAAAATTCTGAATAGATCTAGTCTACGACCATAGGATTCTTCCAGCCAAATTTGGCTAAAATCTACCAAGTGGTTTAGGAGGAGATACGTATTAGTTTCTGGATAAGTTCCACAAAATCAAAGATAGTTACCAAAAACAAATCAACCAATCAAAATTCTGAACAGAATTGCTAGAGCATACCACCGTAGGCTCCTTAATCTTTATGCCAAATTTAGCTAAAATTTACCAACTTCATCCCAAAAACTGACTAAGCAACATTTTTAATTGGTGTTCTGGAGTCTACCACAATAGGATCCTTCTAGCCAAATTCGGTTGAAATCTGTCAAATAGTTAAGTGTTTTGACAATTTCCAGTAAATTTTTCATAAAATCCGATTTTCATCCCAAAAAATTGACCAAGCAAAATTATGAACAGAATTCTAGAACTTACTGCCATAGAGTCCTTCTAGCAAAATTTGGTTTAAATCCAGCTGAGGGGGAGATGGATTTTGACAATTCCCGGTAAATTCTTCATAAAATCTAAGATTTTCACCCAAAAAAATGTTGCCACCATATGGTCCTTCTAGCAAAATTTTGTTGAAATTCATCAAGCGGCTAAGGACAAGCTGCGTTTTGACAATTTCCGATAAATTTTCTGAATTTCTGGAGCCTATCACCATAGCATCCTTCTACCAAAATTTGGTTGAAGAGGCTGCAGAGACTGATTTTGGCCGGCGTGAACATGTGTTTTCAACCAGCATTTTTAGCCAGGGATATTAACCTAGTCTTATTTTTTGCTGGAATGACCATAGCAATCTATCCAGTAGTCCTGCACGGCCAAAAGCAGATAGACTGACTGCAGCTGTACGATGGTTCTATGAGTAAGCAGATAGACTGACTGCAGCTGTAAGATGGTTCTACTAGTAAGCAGATAGATTGACTGCAGCTGTAAGATGGTTCTATGAGTAAGTAGATAGACTGACTGCAGCTGTAAGATGGTTCTACGAGTAAGCAGATAGACTGACTGCAGCTGTAAGATGGTTCTACGAGTAAGCAGATAGACTGATTGCAGCTGTACGATGGTTCTACGAGTAAGCAGATAGACTGACTGCAGCTGTAAGATGGTTCTACGAGTAAGCAGATAGACTGACTGCAGCTGTAAGATGGTTCTACGAGTAAGCAGATAGACTGACTGCAGCTGTAAGATGGTTCTACGAGTAAGCAGATAGATTGACTGCAGCTGTAAGATGGTTCTATGAGTAAGCAGATAGACTGACTGCAGCTGTAAGATGGTTCTACGAGTAAGCAGATAGACTGACTGCAGCTGTAAGATGGTTCTACTAGTAAGCAGATAGATTGACTGCAGCTGTAAGATGGTTCTATGAGTAAGCAGATAGACTGACTGCAGCTGTAAGATGGTTCTACTAGTAAGCAGATAGACTGACTGCAGCTGTAAGATGGTTCTACGAGTAAGCAGATAGACTGACTGCATCTGTAAGATGGGTCTACGAGTAAGCAGATAGACTGACTGCAGCTGTAAGATGGTTCTACATGTAAGCAGATACTGACTGCAGCTGTAAGATGGTTCTACTAGTAAGCAGATAGACTGACTGCAGCTGTAAGATGGTTCTACATGTAAGCAGATACTGACTGCAGCTGTAAGATGGTTCTACTAGTAAGCAGATAGACTGACTGCAGCTGTAAGATGGTTCTACATGTAAGCAGATACTGACTGCAGCTGTAAGATGGTTCTACGAGTAAGCAGATAGACTGACTGCAGCTGTAAGATGGTTCTATGAGTAAGCAGATAGACTGACTGCAGCTGTAAGATGGTTCTACTAGTAAGCAGATAGACTGACTGCAGCTGTAAGATGGTTCTACATGTAAGCAGATACTGACTGCAGCTGTAAGACGGTTCTACTAGTAAAGCCGCAGAATACACCATCTTTCAGTCACACGTTTCAACATATTTAACCAAGATTCCTGAGTTTTCCAGGGTGACCATAGCTATTTACGTAGTAGCAAATGTCAGATGGCTAGGGGCCAAAGGGTTAAAGAACCACAGTTCGCTGGCCCTAAAGGCAGGTGGTCCTTTGAGCCGGTGTGACTTGATTGAAGGAATGACTGACAGTAAATCCTCGAGCCTCTAAGTAAGGTGTTTGAAACCCGGTGATGCGCCATAATTCATGAAGTCCATGGGAGACTGTGGTAGAAGTGAACATTCCGGTGAACCGATGGAAGATTTGCTCATTGAACTGCTGTCAAGGATTTTCCGTGTTTCAGTTTCAGCGTCACTTTCATCCAAAGAATCATCATCATCATCCTCCTGATGAGGAAAAAGAGGGTATATCATTATCATGATCACTAAAGACAGCTGGTCAGTAAATACATCTTGTGTGTAAATAATTTGTGGCATTAAATGATGGTGGTTCGTTAAGACAGGTGGGCTTATAATAACCCCCAATCTCAAAGAACCACCATCATATGCCAGAAGGGCAAGTGTCCCTAATACACAGGTTTGACTGAAGTACAAAGAATTGAATGAAGTGTGGCAACTTGGGATGGGAAATAAATAGTAATGTTTCAGTCTCACTATTCTGATGATATCAACCGTCCACAGTTAAATTCATTTCAAAATATTCAATAAAGTATTTATGAAATTCTACTGATTATTACGATTTATTCATTCATATTGCATGGTGTGCTTGTGATCGGACTTGAGATCTCGGTGTTAGACTCGAATGAACATTAAATGTCTATCATGTTTAGTTCTTTAATGGTCAAGCCGGACAAACAGACCTTTGCAGTGGTCTTGAGGAATGTCCATTTGCATACAGGCCAAGAGAATACTATTCTTGAAAATTTATGACTGGAAGTCCTAGCTCGATAACCGAGCCAGTCATTGCAGTGGTAAATTTTCAAAAATAGTCTTCTCTTGGCCTGCAAATACATATTCAATAAGAACATTTTTAGATTTTCTTCATGAAATTTGACTCTTAAATGATTAAAGTGAGTGCTGTGATCATACCTCATCCTCCTGTATAACATCTTCAAACTCCTGGTACAGTGGCACTATCAGCTTACCTGATCTGAAACAGTCACAAAATATGCTCAGAATTGCAATCTGTTACACAATGGACCTTTCCAGTTTTAGCTATGCCATGACCATCAAAAGCTAAGCTCCACACACCCTTCGCACGCATTGGGATCACTCGATCCCTGAACTCCCTGACTATTAATCTCCAGAAAACTATACAGGTAGATATTAAACATTTTTAAACTAATTTGTTTGGGCGCAAAATATTCGATAGAATGGTTATTAAATAGTAAAGACATACAATTCGTAAAACGTGTCGGACTATTAAAACAGGCAAAATCGAGTTATTCATGCTGTAATTGATTATGGCATCACGTAGTTGATTATGACATCATATAATGGATGGATAAACTGGAAATGTCCATTGTAAAACATGGTTGACAGTTTATTAATTTTCTTATAAATCTATCAAGTACGCAGACCAAAGTTACCCCTGTCTAGTGTCTATACCAGCATTAGCTCCGAGAATACAGCCGGGACACCAATTTCATTTCATGTTTCATAGAGCTGTGAAAAGTAGGCCATGGCTATTTAGGAATGAGTTTACACATTTTAGCCACATAAATTCCATGACTTTTTCATCAAAATTTGATGACTTTAGGTGACCAATGAATGTGAGGTTCTGTTTATCTGGTATTTCATGACCCAATGACTTTTCAGCAAACAATGACTTCTGGAATTTTGATTCTAACTTCCATGATTTTCAAGGCCACATGGGCCCCTGTTAATGCGACATACTTTTATATCAAAATGCATTCACACAAAGTTTGGCCATAACTAGAAACCATGAGATATGACAAGCTTAGCCATGCATCCATACATTAAGCTGGGTTAAAAAACTCTTGACACTACATCTTGGAGAACATTCTTGTATGATATCCATTGAATAGAGAATAGGTCAGTGACCTACTGTTGATATTTATTGAATAGTGAAGCGGTCAGTGACCTACTGTTGATATTCATTGAATAGTGAAGAGGTCACAGTGACTTACTGTTGATATTCATTGAATAGTGAAGAGGTCACAGTGACCTACTGTTGATATTTATTGAATAGTGAAGCGGTCAGTGACCTACGGTTGATATTTATTGAATAGTGAAGAGGTCACGGTGACCTACTGTTGATATTCATTGAATAGTGAAGAGGTCACAGTGACCTACTGTTGATATTTATTGAATAGTGAAGAGGTCACAGTGACCTACTGTTGATATTTATTGAATAGTGAAGTCACAGTGACCTACTGTTGATATTCATTGAATAGTGAAGAGGTTACAGTGACCTACTGTTGATATTTATTGAATAGTGAAGAGGTCACGGTGACCTACTGTTGATATTCATTGAATAGTGAAGAGGTCACAGTGACCTACTGTTGATATTTATTGAATAGTGAAGAGGTCACAGTGACCTACTGTTGATATTTATTGAATAGTGAAGTCACAGTGACCTACTGTTGATATTCATTGAATAGTGAAGAGGTCAAGGTGACCTACTGTTGATATTTATTGAACAGGGAAGAGGTCACAATGACCTACTGTTGATACTACGTCACACATTTAGTATGTGATACATCCATATACCAAGTGTCATGACAATAGGTCAAACAGATGTGGAGGGTTAAATAGTTCATATTTATATTTGTCAACCTATACAATTAGTCTCAATGAAAATACACACCCCCCTTATAACGTATAAAGCATCCATACACTATAAGCAAGTATATATATATATATATATCCGCTGAATGTACAATTCCTAATTTAGATGACTAATTCAGGTTTCAGTCTTAAAATGCTTTTAACAAGACTAAACAGTGGGAGGAGGAACTTAAGTTAGAAAAGTTAGAAATAGTAATGGCTAGAAATGGTAATGGCTAGAAATAGTTCCCTCCTCTCGGAGACCAAAACATGGTCTATTTATTCTCTACACATAATAAGATGCTGCATAATGTTACTCTAGAACTAGAATGGCTAAGAAATGGACAAGTTGTAATAAATGTACTCCAATTGTAAAAGTGATGTTTGTAAATTTCAGGATCCTGACCGCAGGGATGGGGGTCAATTTCATTTTATCAATTCCAATTCCACCTCAATTCATTTTATCAATTCCAATTCCACCTCAATTCATTTTATCAATTCCAATTCCACCCCCACAAGTTCAATTCCAATTCCAATTCTATTTTATCAATTCCAAGTCCAATTCCATACCAATATTTACTTGAGATCAACATTGTTATATTTTAACCCTTTAATGCCCAAGATTGGCCAAGAAAAACTAGATTTATCATTAGCAAATGTTCATTTGCAGGATAAGAGAATGGTATTTTTTAAAATTGTAACAATGCAATGACTGGCTCAGTTATGGCCTGTCAATCCACGGGAAAATTTTCAAAAATAGTCTCTTAGCATACATATGATCCTTCCTCAAGACCAGTGCAGAAGGACTTTTTGGCTGGCTTCTCCGTTAATATTTAAAACAATTAGAATAAAAATTGTTGTTGCCAATAGGTAGTTATATTTTTCAGTCAAATTATTGTCCAAAAAGTCAACATTCAGCAGATCTTATTTTTAGTTCATTTGACTTATAGATTAATGCCGAGTTTTTTTCTGATGAATATGACTAAAGGTTAATTCCATGTGTAATTATTCTAGATACATGTAAACCTTGCTATATAAATGTTTGCATTAAAACGCATTAGAATACAATGTATATAGTACAGTACTGAGCGAGAGTACTGAGCACATGCATGTGGTTTGAATAACAATAATAATCCCGGTGTCTGTTTTAAAAGCGGATACATTTCACAGAGGGGGGTTGTTCAATGATTCCTTTGTTATGTGGGAGGGTATAATTACAGGGCAATTATCTTGTAATGTACTGCTTTCTTCACCCATTTCATTCCATGCAGATGATAGTTATTATTTTACTGAACATCTTGATGAATAAATTTAACACAATTTGGTTATCTTCGTTCTAGCTATTATATTTGAAATCAGTTTAACTAATTTGTATGATTTTACAGATGGCATGATTTCATAGAGATGATAACCTGTTTCCAGGGAATGCAGAATGAAATAAATTCAAGGTGAGTGGCTTTGATTGAATAAAGGAGGTACAAAGCTCACTCAGGATAAAAAGGTTAATTGGTCACTGGTCAGGGAGAATTGAGTTAATTCAATAATGTGCTAAGGTTCATAGCAATTATCAGATCTTTATTTTGTCAATTCCGAGAGCGAGATTATTTTTGAAAATTTACCACTGGAATTACTGGCTCAGTTATCCAGAGAGCCACTCTAAAAAAAATAGTCTTCTATTGGCCTGCCAATGGACATTTCTCAAACTCATTGCAGGTGTTTTGGCCGGCATAGGTGTTAAAGGTTTAAGGGCTAACCTGCTCATCACTGAATTATCAGTATCTCAAATTCTAGTTTTCAAACCAAAGATATAACTAAGTTGTTAAAATTAATTTTAATAGAAACTGTTACAGCCATAGGAGATAAAAGTGTTCAGTAAAATTAATTTTAAAATGTTCAATAAAGCATCTAATAACAGCTGGCATAATAAATATCATCAACCTGCATATACTATATATGATATAGAATGAAATGTGGTAAATGGTATCATATAGATCATTTAGGATGAAATGCATTAAGGGCATATAAGGAGCAGTGTATAATTTACAGATATGACATGTATATTTTATAACCAACAATGTTCCGTAAATCTATGACATATATGACTGGAATTGAATTGGAATTTATCAATTCCGGTCAACTCAAATTATCAATCCCAATTCCACTGTCTTAAAATTTATCAATTCCAATTCCGGAGTCCTCAGATTTATCAATTCCAATTCCGGAATTAATTCCAATCGGAATTGACCCAACCCTGCCTGACAGCCATCGATTTGTGCTTGCAACAACATTAATTATCATTGATCTAAATGGCGAGATGTCTGGAAGCTAAACCAACCTTCTGAGGAGATATGGATCAAATGGAAAGAATGAATCGAGTGGGTTGATGTTTGTAAGCCGTGAGCTGCCATATAAACCAGTGGCAGTTACTGTCAGTAATGAGCGCCGGTTACGCTGAATTATCGTGTCACAGAAAGCCAGCTGATGCATCCTGCGTGAATAACAACATAGAACTAGTGAAAATGGAGAAATTAATAAAACTTAAAACATCTTTATTTGAATAATCTTAAATTCATTAACTGTTTATCTAACCACATTTTATTCACCATTGATGATTTCATGTTATGTCCTGGAAAATCTAATTGCTATCCCTAGCTCAACAACACATCCTTAGTTTCTAACAGTACAGGGCAATAGTCAGATAATGTGAAGTGCTCATATAATTTGACCTCGGAAGCATCGTTTTAGTAACCGCTGACATCGAGATTTACACATAAAACAACATCTTTCACTTTCCATGAGAGCGTCTTGGATGTAGTTAAAAACAAACTCATTAGTGAATACAGCTTAATCCAACTCAGATAGCCAAGATTAACATGTGTCAGTCCTGATAATCCCCAACAGACCCCCCTTTAGTGGGTTGATCTGTAGTTTTATTAACCGCTATAAACATACTTACCATTCAATCACAACTAGCTAAATCAACTACTCTGCATTTAGCCACCAGAATAAGATTTTTATACTTGCTTACATGCCTCAATATGCCAATACCACTTCATCACACCCTCAACCAGGCTACTGGTAGAATACACTCCCAGCATATGGCCTACTAGAGACTGGCACCAGTTCACATTCACTCCTCTATGACAGCTGTCACTGCACATGGCCGCACATGCGCAAAGGAGCCCAAATAGGAAATAGATTCACTTTTCCAAATATATGAAATACACAGTAATCAGGTTCTCAAATCATTCCCATGCGGGCTGGCTGAGACCGAGTCGAAGTGATTGAATGCTAATTATGTTTATAGTGGTTAATAAAACTACAGACCAACCCACTAAATGGGGGGGGGGGTCTGTTGGGGGTCGTTATTACACCACAAACATCTATACCTTTCAATCACTACTTGCTAAACCCGTAGAATTGGTCAGTGCCCCCACATAAAACCCTTGGTGGGTGGAGATTTGAGAATCATTAGACAACGATAAAAATTAAACAATCATATCCAGATGTTAAATAAGTTTAACATAATTGTGTATCCATATCAATCACACAGTGATTATCAAACACGTAAAATAGCAAACTCAATGGAATTAACAAAACATAAGAAATCCTCACCATTTCTAACAGACATACAGTCTAGCGAAAATGGTGGGATGTGCTCGATAAATGGTCTTTGGAATGTTTTTTTAAAATGGATTTAATTCTAAGGACGAGTCCTCTGGACTCCGAACCTTTAAGAAAATGAGATACAACTCGATTCAGATTGCCAACCTGCGACATACATGACGTCGCCCAGAGTCGGCGAAACGAATGAGAGAAGACATTCCATCCTCGTGAGGATTGACATGGCCCAATAAAATTCGCCAGGAGAGGCAATCGAATAGTCGATTTTGATGGTCTCACAGATCCATCTGGCAACAGTGGCCTTAGAGACTGGTCTAGCTACCTCCTCCGCATACGGAACCCATAAGTGGGAAGGATCAGATCTTTTAAAATCTGTTCGACGTTTATAGACTTTTAAGGCCCTGACAGGACACCAGAACTTATCAGATGGTGAAAAAGACGATAAAGATTTAAGAATAATCGGCTTGGCTGGGTAACGGTTAGACTGGGTCTTTGATAAAAAATCCCCTCTGGGATATAAAACTAAGCTGTCCGCAGATTCTATAAATCTGTCTATTTCTGCAGAAAGAGCATGAATTTTGGATCTTCCCCTGGCTGAAGCGGAAGCAACAAGGAAAACAGCCGTAAGAGTCAAAAGTTTAAGACTGATAGATCCAATTGGATCAAAATGGTGACATGCCAATACTTGAAGAATTAAGGCCAAATTCCAGGAAGGCAAAAGCTTAACCACGAATATTGCCCAATCCTCTAATAAAACCATTGAGAAACTTCGTATCCTTGAAATCAGCATTCAAGAGACAAGGAAGAGAAGACAAGGAAAATCTATAGCCCTTAACGGTGTTAGCAGAAAACTGTAATGAATCGAAGATATTATAGAAAATCTAACACCTGGGAAATAGAAACCGAATTTGGCAAGAAACCATGGTTTGAACACCATTCTCCAACGATTTTAAGTCAACCCTTGTAAACTCATCGGGTCGACTCCCTCCTGGAAGAATCAAGTATTTCCTGAGATCTTGAAAAAAACTTGATCTCAGGGACCGGACACTCGATATTCTCAAGACGCACAGACTGCAGATTTCTGGATTTGGATGAAGACATGTGCCCCTTACTTGAGAGAGAACGTCTGGGGATACTGGAAGACGAGAGTCTACCAGAAAATCGAGGTTTACGAACCAGATCCTCTTCGGCCAAAATGGAGCTACAATGTATACCAGAATTTCGGAGATCTGGTCCCTGACCTTCTTCAGAACCAACGGAATCAGGATTGTCGGTGGGAACGTGTAGGCAAACATTCCTATCCAGGACTGAGACAGGGCATTCACCGTTAGAGCCTCACTGTCCAGAAAAGGAGACATGAAAGAGGAAACCTGGGTATTCAGACATGTCGCAAAGAGATCTACGTGTATATGACCCAGAAGCTGAAAAATCACTTTGGCAACAGACTTCGTTAACTGCCACTCGGTGTGAGCAAAACTTGCTGGGTCTTGACAACTGGTCCGCAAGAAAGATCAGTCTGCCTGGGACATGACTGGCCACTAGAAAATATTTGGTTCTTGCGGCACCACAACAGAAGATTAAAAATTTCCATACAAAGAATGAACTGACTGCTTCCAGAGGGACATCAGGAACATTTGAAAGTGTCATCTCATCAGCGCCGCCCAGAGGCATTCACCACCAGAGCCTGACTGTCCATTCTCGATGCTGACCATCAAGCCTAGAACCATGAGCAAAAATCTTGTCCTGACTGAGAGGTTGTCAAGATGTCCATGAGTTGAATGTAGAAACTATACTCGAGGAAAAATAGATGACCAATGATAAATTGTCTGAATTGATAGATGATGAAGAATTCCTACTGCAGGTGAAAACTATGCAGAGGGATTAAATCCTGGATCTAAATTTTCTTGTAAAAAATGTGTCCACAGACAGCTACATGACTCTAGCTATCAACTCTTCCTTTAGCAAGAAAGAAAATGGAGATGAATTTCTGAAATCTTTCAACATAATAAGTGAGGCCCAGGAATAGATGCCAGAACAAGGCCAATAACAATATCATAGCGCTAGAGCAAGAACTCCCACTCTATCAACAGAAGAAAGAATAAAATGAAATCTACATAACATGAATTGTTTCATGCTAAGCAAACTATAAAGGGGGATTGCCCCTATAATACTAAAGTAATAAAGATCAGACTAAATTACAATAGCGCCAAAATATTGTATTCAGGATACAGCCTTGCATGATGCAGAATGTAAATCAACCATCAAAATGTGAGTAATCGAATGAACTGTAATATCAGCAACAACCCCCCAACCCCCACACACACACCGGCCTTGAAGGGAGAGAACTAAAAAGGAAAGGAAGAAGAACCGCTATGAGAACAACTAAAATTAAAGAGGAAAGAAAACATAAAATTAATGCAAGGAACCTACTAATCATACAAGAAAAAACAAGAAACTTAAAGCTATTATAAGGATATTAAACGTTTACACAACAGAAAACCTGATCTCACACATCCACCCACCCCCACATGACAGAAAACCTGATCTCACACATCCGCCCCCACATGACAGAAAACCTGATCTCACACATCCGCCCCCACATGACAGAAAACCTGATCTCACACATCCACCCCCACATGACAGAAAACCTGATCTCACACATCTGCCCCCACATGACAGAAAACCTGATCTCACACATCCGCCCCCACATGACAGAAAACCTGATCTCACACATCCGCCCCCACATGACAGAAAACCTGATCTCACACATCCGCCCCCACATGACAGAAAACCTGATCTCACACATCCACCCCCACATGACAGAAAACCTGATCTCACACATCTGCCCCCACATGACAGAAAACCTGATCTCACACATCCGCCCCCACATGACAGAAAACCTGATCTCACACATCCGCCCCCACATGACAGAAAACCTGATCTCACACATCCACCCCCACATGACAGAAAACCTGATCTCACACATCCACCCCCACATGACAGAAAACCTGATCTCACACACCCACCCCCACATGACAGAAAACCTGATCTCACACATCCACCCCACATGACAGAAAACCTGATCTCACACATCCATCACCACATGACAGAAAACCTGATCTCACACATCTACCCCCCACATGACAGAAAACCTGATCTCACACATCCACCCACATGACACAAATCAAGGGGAAGAAAAAACAACTGAAAACCATCTACTGAAAATGACAAGAAGGGACTGAATAATACAGAAAAGCCTATAGAAAAAATAAAGCTATGAAATAAACATTCATAAAGACAACTTCAAGGATCAGCACGAAAAACTCTGATCTAGGCGAAAAATCCCGGAAAACGACAAAAAGATAGAGATATCATGAAAGGAATTAAGGGGGAAAATTAAAAAAGGGAAAGGAATCCATCAAACTGACAGATAAGACGACGATCGACAGCTTAGCGGAAGGGACAACAATTGTAAATTTACCAGCCGAGAAACCCAATGCCGAGATGTAAGGAAAGAACAAGCATTTAAGTAAAAGGATAAAACTAGAAGCAAGCCAAAAAAAAAGAGAAATAATAGCGAAAAGGGAAGACAAGAATTCCGCAGAATTAAATGTCTCGCCTGTCTCCTGTTTGTCACAGTGGCACTGACCTTTGACCTTGTGACCTCTGTGTTATCATGCCACTTCCTAACATTATAGGCTACCATATATTCAAGTTTAGTTCCATTAAGATTAACCATCCCTGAAATATAAATGATTTGCTGAATGGAAAGACTTAAGGTTGAAAAAGCAGAGTTCAAATAGCAATATTAGAATGGCCTTGACCTGTGTCCTTGTGACCTCCATGTCACCATCCTGTATCCTCTTGGCATAAGCAACCATGTACCCAAGTTGTGTTCCATTTGGGTTAAGCAATCCCGAAATATAATATGATAAGATTTGCTAAACCTAAAAACTTAACATTGAAAAGTAACAAAGTTTTGTAGAAGTCAGAATGACTGTGACCTTCGACGTTGTGACTTCAATGTCAGCATACTGCTTCCTAACATTATAGGTAACAAGTTATCCATGTTTAGTTCCAATAAAGTTAACCAATCCAAAAAGATAAGCCAAGAGGTTTTGCTAAACGCAAAAACTTAACAATAATAAAGCAGTTTTGTATCACAATCACAGTGACCTTGACCATGTGACCTCAGTATCATCATAATGCGCTCTAACAGCATAAGCAACCTCATATCCAAGTTTAGTTGCAATAGGCTTAATCAATCATGAAATATAAGCTGAGAGGTTTTGTCAAACGCAAAAACTTAATGTTGAAATAGTGCCTGCATCAGCGTGCTGCTTCGTTTCGATGTATATCTCCGTGTACCCAAGTTTGGTTCCAATTGGATCAGGCATTGCTGAGATATAAGACAATAACTTTTGTTTAACGCAAAAACTTAACGTAAAATATTAAGAAAGATTATACTGTGACCTTTGACCCCATAACCTTGACGTCATGACCGCTTTATCGGTGGGCTGGTTCCATTCAATGTATATCACCATGTACCAAAGTTTGGTTCCAATTGGATCAGGCATTGCTGAGATATAAGGCAATAACTTTTGTTTAATGCAAAAACTTAACGTAAAATATTAACAAAGATTATACCGTGACCTTTGACCCCCATGTCCTTGACCGCATAATGTCTGCATCAGCATGCTGCTTCCTTTTGATGTATATCACCATGTACCCAAGTTTGGTTCCAATTGGATCAGGCATTGCTGAGATATAAGGCAATAACTTTTGTTTAAAGCAAAAACTTAACGTAAAATATTAACAAAGATTATACTGTAACCTCTGACCCCTGTAACCTTGACCTCATGGCCTTTTTATCGGCGGGCTACTTCCTTTTGATGTATATTACCATCCACCCAAGTTTGGTTCCAATCGGATCAGGCATTGCTGAAATATAAACTTAACTTAAAAGTTTACACCGTCGCCGTAAAAGTGATACCTATGTCTCGATCCTGCTTCGCAGGCGAGACAAAAAACGATGAAATGACAAAGAGACGACATGAAATCAGGGCGAAATGACTTGTCGTAAACATGACGACAGGGAAGAAAACTGACAGTCACTGAAAAGGTATAGAATCAGGAGAAAGGAGCGAGAGCAAAGGCTGAACGGCCCGAAGACAACTGGCCATCTTAAGGCAGATGAAAGAAAAAATTACGTCAATTATTATATGATGCTCAGAAACTTAGTCAGAAGGAGAAATAAATAAATAAATAAAATAAACTAAACACGAAAGAAGAAAATATTAAAAAAACAAAGCATGGGAAACGCTAAGACTAACTGCAAATACAATTGCCTTATCAGCTGAGTTCTATTTAAACCTACGGCACCCAGTGTTCTCAGG
Source organism: Chaetoderma sp. LZ-2023a (assembly GCA_034401795.1). Taxonomy (NCBI): domain Eukaryota; kingdom Metazoa; phylum Mollusca; class Caudofoveata; order Chaetodermatida; family Chaetodermatidae; genus Chaetoderma; species Chaetoderma sp. LZ-2023a. The sequence goes on from CM067372.1 coordinate 19,717,753, forward strand.
CAGTCACCCATCCAAGTACTGAACGGGCCAGACAGCGCTAAACTTCAGTGATCGGACGAGAACCGGTGTTGATATTCCACCACAAAACATCTATACCGTTCAATCACTACTTGCTATTTAGCACATAGTGATCGAATGCTAAGTAAGTTTATAGTGGTTAATAAAACTACAGACTAATCCACAAGGGGGATTTGTTGGGGTTTTCACTGTGGTATGGCCGTAGGCTGACCATTCGAATGATAACGATAGGCGCATATGTAATAAGCTAAACCAAAATCCCATACGGGAACCAGTCGGAAGTCTTCAATTACATTGAAATACTGTTACTGCTAAAGAATAAATGCTGAATGTCTGTATAAATTCCAGAGCCTTAAAGACTGGCAATGTCAATTGCAGACCCGGATCTCAGTAAACCAGAAGTACACTGAGAACTGGAAAGGAAGGAACTGAAGCTACCGAGCACCGACCGGAAGTGCTTGCCAGACTGGAAGCTACCGAGCTCCATGACGAAAATTTAACCTTGGCATATTAAGATGAAACGGTGACTTCCGTCTCCGACACCACAGCTTGAGGGTAATGCCATTCCTCAAGATTTAGGTGGGTTATGCCCGGTGACTTACACGAAGACACCTTTGTGCGCTTCTTAGAATCTTTCGGCTTAGGTTTAGGCAACCGAACCTCCTGCCTGGACGTGAGGGACACCAGGTTATCGTCCGAATCCGAAGATTCATCCTTAGCCACGCGAATGGCCATAGATATCCATTCATCAAGAGACATTGTCAGTACGTTTGCGAAGGATTCAAATCTCGCGAATAAGGGCGTAAAATCCCTGAAAAATTATTTGGAAACCGTCGGAGACTAACCCTTGCATATCCCGCACATAGAAGACAGCGTACACGATGTACATTTGAGGCACACATGCCAGAGAACTCCGCAGAGTGAATATGATCACACTTCATCGAAGTGCACTTTACTTTCTCCGCCGCTTTAACCGACTCCCCTAAAAGGAAAAAAAAAATGAAGCATACAGCCTCATAGAACTTAAACAACAAACTTTAAAAAAATAAGAGTATCAAATAGAAAAACAAAGCACATGCTTAGAAAGGGCGGGAAATTTTGAATTCAAACATCTCAAAGCGTAATAAGACAGAAAAAAATCTTAAATGATATTGATTGGCTTACATAGAGATCTAATTCATAGGAGATATCCTACTTAAAAAATAAGTGAGGGTAAATGACAATGATGATGAAATGGAAGGCATAGTTGACTACCATGAAAACCGGTAACGCAGTTACATAAGAACAAATCATCAGAAATTCATAAAACATTCAACAAACATAACTTTGTCAACAGATACTACATATTAGGCATGTTTAAAGAATACAGATCCTTCAAATAAGATACTGAACACAGCAGACAAATACAAAAACTTAGTCTGGATTTTTGGCTACTTTCTGCTTGCAGAATATTTGAAAAGTGAATCTGTTTCCTATTTGGGCTCCTTTGCGCATGCGTGGTCAAGTGCAGTGACAGGTGTCATAGAGGAGTGAATGTAGACTGGTGCCAGTCTCTAGTAGAGCTGGGCGGTATTGATATTTACATGATGGTACCGGTACCATGAAAAAATACCGCGGTACCACGGTATACCGTCATCTGAGCTTGAGGCATGCCACAAAATTAGAAAAAAAAATTCCATTTCCTTTTCACTTCCATCTCCAATCAACGGTAAATGTAGGTAAAATAAATAAATCGGCTTCCTGATTTAGAGAAGAAAAACATGGCTATTGCGACTGTTTAGTTTCACGATTTTATTAGGTCACTATTTCTATTGACGTAATATCATTCACGGGAATATCGGTCAAAGGGTGTGGTCGACTCGCTAACTATAACCCGCTGTTTGAGACATTGGGGTGCACTATTTTCAATCTTCACGGGAACAATGCGTGTAAAACGCTATTTCCGCGAACTTCCGATGTGTGGCCAGTTGAAAAATGAATTACAAAAACTAAAACACTATAATTTTTAGGTGTCGTTACTTAAACTGGATTTAATCCGTAAAGAAATTTCTTAAAATAAGCCAGAAAAATAAAAAATAACGACTTCAACACTGCTCTAACTATTGTTAATAAATTAGCACGTGATCAAAACGGCGCGAGCAAATACTACGTTTTAGTAAATTTTCATTGATAAATTCAGCATAGTAATGTATTTTCCCACGGTCATGAACAACCAATCAGATATGTCTTTGCGAGATCGCTGTTGTGTTTGAATAGCACGCAGTTTGTATGTTATTTTGTTATTCTAGCGTGTTTGTTCGGTGACAAAATGCTTGGAGTAATAAATCACAAATAATAGAAACGGGAATAGGGAATATATTATAGTGTAATTACTACCGGCGGACGGCCAGAGAATGAGTTTAGATGTTTTAAATAAAGCAATTTTACTGTGAGACTTTCAAGACGTACGTTTGACATACAATTCTGCCTGTCATTATTTTGTAATTGACGTCTTGACATTTGTTTTTACAACAACCCTTTCACCTGAACTCGGCTAATAGTTAGGGATGCCTGTATTTTTGGCACTATTAGCACTTATTTACCCTTGGTCAAGTCAGATTTTATGAATATATTTCTCAAATATTGGTCAAACATTATGGACGGTATTCACGGTATTTGGAAATGTCAACGGTCACGGTATCGGTTCACGGTATACCGCGGTCCTCACGGTACTACCGTCAGACCGCCCAGCTCTAGTCTCTAGTAGGCCATATGCTGGGAGTGTACTCTACCAGTAGCCTGGTTGAGGGTGTGATGAAGTGGTATAGGCATATGGAGGCATGTAAGCAAGCATAAAAATCCTATTCTGTTGGCTAAATGCAGAGTAGTAGATTTAGCGGTATAGATGTTTGTGGTGTAATAATAACTAGCCATTTATTTGACCTAGTAAGGCTTTATGGTGTTACCTGGTGATATTGGCAAAGGTCCGCACAACCACTGGAAGACACACCTTCAGTGGGTTTAGACGACTTGTAACAATTGACTGAAGATTCAAATGCTCCGCCCATTTCACACCTGAAAAAAGCACAATAGCATCATAAATTTCAGATCCTGTTCATAGTTACTGACCGGTGTTCATTTTAGAAGTAATGTGGCAATAATGTTTCCTAAAATTACAGCAGTCCTTTCCTCTACTGATGTAACAATTCAGCTTATTTTCAAAAATAGTCTTCTCTTGGTCTGCAAATGGTCAGTTCTCAATAGCACTGCATAAATAAGCCTTTTCTTATTGTTATAAGTGTTAAAGGGCTAACAGTGCAACCCGACAGATCAGACACAACATGTCTTTCATTGTGACATTGCAACTAGATTAAGTCTATCTCTCTATGTCAGTGTCTGTAAAATTGTTTGGCATTTCGAACACCGCTGCCTACTTCGCAATTATAAGACATACACAGTTGTTTATCTAATCTAAGGTGTATGTCAGTCAAATTTTTTAACAAAGTTGATTAGCTTGCATCCACCATGTGTACTCACAAGCTATGAGAACAACAAATTTATACCAGTGTAAGATTGTTGTATATTTAAAAATAATTAATCTGACCAGAAAACGTTCCAGCAACATGTTAGTTTTAACCCTCTAACACTCATATCAGCAAAAAAATGGGCTTCTGCAGTGGTCTTGAGAAATGTTCAATAGAAGACTATTTTTGAAAATTTACCAATGGAATGACTGGCTTGATAATCGAGCCAGTCATTCCAGTGGTAAATTTTTAATAATAGTCTTCTCTTGGTCTGCAAATGGACATTTTCTATGAGAAAATTGAAATTTCCTTGAATAAATTAGAGGGTTAAAGGGTTAAAATTTCAAAAAATATTCTTGAAAGTTACCTTGAAATTGAGTTACTAGGATTTCAAAGGTGAAGTGGACACGAGTGAATTTGGTACCCACCTTTGGCTGTTTCGAGTATCTTTTTATGCCTAAACGCGAACACGTAGAAGAGAGTTTGACACACCGAGTAGAACGGTCCATGATAACGAATATCCGGTTCCGAGGAATGGCTGGCATGTGCAATATAGTCCAGGATCCATTGAGCGATGAGACCTAAACATGTCATTGTTGTGCTGGCAAAATAAAACACACACACGACTCACTAACAAAAAGGTATATGTGTATATGATGACACCTGACAAACACACACACGACTCACTAACAAGTAGTATATGTGTATATGATGACAGCTGACAAACAAACACACACGACTCACTAACAACAATAGTATATGTGTATATGATGACACCTGACAAACAAACACACACGACTCACTAACAACAATAGTATATGTGTATATGATGACACCTGACAAACACACACACGACTCACTAACAAGTAGTATATGTGTATATGATGACAGCTGATAAACACAGACACACGACAAATTAACAACAATAGTATATGTGTATACGATGACAGCTGATAAACACACACACACACACGACTCACTAACAACAATAGTATATGTGTATATGATGACAGCTGATAAACACACACACACACACACGACTTACTAACAACAATAGTATATGTGTATATGATGACAGCTGATAAACACACACACACACACACGACTTACTAACAATAGTATATGTGTATATGATGACAGCTGATAATCACACACACACGACCCATTAACAACAATAGTATATGTGTATATGATGACAGCTGATAAACACACACATGACTCACTAACAACAATAGCATATGTCTATATGATGACAGCTGATGAACACACACACACACACACGACTTACTAACAACAATAGTATGTGTATATGATGACAGCTGATAAACACACACACGACTTACTAACAACAATAGTCTATGTATATGATGACAGCTGACAAACACACATGACTTACTAACAACAATAGTACGTGTATACGATGACAGCTGATAAACACACACACGACTTACTAACAACAATAGTAGATGTATATGATGACAGCTGATAAACACAGACACGACTCACTAACAACAATAGTATATGTATATGATGACAGTTGACAAACACACACACGACTCACTAACAACAATAGTATATGTATATGATGACAGCTGATAAACACACACACGACTCAGTAACAACAATAGTATATGTATATGATGACAGCTGACAAACACACACACGACTCACTAACAATAGTATGTGTATATGATGGCAGCTGACAAACACACACACGGCTCAGTAACAACAATAGTATATGTATATGATGACACTTGATAAACACACACACGACTCAGTAACAACAATAGTATATGTATTTGATGACAGCTGACACACACGACTCAGTAACAACAATAGTATATGTATTTGATGACAGCTGACACACACGACTCACTAACAACAATAGTATGTGTATTTGATGACAGCTGATAAATATGTTAACATGTTTCCAGAACTAAAACAGAAACATGCTAGTTAGTAATATTTTGAACCTGATGTAAGAAATGTTCTGTTGAATATTTTGCAGTTAATTTGATTGGAAGCCATTGCTACCTAAATTAACTCAAAATTATTCATTCCGGCGGTAAATTTTCAAAAATCTCTTGGTCTGCAAATGTATATCAGAAAATTGGAGTTTTCATGAACAAATTGGAGGGTTAAAAGGTTAAAAATAAACTAGTTTTCTGCAGATAATTGTTTAAATAGAAATATTGTATGAGAGCTACTCACTCAATGGAGATGAATTTAGCCCGAGCCAGCAGACTAGCCATGTATGCCACAGATGCCTGTCTGAATACGGGCTGCGTGTTAGGGTCTTTAACTTTCTTGAACAAAAAATCTAAGAATCCATCACAGATTGCCTGAAACAAGAGAATAAAACAGGATTATAACCGACAATTTTGTGATGCACGCGTGCGTTCAGGGGTGCACATGCGTTCAGGGGTGCGCACGCACGCATGCATGCACACACACACACATGCACACACACACACACAAACTATTATGAAGCTGATCTATAACTTGCTCACCATAAAATCAATAGGGTTCTTTGGAGACTCAAGATCAACCTCTCAAGTGCTGAAGATTGTTGAAAATCCATTCAGTACATTTTGAGTTTTTATTCGGAAACAATAAAATTTTATCAATTGGTTCACCATGACATGTGACCCTCAAATCAACAGTGTTTTTCACACGTGCAAGGGCATCATCCCAACAAGGTTTGATGAAAACACATTCAGTAGTACTGGCATCAATGTCATCCACAAATGTAGCGGAGGTTAACTGGAAATGGGTGGAACATAGATAGAAATGGATCTCTACTTTCCACTAGCCTCGGCCTAGCGTCACATTCTTAACTTCAAGATCGGCATACAGAAGCATCATAGTCTTAATTTCAAGCTCGGCATACAGGAGCATCATAGGCTTAACTTCAAGCTCGGCATACAGGAGCATCATAGGCTTAACTTCAAGCTCGGCATACAGGAGCATCATAGGCTTAACTTCAAGCTCGGCATACAGGAGCATCATAGTCTTAACTTCAAGCTCGGCATACAGGAGCATCATAGGCTTAACTTCAAGCTCGGCATACAGGAGCATCATAGGCTTAACTTCAAGCTCGGCATACAGGAGCATCATAGTCTTAACTTCAAGCTCGGCATACACGAGCATCATAGTCTTAACTTCAAACTCGGCATACACGAGCATCATAGTCTTAACTTCAAGCTCGGCATACAGGAGCATCAGTCTTAACTTCAAGCTCGGCATACAGGAGGAGCGTTATAGTCTTAACTTCAAGTTTGGCATACAGGAGCGTTGTAGTTTTAACTTCAAGCTCGGCATACAGGAGCGTTGTAGTTTTAACCTCGAGCTCAGCATATAGGAGGGGCATAGTCTTAGTTTCAGGCTCAGCATACAGGAAAGTACCATAGGATTTTAATTGACACTTACTGGTCTAAGACTGCACAAATAGAACATAATGAATTGCACATGACAGGAGGCGTGTGTAGGTAGAATGATGCGCTCAAATACTGTTAACATTTCCCTGTACAGACGCCGCAACACTTCCCAATTCAACTGACCTGAAACGTAACAATTGCACAGAATTTAAATGCTATAAATCTCACCACCTACTGACCTGGAGAGGGAAAATTACACAATATCCATCAAGTACAGCTCTGAAATAAGTTTAAATGTTTCCAAAATAAAAACAGAAACATGCGAGTTAATACAATTTTGAACACAACGTAAGAAATGGTTTGTTGAATATTTTGAAAATAATTGGATTGGAAGAGATTGCTGTCCGAGGCAACTTAAGCAGCTATGTCTTCCGCTCAAAATAATCAACAATCATTTTTTTTTTGTTTTGAAAAAATACTAAGATATTTCTGAGATGCATTGTACAACCATCTTTGACTATATATAGAATCAATTTATACCATAATCTGCCATCTTAGCGTGACGCTAAACAAGACACGAATAACAAATCGCCATTATATTGATACAGATCAAAATATTATATATGGCTTATTGCATATGGCTGTAGAGTTAATAATATTGACATGTACTATTTACCATCTTCAAAGCAGCTTGATTGAATGAATCCCAATACAACGTCCATCATGACATCGAGTTTGTTTGCTTCTTTATGACTCATCGGTCGCTCTCCCTCGTCTATATTGCTTTCACGTATCATAGTCAAATCTGACACATCTGCCTCCTGGAAAAACAACACATATACACTCTTCACATCACTGTTCAAAGATAGCTCAAAAACATATACACTCTTCACATCACTGTTCAAAGATAGCGCAAACAACACATATACACTCTTCACATTGCTAATCAAAGATAGCTCAAACAACACATATACTCTTCACATTGCTGATCAAAGATAGCTCAAACAACACATATACACTCTTCACATTGCTGCTCAAAGAGAGCTCAAACAACACACACACTCGTCACATCACTAATCAGATAGCTCAAACAACACATATACACTCTTCAGATTGCTAATCAAAGGCAGCTCAAACAACACGTATACACTCTTCACATTGCTAATTAAAGATAGCTCAATCAACACATATAAACTCTTAAGATTGCTAATCAAAGATAGCTCAAACAACACATATACACTTCAGATTGCTGCTCAAAGATAGCTCAAACACATATACACTCTTCACATTGCTAATCAGATAGCTCAAACAACACACATACACTCTTCACATCACTGCTCAAGGATAGCTCAAACAAAACATATACACTCCTCACATTGCTGCTCACAGATAGCTCGACACAAAATTTGTTTTAAACCAGGGTTATTATAACATAGTACAATCTGAAACTAAAGAAAATAATTTTAAGGCAACATTGACCATAAACGATGTATCTTTGACACCCACAACACCCAGCACCTTCCATGTTTATAGGTCAGACAAACACGCTTTGGTGGCCAATCTCCTATCTTGACACTCTCCATGAGCCGGCGTTTAGATATTGAAGTTTCTAAATTTTTGTGGAAATATCTCATGCAATAAAATAATACAACAGGACAATACATAATATCAATATGTAACTATGTAGGCTGAAGGCCTATAGAAAGTTAATCTGGTTACTAGTTGATTATATATAATTAAGAAATAAAAAGTGTGCCACTTATCTGGAAGATCAGTATTTGTAGACTAGATTTGTACACACCATAAAGTAAATCAACGACAGAACTAACTATACACCCTAAAATTGTTTGAGCCAATTTTATTACAAATTAGCCCGTTGGTTCAATAGTAGTCAAACATATAAGCTACTTTGACCGTGTGAGCCCAACTATTTGTAGCAATCAATAAGTTGACATCAGGTTGATAAGAATTATTAACTAATTGGTATAGAGGATGGCTAATGTGTATAGAGGATGGCAGAGAAACCAGTGGCTTGATAACATCAGAGAGGAAAGATCGGAAAAAGTTGCAAAGATGTTGTGCACATCAGAGCATGACAAAAAGACCTGGAGAAGCACAGATCAGATCGTTAGTCGTCAATGATGATGGTGGCATCAAGGTAATTGTTAATTAATTGTTAGCACAAGCTTTCAATGTCCCCAGCTCTGGTATGAAGTGAGCATTGAGTAAAGTTTATGCATGTTTACTCTGTGTGCTGTACACATAGTCCAATACCATAGTCAGGCCAAAGAACCAAATCAAAGCACACATACACTGTACACATAGTCCAATACCAGTCAGGCCAAAGAACCAAATTAAAGCACAGATACATGTACACTGTACACATAGTACAATACCATAGTCAGGCCAAAGAACCAAATCAAAGCACACATACACTGTACACATAGTCCAATACCATAGTTAGGGCAAAGAACCAAATCAAAGCACACATACACTGTACACATAGTCCAATACCACAGTCAGGCCAAAGAACCAAATTAAAGCACAGATACATGTACACTGTACACATAGTACAATACCATAGTCAGGCCAAAGAACCAAATCAAAGCACAGATACACTGTACACATAGTCCAATACCATAGTCAGGCCAAAGAACCAAATCAAAGCTCACATACACTGTACAATTAGCTCAATACCATAGTCAGGCCAAAGAACCAAATCAAAGCACACATACACTGTATACATAGTACAATACCATAGTCAGGCCAAAGAACCAAATCAAAGCAGACATACACTGCACACATAGTTCAATACCAGTCAGACCAAAGAACCAAATCAAAGCACACATACACTGTACACATAGTTCAATACCATGGTCCGGCCAAAGAACCAAATCAAAGCACACATACACTGTACACATAGTACAATACCATAGTCAGGCCAAAGAAACAAATAAAAGCCCAGATACACCGTACACATAGTACAATACCATAGTCAGGCCAAAGAACCAAATCAAAGCACAGTTACACCTGGCTAGCACAATTGTGCAATGTTTACACACTGCTAAAAATGTGATGGCGCCGTCCGGGCGGGTGGACAAGCAGGCGGGCGGCAGAGAAATTTCTGGATGATAACTCCATTACTATTTATCGGATCGCTTTGAAACTTCACAGGGTGGTTGGACTAGGCCTAGGGGAGAAATCTATCGAAATTGACGATGACCCAGCCATCTCGAAAACTGGTTTCCGGACATTACAGTACAGATCTTAGTTAGCTTTACTGTTTGACGAAGCAAAAACGAAAAGAAAATGCGTCTTTCTCGCGTCAAAACCTTGTAGCGTTTCTAGGCATGGCCAAACACCAAACGCATTTTATTTATTTTATAGGCGTGTCTAACGGAAAGTCTACCCCGTCCTACAATATGTTAAACATATCATTAAATATTTTAACCCCATCACGGAAAAAGTCAAACGTACAATCAAATGTATTCATTAACGCCACAAAGATTCTTACTACGCGTCATTAAACATAAAGTGGAATCGGTCTATAGTCTGTCAAGGACCTGTACATGTAAATTTAAATTGCAATTGGAGCCGTATATGTGTTAAGTACATGCATCGCCTTTAGCTTTTTTTGTGGCTGTAAATGATAATTGTCGAAATGTCATCATCGCAATCAATCGTAATTTTGTATAAAATGGACGTGTGTGAACTCCGCACCTGAGTATTCTTTACTGAGTATGAAGCTAGTGTGATGACTGTGCGTATATTTTAATAAATTTTCAATCCACAATTTCTTTTGAAATCTGGATGAATAAACCAAGATATTCTGTGAAATCGGTTTATTACAATATAGTCTAATTTGAGCCGATGTAATAGGCATAACTTTTTAGAACAATATATGCACCAGTTGCAGCTAGTGTTATGCCAAATTTGTCTTATAACGGAAAGGGAAGCGATTTACAAAATCTGCAAACCTGACATTCGGTTGTTTTCGATTTCGCTATTTCATACATAATATGTAACCGAAAATCTCCGCTTTTACATAGACATGCACATGCGTACATAGTTGTTTTACCCGTGCCTGGGGTGCGTTCAGGACCGCGAAAAACGTTTTCCATTATTAACTGAACACTGCACCGCGTAGAACGCGAACGTTCGCCTTCCTGAACTCACTCCAGGAGTATCGGAGTACATAACATTATCACCCATTTTTGGCAACGGGTATCACCGTCTGATTGGTCGAGAATACACGCATATTTAATCAGATCTAGCAAAGATGGCGTCACCTGTTCAGAAAATAACATTTTTGTGTGTGCAATTCATCAATCTACGCAAATTTCGTGTACGCCACAGACTAAAAAGTAGACAGATAACATGGAATAACGAAACTGCCAATCAGAAAGTTCAAAACAAGATGACCACCGCAAAAATTTACCAATCCAATTTCTGTTAAGGAGGATTAGACAAGTTTTTCCTAAAATTAGCCCAATGTTTAATAAGTTGTATTTTTATGATTTTCAAAGAAATTTGCAGAAAATACTAGCTAAATTTTTATTGATTCATAGCGTAGATGTTGCTTTGACATATCTCAATTGAACACACTCTAATGGTCTTTATTCTATAATCATATCTCCCAAATGCTGTCATGCCCCATTCAGTGGTTCTGGACGTTGTTTTCGCGAAAACTAGGTCATCCAACATGGCTACCAAAACATTTGGCCAATCAAGTTCCCTTGAACAAACTTGGTTCAGTTCTTATCCGAACTGAGATTTCATCAGTTTAAAATCAATCCCCCCCAAAATGGTTTGGATCCCAGATGGGCGCCGGACAAATTGTCTAATCGGCTTTGTTTGAATAAACATGGACCTCTATGCTCTAAGAATGCTTCCTGTCAAATATACTTGAAATCGGTCCAGTGGTTCTCGAGAAAACAATTTTAATTTCCCACTGCTTTAGTATGGGAGATTTTGGCGGGGAAACGATCCAAGATGACCGACAAACCATTTATCCGACAGCTTTGAGTGGTAAATTTGAAATCAGAATACTCCAAATCATATATGAAACCAATTTTGGACTCAAAATCCATCAAATAATAAAATCCAATATAGCCGCCAAACATGCTACATTTTGATTGGCCCACGGCCGCTATGTTTTTTGACGAATCAACTTCCCTTGAACAAACTTTAATGGCCCTTAGTACCTAATCATTTCGCCCAAATTTAGGCCTGATCCCGTCAGCAGTTCTGGTCGTTTTTGCGAGAACTAGGTTATCCAAGAGTGACCATCAAACTATTTCAAAAATCAAGTTCCCTCGACCAAGACTTGGTCCAGCTCTTGCCCTAAATCATATTTTTGAATCGATTCCTCAATTGGTTTTGGAGAAAATTTTTAGTTTCTAAAAATCTGCCAAAATCCAAGATACTGGCCAAATGGTCGCTCAGCTTCGTTTGAACAAACTTGGCTCCCTATGGCCTAAAGATGCTACCTGTCAAATATAATTCAAATCGGACAAGTGGTTCTTGAGAAGAAGTCGTTTAAAGGAAAAGTTGACAGACGACGGACGGTCGCCATGGCATAAGCTCATTGAGCTAATACGGTACAAGTTTGCTGAATATTTTGAAACTAATTTGCCTGGAAAAAATTGCTGTACTAGGTGGCAATGGCTTCCAGTCAAATTATTTTCAAAATATTCAACAGTTTTATTGTGTGATTATTTTGAAGATGAGAACCTGGGATAATTTCAGTATATTAATGTCTCACCATCTGAAATATATCTGCATCTAGTTCATCTTTCTCATCACTCTCCGTTTGCACATCCTCGATTTTCTGACGTGGACTACGCACCTGACAGAAAGGCACACAAAATAGTCAAAATATAAAACATTTATTTAAATACAGACTCCCAATGGCTTAAAGCGATACAATCGTTTAAAGTGCACTGATCTAATTCACTAAGAACTTCTTTGAATGATGACTTAAGCTACTGTTCTACTAAGTGATGATATTTAAATTATTTAATTTATAACTTTTGGTATTTGTTTTCCATGCTGTGAATTGTACATATCGTTACCACAACAGGTGAGAATTAGCAGGTGACAAAACACATTCCACAATTGACCTTTCAAGTTTATTCATCCATCTGCACATATGACATCACAATCAACTACGTTATGTGTAGGGTGATGTAGGGCTGCGCGGTTTGGCTTACAGCCATATCGGTTTCGATATGACTTTTCATATCGGTTTTAACCGAATATCGGTTTTATGGACATGAAACAAAAAATTTAAATGATAAAAATTAGCACGAAAACAGAACGTATTTTCACGCCCTGATTATGCTGATACATTCGTAACGTTTTACGCCTTTACAGCTAAATATACCTTATAATATCCATCAACGCGGGAGTGAAGTTATTAATTAGACCGCCTAAATATTACGCACAGTTAAATAAACATCGTTTATTTTGTCAAAATTAATCATAAATCAGCAAAACGGGTTGCGAAAAGACGTAAATCACGCAATTGTAATTAATTATGATGTAATTATCTCCCTTTCTTCTTTCATTTCCAATTCGGCCCGAGGACGATATCATGCCTTGAAGAAAATATTAACTGTAATATTGCGATCGCGAATTTCATAAGTTAATATGATATTGTGTATAGAAGATAACGTTTTAAAAACGGTTTGAGTAATAATTTTATTTAAAATTATATCCTAATCAGCAAAATGTATTCAGCATTATATTTAGTGGCGAGATTTTGATGCATACGGGCGATTTAGTGTTGGGACGACTTTGCATTATGTTAATTAGCCGGTGACGTAAATAAAATGGATGCCGTTGTTTAGAAATGTTTTCCCCGATACAAATTTTAATGAAAATTCCCACATTAGTATTGTGTTTTATATTGCAAATTTATCTGAGACTACCGGAGAAAAGACGAGTGGATATTTATTTAATTAATTCGCTGCTTGATTTCTCTCGGCGTACAGCGAGTTACATGGAGTTACACAATATGCGCAATTGGGGCCACGTTCAATTATTAGTTGCCCCGAACATAGCTTAATGGAATGTATGGCCATTATTATTCATTACGCTTTTCATGCTCGTTAGGATCTTTTATTTTTAACAATCCTGTTACGAAAAACCGAAAATATGTTCATATTCGGTTTTTCGATATTTATTTTTTATAATCGGTTATGAAACCGTCAGTGCAGGATATCGGTTTTAAATATGGTATCGGTATATCGCGCAGCCCTAGGGTGATGTCATAATCATTGTCATGAATGATTCGATTTACTTTTGCTGTCTATGACAGCAACAGCACCCAGTAAATTAGTTTCAAAATATTTAACTGTGTACGTGTATAATTTTCTGGAAAGTGAGTCAGGGCATTCGGGGATTGATTGATAACAACATCAGCGAGATGAGGGTGGAGCTTAGCTAGAGATTTGTGGGGCATAGCTAAAACTGGATGTCTCAATGTGTGAGTAAGCAAACAAATAATAATCAGAAGTGAAACAGCCATAATAATGCTCGTAATTGTTAGCACAAACTTTCAAAGCCCCCAGCTCTGGTATGAAGTGAGCATTGAGTGAAGTCTATGCATGTTTTATCTGTGTGCTGTACACATAGTCCAATACCATAGTCAGGCGAAAGAACCAAATCAAAGCACACTTACACTGTACACACAGTCCAATAGCATTGTCAGGCCAAAGAAGCAAATCAAAGCACAGGTACACTGTACACATAGTTCAATACCAGTCAGGACAAAAACCCAAATCAAAGCACATACACGCACACATAGTCCAATACCATAGTTAGGTCAAAGAACCAAATCAAAGCACACATACACTGTACACATAGTCCAATACCATAGTCAGGTCAAAGAACCAAATCAAAGCACAGATACACTGTACACATAGTCCAATACCATAGTTAGGTCAAAGAACCAAATCAAAGCACACATACACTGTACACATAGTCCAATACCATAGTCAGGCCAAAGAACCAAATTAAAGCACACATACACTGTACACATAGTCCAATATCATAGTCAGGCCAAAGAACCAAATCAAAGCACACATACACTGTACACATAGTCCAATATCATAGTCACGCCAAAGAACCAAATCAAAGCACACATACACTGTACACATAGTCCAATATCATAGTCAAGCCAAAGAACCAAATCAAAGCACACATACACTGTACACATAGTCCAATATCATAGTCAGGCCAAAGAACCAAATCAAAGCACACATACACTGCACACATAGTCCAATACCATAGTTAGGCCAAAGAACCAAATCAAAGCACACATACACTGTACACATAGTCCAATACCATAGTAAGGTCAAAGAACCAAATTAAAGCACACATACACTGTACACATAGTCCAATATCATAGTCAGGCCAAAGAACCAAATCAAAGCACACATACACTGTACACATAGTCCAATATCATAGTCAGGCCAAAGAACCAAATCAAAGCACACATACACTGTACACATAGTCCAATATCATAGTTAGGCCAAAGAACCAAATCATGAACATTCTAAGACATCAAATCAGCAGTTTTTGGAATACACCGTGGAATACACTTTTGTTACTAACTGACTAACGGACATAATTCAGATGGTTAGTTAGACCGTTACCTCTTTCGCATCGGACATCCATTATTTGACTGTGGTGTTAGCTAACAAGTAGAATAATTGTATCATATCCCAGCATATAAATATCATGATGTCGTCTAAGACAGCAATCTCATTTCCAAAATATACACTAGCTTTCTACTGCCTTTATAGCGGCTAACACCTGAAAGATTAGCATTATTTAGGATTAATTGTTGGCACAGACTTTCAAATCTCACAGCTCTGGTAGGAAGTGAGCATTGAGTGACGTCTATGCACGTTTCCTCTGTGTGCTGTACACATAGTCCAATACCATAGTCAGGCCAAAGTACCAAATCAAAGCACAGGTACACTGTACACATAGTCCAATATCATAGTTAGGCCAAATAACCAAATCAAAGCACACATACACTGTACACATAGTCCAATATCATAGTAAGGCCAAAGAACCAAATAAAAGCACTGATACACTGTAGACATAGTCCAATACCGTAGTGAGGCCAAAGAACCGAATCAAAGCACAAACACACGGTACACATAGTCCAATACCAGTCAGGCCAAAGAACCAAATCAAAGCACACATACACTGTACACATAGTCCAATACCATAGTGAGGGCAAAGAACACAATCAAAGCACAGATACACTGTACACATAGTCCAATACCATAGTCAGGCCAAATAACGAAATCAAAGCACACATACACTGTACACATAGTCCAATACCATAGTCAGGTCAAAGAATCAAACAAAAGCACAGATACACTGTACACATAGTTCAATATCATAGTAAGGCCAAAGAACCAAATCAAAGCACAGATACACTGTACACATAGTCCAATAGCATAGTCAGGCCAAAGAACCAAATCAAAGCACAGATACACTGTACACATAGTTCAATACCATAGTCAGGGCAAAGAATCAAATCAAAGCACAGTTACAGTGTTTTGTTTGATTACAGATCTGGATTTTGAGAAGACACTGGTTATCTCCTCTGATATCCTGAACAGGGTGTTCCAAAAGTTATATAGAAATCATGTTGCATTATTAACACATACTGGCTAATATGAGACCAGACTTATGGAACACCCAGTATACAGATGATGAACAATACTGACAAGTGGGGTGGCTGAGATGGGACCTCGATATCATTGGTAAGTATACGCAGCTAACAAAATGGATGGCAGAGGGTGTCTGTCCTGTTTATAGTAATGGTAACTTACCTAGGATATACTCATTGCATAATTTCTATAATTGATGGCTCAAAGACACAGGACACACAGCTTCTGAGATTTTAAGTAAAACACTGACTCACCTTTGTAGTACAAAACCTGATGAGCCATATGCACACATCATCCTATTGATTCTCGGATGATGGTGATGCCGCCAAGTGTGGAAGGTGAAAATTGACAACGGAACTCCACATTCCACCAATCTAATGCCACAATATTCTCTAAAGAGACACAATTGAGGATTAAAGATCGGATGAACTCATGGCTCTAACATCATGGGCATAGGCAATTGTTGACTTTATCGACGAGTAAAAATATCTTCTTAATAAACTAGTTCCAATAGCTGCAGAACAACTCAAGCCTGCAGGCTTCATCATGAATGACGCCAAAATAGAGTTCACTCTAATATACCTCCCCGACACCACAGTAATGAATGATGATGGTACGCCGCGGAACTGAGAAATGGACGAAGAGCAGAATCTTGAGTTCCCACCTCGGCAGCTCTACCAATATTGAAACTATGTGTAACAAGAAATATCGCCTTCCAGTCAAGATGCAATTATATGAAGCTACATGCGTTTCCATAATGCTATACAGCTGGGCATCTCCAACAGCCGTCTTGAAAACACTTCATGCATATCACTGCAAACATCTACGACCCATTACAAATCATCGCTGGCCACACACTCCAATATTAAATGTAGCACTCTACAAATTGTTTGACATCGCGCACTACACATGAGGGTAACGAAACACCGACGGTCTATGCTCGGACATGTTCTCCGAATGCAAAAAAATAGGCCTGCTCAGAAAGCACTACAATTTGCAGTGGTACATGACATCATGTATTAGGCTCGCACAAGACACCAAAACACTAATTTGCAACTGTATTTCACCTATTAAAGGCCCCTGCTCTAATAGAAGCCCGCCCCATAACTTTGAACAATAAATGTGGTTGACAGGTACAAAATATGTGCAAAATAATTGGTATGCAGCAATAATACACCAGGCGTTCGATTACACTAAAGACACTGGATAGTTCTAAAATATACTTAATGGTCCAAACAAATATTGCTTTAATGAATCAAAGGTAATGATGAGCAGACACAACTCACCACATTACTGATCACAAGTGCCAAGGACATGAAAGATATCCTATTTGCAGGCTAGGACATTTTAAAAAATTTAGCAGCGGCAAAATTTTTAACGTCCTCTCTTGGCCTGCAAATAGACTCTTCAAAACCACTGCAGAGGCCGGTTTTGGTCGGCTTGACAATTAAAGGGATGAATGAGAAAGGGACACCAATATTTGGATGCTAAATTAGTGTGAGCACTCTAGGGTAACCACATAAGCAGGGAATAAATGAGTTTTATATAAATCTATGTATACATGTAGGCTTACATCAAGCTTCAACATTTGGTCGACAATTATCTCCAGGATGTCCAGTCTCATGTTTGCGTGGTACTGTGTCAACTGAAGCAGATTCCGCGTGTAACATTCCTGGATGTACGCATGTTTGCCCAGGAATGGAAACTGCTCCTTAAGTAAGGGCAAGAGAACCGTAGGCATCCTGGAAAAGATAATCTGAATGTTAGCCACATTATCGTACATCGTGCTAAATAAACTAACGTTAATTCTTAGCATTGGTATACAGCGCTCAGAAGCAAAATCACACACAGTTTAGAAAATATTCACAATAGCCATTATTTTAACACCTTTAATCCTTGAAATTTAAGTTTCTCAATTTCAAGAGAACTATAGAGGAAATTCAGTTATATTTTGAAACTAATTTGACTGGAACCTGTTGCTGCCTAAGTTGATGTTGTATGAGGAAACAGCTCCAAGTAAAATCAATTTAAAAATAATCAACAGGATATTCCCTACATAACAAAGAATTTGTCATTTCTGCCCTGTGAGGGTCAAAGTGCTGATAATTTGACTAAAACTTTTTGCTCTCTTAGGAAACAATAACATTCCATTAATCTTAAAATATTCAGCAGGTTTCTAATTTAGCCTAAGAATAAATCAGAAATAAATAGCTACAGTACACCTAAGGAACAATTTTAAATGTTTCAACAACAAAAAAATAAACGTACTGTTGAATATTTTGAACATAATTGGATTGGGAGAGATTGCTGCCTTGTCGGCGAATCCAACTATGTTCAAAATATTCAACAGAACATTTCTTACATGTGGCGTTCTGAATTGTAGTAACTAACATGTTTGTTTTGCAAACTGTTAACTTGTTAAGAAGGCGAGACATACTCATGCATAAAAGATAGAAATGTATTTGTATGTAGCTCAGCAATATGGAGAACAATCATATGCAAATACAGGCGCATTATGCTAACAGATCCACATTCTAAGCTGAATCCACCTTACAACATGGGTTATCAAAGATGTGGTCATTAAACACAGGTAGTCACTTAACCCTTTCACCGACAAATCCCTGAAAAAGTATATTCTTTACGATATAAAACTTATTCTATTGAATATTTTGAAATTAATTTGACAGGAAGCCATTGCTGCTGCCTAAAGCAGCAACGACTTCCAGGCAAATTAATTTCAAAATATTCAAGTTTTTCTGTATGGTAGGGTGTAAAGAGATATATAGAATTCATCTGTGAAAGGGTTAATACAACTCACTGACCATGCTAAAAAGCTTCTGTAAGCATTTATTGTGGGCCACTTATCCTGTAATGATCAAGACTTGGTTATCAGGAAAATTGAAATCTATGCTTAGTGAAAGCAGACTATTTTTGAAAAGTTAACACTGAGATGACTGTCATTCCAGTGGTAAAATCTTTAAAATTGGCCTTCAAATGGGCATTCCACAAAGACAACATGTCCAAGGCATGTTTTGGCTGACCCCGTTAACCATCAAACACTTAAAGATGTTGTGAGGACTAGATACCCGATCGCTCTGATTAACTTGATAATCATAATATAGATTTTCCTTTACTAGAAGAACAAAATGCTTTTTAAATTTTTGTAATTGCTCCAGCCAAAGCTGAGATAAGCACATAGCAACCTCCTTGACAACCAAACGTTTTTAGCTATCGCGCTAAACATGTGACGTCACACCGGGAAGACACCAATTCTTATAGTCTAGAGAGCATAGCTAGGCGCTCTACTGCTGCACATATTAGGAACCTAAGCACCTGTTCTTTGACAATTCATTGTTCACACAGGAACACTACATTGCTAAACGTGTACAAAGATTCAGTAATAGCAAAGTTGATGATATTTTTGTTGATTAAACTTAAAGGATAGTTCTCATGGTCACGGTTAGAGGTGACAGTAACATCGGATTTCGTGTACGTCAGGCTATATTTAATCAAACCCACACACACACTTCTTGGAATACAATTATACAAATGCATATATATCTTACTCTTATCTTTCTGGATTGACCACAGGCCTTTGAATTTTCGTCCATCCATATCACTACCACATATCCCCCTACAACATGATGTATATATACCTACTATATATAGTGTATATATTAAGTATATATACATCATGTAGTAGGGGGATATGTGGTAGTGATATGGATGGACGAAAATTCAAAGGCCTGTGGATTGACTGCAGAGATTTTCCATTATAGATGATAGGCACATGTATGTACACAAATGTACAACTTTTTAAATGACAGTAGGCCTACACAGCTCAGTGCATTTACTATCGCAATTTACCATTGTGCAGACTTATGAATAAATTTATGATTGCAAAATAGCAGTTACTACAGTTATGTGTTTAAAATTAACTAAAATGCTGGGAAAATATAAATCAAATCTAAACTAATCTATTTGCGCATAGTCATCCAGAGTAGGCCTACACAGTTTATTTACAATTTAGGCATCGATCAAGTTGCCCGGTGAGGCTTTCACTGCCGTCCGCACGCATATAGTACAACTTAAATAACACATACTGTTGAATATTTTGAACATAATTGGGTTGGATTTCAACCCAAATTATGCTAAAAAATATTCAACAGACAGGTTCTTGTATTGTGTTCATATGGTTCTAACTAACAAGCTTGTGTTTTTGCATTGGAAACATATAGTTATTTATGAGCTGCACTGTAAGTAAAGACCAGCGATCTCTGAACATTCTGTCAGTTCAAATACATCGCCAAAAGCTTATAGATAAACAATTACATTGATTCTAATCATGAGAAATTTCACATAAGACACACACTTATTGTACATTTGTAATCTTCAGAAAAAGTTGTAGCTGCATTCTGGAGCTTATACATATCTTTTTAGATGCCATGCTTTACCGTTGTTATAGGCCTATTATTATGCGAATATGGCTATCCATGAAACCATTAAAATGAGTAAATATCATGATAGAATTTTAAAAAAATCATGATTTCTTATTTCTTGAAGACTTAGCTTCAACCTGACATAATTTATGTTATGGTTGTGAAGCCTCTCGTGTTAAACGAACGTTTTAAAAATAGGTCACCTTTGTACTACAGACAGTGAAATATTGACCCAGCTCACAGCACCGTTCTCGGTGTGACATCACAGGGAGCGGGGATATGATTTAGATCGAGGCGTCATTTAATCTCGTTATTCGGGCTGCCTAACATATTTCTTTTCACTCCAAGTGATGCTATTGTGTTTATATAGTGTAGTAGACCATAAAAATAATTGAAACTCGTTATCGACCATAAGTCCTCACAAGACCTTTAAGAATATACGACCACCTATCTTAGAGAACCAACATCAGGTGTCTGTGATAGTCAGGTTTGACATGAAGTGTACATATCTGTCCTGTAGCTATCTATCTATGACATAGTATGTACATACGCCGGTACAATGCGTCCAATGGCTCTGAGAACTTTATGTACAGTGATGAACATTGCATCATCCTTGACACGTGACTCTTCATCCACAACTTTGTCATCATCAACTTGCACAGTCTCTACAAACAGATAATAAAACATGCCATTATGTATAGAAATAATACATCTGTACCTAAATAACAAACAGAAAGAAGATTGTAGTGCTTCTCATTTAATCCACAGCTACATGTATGTCCACTAAACTTTAACATTTGAAACATTTCATAGTTTTGTGAATTCTCAGTCACGATTTTCTACGCGATCATAAGCAGACATGTCCACATTGGCATAACACATTTTTTGTTCGTACAAAGGTTACACAAGCGTTTCTGATACAACCTTTTTCCGTTTCTGCAATTTCTGTATTGTGGTCACATTTTGTGGACAGGCCTGATAACGCTAAGTAGTTGTACATTTTGGAACCGAATTAACCGAAAGTCATTGATGTGATTTAATTTCAACCCACTTAACAAACACTTACATAAAAAAGAATTTGTGAAACTAAACATATTTTGAAAACTACATGGATGTTTACTTTAAACCTTTAATGACTAAATTTAATCAAAAATTTGTAATATTTGCTTATTGAATGTCCATTTGCATGCCATGAGAAGACTATTTTTAAAAGTTCACTGCTGGAATAATTGGCTCAGTTATCGAGCCAGTCATTCCAGTGGGACAATTTCAAGAATAGTCTTCTCTTGACCGGCAAATAGACATTCCTCAAGGCCACCTCCGGCCTGATTCGGCATGAAAAGGTTAAAGTTGGAATGAAAATAGTCTGACAACATACTTGGAAAGAAATGTTTAACTAGCATCCTGAGAACAGCTTTCAGATAAAATGTGTATGCTGACACGAGAGTGTGTATGAAAGCCTGGTACTCGTGAATCACGGTTGCATCATGCCGCGTCCAGTCAACCTTCTGTAAACAAACACAAATAACAATGACATACATTGTAGCCTGGCACTCACTCGTGAATCGTGATCACAGCGTGTCAGGTTCAATCTACCTTCTGTAAACAAATACAAATAACAAGTCCTCTTGAACACACTTGGCTTACGTTTTGGCCTAGATGAAGATTCCCCAAGTGGTTTCGGAGAAGATTTTTAAAGACATTTCCTGAAATTGGCCGAAATCTAAAATGGCTGCTGGGCAAATTGGCCGATCGGGTTCATTTGAACAAACTTGGATCCTCATATCCTAAGGATGCTTCCTGCCAAATATAATTGAAATCGGCCTGGTAGTTCTCGAGAAGACATTTTAAAATTCTGATTGCCTTAGCATGGGAGTGTTTGATGAGAAAATTATCCAAGATAGCTGCCAAACCGTTTATCCGACAGTTTCGAAAATTGCAAATTTGAGCTCAGAATACCCAAAAACATATATAGAACAAATTTTGGCCTCAAACCCCATCAAATAAAAAAATCCAGTATTTCAGCCAAGCACGCTACATTTTGATTGGCACATGGCGGCCATGTTTTTTGACGGAGTAACTTCCCGTGAACAAACTTTAATGGCACTTAGTCCCTAATATCTCCCAAATTTTGGCCTGATCAGCGGTTCTGGAGAAGTTATTTTTGGGAAAACTAGATCATCAAAAATGGCTGCCGAACCATTCGATCAATCAAATCGTCTTGAACAAACTTGGCTTACCTCTTTGCCTAGATGAGGTTTCATAAGTTTTGAATCGATTCCCCAAGTCGTTTCAGAGAACGAGATTTTTAGACATTTCTAAAAATCGGCCGAAATCCAAGATGGCCACTGGCCAAATGGCTTCGTTTGAACAAAATGAAATCTCTATGCCGTAAGGATGCTTCATGCCAAATATAATTGAAATCAGCCCAGTAGTTCTCGAGATGATATTTTTAATTTCCCATTGCTTTAGTATGGGAGCTTTTGGCGGGAAAATGATCCAAGATGCCGCCAAACCGTTTATCTGACAGTTTCGAAAATTGAAAATTTGAGCTCAGAATACCCAAAAACCTCTATAAAAACCAATTTCTGCCTCAAAATACATCAAATAAATTTTAAAATCCAATATGGCCGCCAAACATGCTATATTTTGATTGGCCCACAGCGGCCATGATTTTTGACGGATCAACTTCTCTTGAACAAACTTTACTGGCCCTTAGTCCTTAATCATATCTGCCAAATTTCAGCCTGATCCCTTCAGCGGTTCCGGAGAAGTTATTTTCGCTAAAACTAGGTCAACCAAGATGGCCGCCGAACTATTTGACCAAGTAAGTTCCCTTGAACAAATTTGGTTGAGCTCTTGCCATAGATCATATTTCATGAGGTTTCCTTCAATCCCTCAAGCGGTTTCGGAGATCTTTAAAGACGTTTCTAAAAATCGGCCAAAATCCAGGATGGCCACCGGCCTAATTGGCCGATCGGCTTCATTTGAACAATCCCTATGCCCTAAGGATGCTTCCTGCCAAAAGTTGACGGATGGATGACGGACGGTCACCACGACATAAGCTCACTTGGCCTTTCAGGCCAGGTGATCTAATAATGTGCAGTCGATAGGACATCCTAGTAAATCCCACACTTTCGCCAACTTCGCTGTTCTCACACACACACCCACCCACCCAATGACATTCCGGGGCGGAGCCTAATGTAAACTTTGACTCACAATCCGCACGCATATAACTAAATTTTGTTGAATTCCTCAGATATTGCCATTCTGCGACACCCACCCCATCATCCAGCACTGAAAACCATACATTATGCACATCTGATGCAATGGTTGTTTAAAGAATGGAGGATAATCAGTTACGTCCAGCTGATGTCACACTCATAATGACATAGATCCATCTTGAAAATCACAAAGTCTGTCACCAGTATACAAATTTCATGTCTTTGATAAATTTACAAATTGAATACAGATTATGTGGAGTATCTTGAAACTACTTTAACTAGGAGCTGTTGTTGCTATGGGCAGCAAGACACCAGTCCAATTATTTTCAAAATATTCTACATCTTACAGTTACCTTGAAATTCAGCCTTCAAGACATAAAAGGACGGATGAGCTGGGTTAGAAATAGGTGGATTCCACTTAATCCTTTAATCTTCAAATTGGCCAAAAGTGGCTTCGGCATTGGTCCTGAGAAATGTCCGTTTGCACACCAAGATAACACTATTTTTGAAAATTTATCACTGGATTCCAGTGACAAATTTTCAAAACCAATCTTCTCTTGGTCTGTAGATGGACTTTTTCTGAGAAAATTTTTACTTTCTGGACAAAATTTCAGTGTTAAAGGGTTAAGGTATGCAACAACATTTCTTTTTCTGATCACCTCACATTCACTCGTCACTTCTTGAATGAATTAAAACAAACCACTCACCAGCAGCACACCAACTAGAACTTCAAATTCCTTATCCAACAGCGTGATGTGGTCGCGTAATGCCCGCAGGTACTGCGCTAAGATAGCCGACTGAAATAATGACACACGATCTTACATTATATCAATCTCTATATAATACGTCTCGAGGTTTGCTGACATGACTGATGCATAGCATCATAAATGGTACCTATTCCACGACTACCACCACCCACACCGCCTTTAGCTAAAGATTTAATTCACATTTATTGTTAACTAAAGCATGAAAAGGTACATGTATATTGCTGGAGATATGCCTATACCTAAGATGTAGAAGTGATGACACAATGTTTGGCAACAGTAGGTCGATGAACTATGAAATAACATCCAGCCATGGTTTTTCCATTAAAGCTCAGTAAGAGATGAGGTCACGCTGACTTACTCTTGACAGACTTTTAGCTTCAAAGTAAATTTATTTTATAGTTCAATTAACTTTTTAGAATTTATGTAATTTGTAAGAATAAATCATAGTGAATAATTCCAGAAATACACAAGAGATAAACAATTATTGTAAGTCCATTATTAGTTCTTCAACTGAGATCATCTATTACTCAAGCAAATATTATTCACTGCTGGAAGGTAATCCTGATTATTCACTGCTGGAAGGTAATCCTGATTATTCACTGCTGGAAGGTAATCCTGATTATTCACTGCTGGAAGCTAATCCTGATTATTCACTGCTGGAAGGTAATCCTGATTATTCACTGCTGGAAGGTAATCCCGATTGTCTTGAAGTCAAAGATAATATGATTACATGTTAACCCTTTAACACTCATATCGGCCAAAAACGGCTTCTGTAGTGGTCTTCAGAAATGTCCATTTGCAGACCAAGAGAAGAGTATTTTAGAAAATTTACCACTGGAATGACTGGCTCGATAACCCAGCCAGTCATTCCAGTGGTAAATTTTCAAAATTAGTTTTTTCTTGGTCTGACAATAGACATTTTCCCTGAGAAAATTGAAATTTTCTTGAATAAATTCGAGGGTTAAAGGGCTACTGGTCTATATTGAGGAACTAGGACTGGGCCTCCGTGTGTCAAGATTTCACATTTGGAAAGCGTTATACCTACCCAATGCGTGGAAGCTGTACAGCATTCGTATCACTCGGTCGAGCCATCCCGAGTATCAATCAAATACAGTTTGACAATAAACAATTGACCTTTCCAGTTTATCCATCCAACATGACATCATAATCAATGTGACGTGTAGGATGACATCATAATCATTACGTCATGAATGACTCGAATTAGTCCATGTTAAATGCTGTCGCTGCCTATGCACCCAGTCAGTTTCAAAATATTCCATATCTAACCTTTAGTTTTCTGGAAATTGAAATTCAGAGTGCAGATATCGACTGATCCCACCACGAGCGAGGTGTGGGTGGAGCTTAGTTAGAGATGGTCATGGCATGGCATGGCTAAAACTGGAAACATCCATTGTCTCAGTATTAAACGATTTCGTCTCAAACTGACGTTTCTATACAATGCAAACACCGGGTTCAACTCTTTAACACTCCTATCAGCCAAAAACACTTTATGCAGTGGTCTTCAGAAATATTCATTTGCAGACCAAGAGACTATTTTTGAAAAATTACCACTGGAATGACTGGCTCAGTTATCGAGCCAGTCATTCCAGTGGTAAATTTTCAAAAATACTCTTCTCTTGGTCTGCAAATGGACATTTTCCATGAGAATATTGAAATTTACATGAACAAATTCAAGGATTAACCCTTTAACACTCATATTGGCCAAAAACGGCTTCAGCACTGGTCTTGAAAAATGTCCATTTGTAGACCAAGAAGACTATTTTTGAAAATTTACCACTGAACAGAAGCTGTTTTTGGCTGTCGAGCGTTAAAGGGTTAGGAGAAAAATCCTTATAATACAATGGATAAGAATCAAACTCCATTTATCTATTCAATGACAGTAGGCAGAGACATGTACCTAATGGACAGCCTCGACATACAATCACTAAGTTATTAACCCATTTCATAAAGGCATCTCAACTGTGTATTTATACTGACCTTAATCTCCGGATTAGAGAGATTGCTCAGAAAGATATCATAGTCCCTTGTTAAGCCCTGCAACAAACAGATCAATAACCTCATCATACAAATCACTATATTGGTGACACATTATCGCAAATCGCCACATTCACCGCTTCAACCTTTTGAGTTTTGACACGACCCACCCACCCCAGCCCTGTGGGCGTAGTAAAATGTAAATGTCCTCTTCTACTCCACAATCATACGGGTAACTCACATATGAAATTTGTTGGAATTCTGTCAAACGGATTCAGGTTAGTTGTGCTACAATCAATTTCTTGACCTTTTGACCACCTACTCGCACAGGGCCAGAATCAAATGTAAATGTCCTGGTGCATTCAGCAATCACATGGGTAACCAACATACAAAATTTTGTTGCATTCCATCCAGCGGTTTCAGAGGAGTATTCCAATCAATTTCCTAACCTTTTGACTAACTCCAATCCCCCCCCCCTACCCGGGCCAAATATAAATGTAACACTAGATTGATCGGTCGATGACGCGTCATCGCAAATCACTATGTTCACAGCTTTGAACTTTTGACGCACTCCACAACCCACCCCTGGGGGCGGAGCCAAATGTAAATGTCATTTTGTACTCCACCATCATATGGGTAACTCACATACCAAATTTAGTTGAATTCCGTCCAACAGTGTCAGAGGAGTTGCATTACAATCAATTTCATGACCCTTTGCCCACCCCCCCCCCATCCCCAGGGGGCGGGGCCAAATGTAAATGTGCTCATCCACTCCACATTGATATGGGTAACTCACATACCAAATTTGGTTGAATTCCGTCCAATGGTTTCGGAGGGGATGCATTACAATCAATTTCTGCATGTTAAAATTTGACCTTTTGACCGCTCTCCCGGGGCGGAGCCAAATCTAAATAGCCTCTTGCACTCCGCAAATATAGGCGTAACTCAGACATTAAATTTGGTTGATTTCCGTCTAATGATTTGAGAGGAGTTGAATTACAATCAATTTCATGACCTTTTGACCCCACCCCCTACCTCCTGGGGGCGGGGCAAATGTAAATGTGCTCATGTACTCCACATTGATATGGCTAATCCATAGACCAAATTTGGTTGAATTCTGTCCAACAGTTTCATAGGAGATGCGCTATGATCAATTTCCACACCCCTCACCCACCCTCTGTGGGTGGAGCCAAATCTAAATGGCCTCTTGCACTCCGCAATCATATGGGTAACTCAGTTATTAAATTTAGTTGAGTTCCGTCTAACAATTTCAGAGGAGTTGCGTTACAACTGATTTGACCTTTTGACCCTTGCCATGGCCCCCTGGGGGCGGAGCCAAATCTAAATATCATCTTGCAAAGCGGAATCATATGAGTAACCCACATACTAAATTTTATTTAATTCCACCCAATGGTTTGGGAGGAGCTAGCATCACGGACGGATGGACAGACGGACAGACACACTACAATATCGACGACATTTTTAAAATACGTGGGGATAATAAACAAGAACGACAATCAGAGAACGCTAAAGTATGCCTCACCCATTTCGTCAAGCACAACCTCCCTCCCAGGTGAGCTAATAACCGAGCCAGGCATTCCAGTGACAAATTTTCAAAAAATAGTGTTCTCTTGATCTGTAAATGGACATTAAGCAAATTTTTTTTCTTGACAAAATCTGACCATTAAAAGGTTATGTTTAATCCTGTATTTTAACCCTTTAATGGTCAAAGAATTTGCTTTTAAGTAAATGTCCATTTGCAGTTTAATTCAGGGAAGGATATTTTTTTTAATTATTTAAAATTGGAATAAATGGCTCTGTGATTGATCCAGTCATCCAGAGCTGAATACCAGGAACAAGACAGACATGTTCAAGCGACCAGATTGCAGAGCTGAATACCAGGAACAAGACAGACATGCTCAAGCGACCAGCTTGCAGAGCTAAATACCAGGAACAAGAGACATGTTCAAGCGACCAGCTTGCAGAGCTGAATACCAGGAACAAGAGACATGTTCAAGCGATCAGCTTGCAGAGCTGAATACCAGGAACAAGAGACATGTTCAAGCGACCAGCTTGCAGCACTGAATACCAGGAACAAGAGACAGGTTCAAGTGAGCAGCTTGCAGAGCTGAATACCAGGAACAAGACAGACATGTTCAAGCTACCAGCTTGCAGAGCTCAATACCAGGAACAAGACAGACATGTTCAAGTGAGCAGCTTGCGAAGCTGATTACCACGAACAAGACAGGCATGTTCAAGCGACCAGCTTGCAGAGCTGAATACCACGAACAACACACACATGTTCAACTGACTAGCTTGCAGAGCTGAATACCACAAACAACACAGACATGTTCAAGTGAGCAGCTTGCACAGCTGAATACCACGAACAAGACAGACATGTTCAAGCGACCAGCTTGCAGAGCTGAATACCACGAACAACACAGACATGTTCAAGTGACCAGCTTGCAGATATGAATACCACGAACAACACAGACATGTTCAAGCCACCAGCTTGCAGAGCTGAATACCACGAACAAGACAGACATGTGCAACTCTCACCTTCTGATACTTCTGCAGAATCTCAACGATATTCACTTCCATAACTCAGAAATGCCTGCAAAAATCGGGGATGGGGTAATAGTAAAATGTAATAGTAATAGGCGATTACAGCGATTTCCATGTATTAGTAATAGAAATAGATCGTTAATTTTACAATGTAATAGTAATAGATTGAATGGTAATAGGTCATAGCCCATTACTCGTCTATTACAGGGGTATCTTATATGCTCAGCATACAAGCCACAAAATTCTGCTTCCACATATTTTTTAATATATGCAACAGACGGAATCAAAAAGCCAAACAATGTATATGCTGTTTAATTCTGAAGATCTGTGTGGGTGTGTTAAACTATTCTTGTAAGACAACAACAGTTGCAGCAAGACAATAGGCAGCAACAGCTTCCAGTCAAATTGGTTTCAAAACATTCAATATAATATTTATTGATCTTATACTCCAGAGTTTAAGAATCAATGGGTTAACCTCTGACCCATTCTATCTATTCTCAAACAACCATATAATTTTCAAACAACCATATAGGAAATTTGTGGAAAATTTTTAAACTAATTTGGCTAGAAGCTGTTACTTTGTAAGGCTGCAACTGCTTCATTCCTAATTAATTTCAAAGTCCTAGAATATTTTTTACACGATAAAAAATTTGGGTTATTTGGTTTGCATAGGTGACAGGGTTAATTCTTAAATAACATTTTATATTTTAAATAGTCATTAGGTAGATAAATAAATTAAGTACACATAGTGGTGAAAAAGTGAATAGTTTACTAACATCTTTACTTTCATTATATCTTACATAATGGTTAAAGGCTTAACTATAGTCAAATGACTCCCAGCATGGCGTCTGGGGAACAGAGATTGTATCCATAATTAATCTATTTACAACTACTTCTAAAATATCAGTGGGCTAATAACTGTATATTCTTTACTAACCAGCGTTCAAGTTCCCCTGATATTGCTGTAAGTTGTTGTTCTATATACATCAACTACTTTCAGCAATGCAAATTTCATAATATTCTGTGGTCTTCCTGATCTTGTAGAATATAATAGAATGTTGAGATTTGCCCAGAGAGATAAATAGGTTAAAATCATTCAAGCATAGACTACTATCTGACCACAACAGAGGAACAGGGCTATTCACTAACATTGTATCAGTAAATAAAACATGTATGGTGAACTTGGGGAAATATAGGTAAGAGTCTACACTCAATACTCTTATCATTAACCCATGTGGAAACTTGTTTATGATGTAAGAAACAATTAGTTGAATATTTTGAAATCAATTTTCCTGGAAGACATTACTGCCTGTAGCAATGCACTTTAGTCAAAATATTTTCAAAATATTCAAAAGCTGTCCTATTTGGTTTCAATGAAATTGAGATAAAGGGGCTTAATCATTGAAAAGGCTGACATTCAAATATCTGACTTGTTTTCATGTGCATGCATGTATGTAGGAATACATGTACATGAGCGATATATCTATTGCTCAAATGTATCAAATCTGGTGTAATTGTAATAGTAATATAAGGAATCGAAAGTAATAGTAATAGATACAATGTAATTGACCACCTCCCTGGCAAAAATACATACGGGTTGGTGCAAAATAACATGAAATTTGTGTCAACCATAATGTGGAAATTTCAAATATTCTGAAATAATGATGTTTTTGTGAATTTTAAATCACCAGATGTCATATTTACGGTTCCGGGATGGTTCGTACCAGGGACGATTCGTCAGGGTCGGTTCATCCCATTTTTCATATGGCTCGATTCGTTCCCTGTTCATGGGATGAATCATCCCATGGACATTTCGTACCAGGGTTGTTTCGCCCCGGGACGATTCGTCCTATTTATAGTTTCGTAATCATGTCCAACTTATTTGTTGATTGATAGCATATAAAATCAAATTCCTTTCATTGTCCTTGTACAGACTGTAAAGACACGATGACTAAGTATTTGGGTCAAGTAAATGAGAGGCCAACACATGTCTAAACGGGGCCTATGTTCGGAAACTTGTACACATATTAAAGGCTATAATATGCATATTTGGAATATTTTGAAATTAAGTAAGTTCGTTTACAAATATAAGTTATTTTGTTGAATATTTTGAAATTAATTCAACTGGATGCCACTGTTGCCTACAGTCGAATTCATTTCCAAATATTCAACTGAATATTTTTATATTCATGAATTTTTTACTTTATCTGGGATTTTTCGGTGAAATGGCATGTGATTATGCGATAATGTGTAAGTTTGCATTTTAATTTCAGTACACAGACACAACAGCCATCTCTGAACATGACATATGTTGTGGATGTCAGTAGAGTTGATGAGTTTGTCGACGATCGCGATCCATTAAATCGAAGATTCGACCTCACGAACAGATCTTATAACGTCACTGCAGAAGTAGTAAATGACTCACTGCCCGATGAATCCATGTCAGACTCTATTTTGAACGAACACGAGGAGACATTTGAAATAGGAGTTGGAAACCAAGCGGAGCGGTCGGAAGCTGATTAGCTCATGTGGATTTTCCTACACAGTGAAGGTGTTATCCTCGGGTTGATTGTAAAAAATGTCATACATGAATGTATGAACAGATGGACTGAGAGGGTGACAGACAGACAGATAATTCATGAATCAATTTCCTCAGTCAATCATATGGCATCATAACCAGCTATGTGACGTGTAGGCTGAAATGCTTAATAGTCCGTCCAGTTGTAAGAATTGTATGTCTTTACTATTTAATATACATGCTGTTGAACATTTTGAAACTAATCTGACTGATCGCTGTTGCTGCTATAGGCAAGTCGGTTGATTGATTGGATGGATGGATGGACAGATGGGATTGATCGATTGATTATTTGACTGATTGATGGAATTTTGTGCTATGTTTATCTAACTCTTCTTGTAAATAATATCATACTACATGATTATTAATGATGGATGGGCGGACGGGTGGATGGATGGACGATTGACTGATGGATTACACTAAACAACTCTTGTAGTCATATAATTATTTATCTTTTTTTTATTTCAGCGTTCATCAGCTAAACTGGTCTATTGGACGTGTAGCGTGAGAAATAAAAATGTCAGATGTCCCGCATCCGTGAGCCAGCGGGGTGATGCACTTGTTTCTTCCAACGAACATATTCATGCAAGCGACCCAGGTATCCTGACAAGGATGAAATTGTGCAGCAAGGTTTGTCTTCAATTGCCTTGTCTCTCCCTCCCTCTCTCGCGTGCGCACACCGTACGGCTGCATATTCACACTAAAAAAGGATGCCAATCTCATCTAAAATGTTGTATTGTACCGATAGATTATGTTTTACAGATTCAATAATTCCATATCCTGTCACATTCCCTTATCTGTATCATAATTATCTGATTTGTAATATGGCGTAAATGTTGAACACAGCGAGTGTGTGATGTCATGTAAGTGCCAATGCATTACATTCTTAATCCAGTATTATCATTTATTCCCGCTCCACTGTCCATGTATTCCTATGATCATGAAATAAACATCTGATCGGATAGTTCCCCATTCATATGCTAATTAGGCTGTTGGCTGTAACTGATTACCACAGAGTATAGAATTGTTCGATCTGTCCTAGCGGCCTAAGTCAATCCCACTATGTAACTCGGTGAACTATTGATCGATCTAGTGTTTTTGAAGTCGATGTTTGTACGGTAGACCAGGCATCAATATTACTTGAAATTAACATGACACATTCATTGCACATGATTGGCGCTGTTCTGATTGGAAAATAGTTCCTCTAGATTTTATTATATTGGTCAATTTAATTTTATAATTATTAACTTTTCTTGTATAATTATTATTTTTCAGATTCTGTTTTCCAATGAATTTTATCAAATTTTTATATGATAAGATTGTCACCACATTTAGGCATTATATGAATGTTGACGCATTTATACATCAAACCATGTCCTCATTCATCAATCACGTGACAGTGTTTTGGTGGGAAAATCGCCAACTCCCCCTCATCAGTTCGAAACATATCTTTAAGCAGCCCACACGTCATCTAGGAGCCGCTTATTTTCAAGAGTCCACGAACCCACCATGTAAAAATGTTAACGTAATAGTGTGCCTGTGTCGTCTCGTCTTTGTCATCGTCTCAATGTAATCATCGTCATCAGCCATCAGTCGATTTTATCTACCCGTGACGTCATCAATCTAATCGTCTTCAAACCAAATACCAAAGCAAGTGGAACCTGGTGCCTTGCTTAGGTGGGTAGTAGTCTAAATTCTCTACCCATGACGTCATCAATCTCATCACCTTCAGACCAAATTCCAAAGCAAGCGGAACCTGGTACCTTGTTTGGGTAGGTAGAACTCTATCTTTTCAACCTGTGATGTCATCAATCTCATCATCTTCACGACGCTTTCATCCTTCTGAAATGTTCAGACTATATTAGCGATTGCTGTCATCTTTTCGAATCTCCGCCATCTTTCGGCCTCGATCTTCTGTATCGGTAACTAAGCCGAGTTATCACACGAATCATCTCAGTGTCTTCGAGCTCCTCAATTCAATATCTCGGATCATCTTAGTGCCTTCGACCGTATCGTTTCTATTTCGGAATACAGAACATTCTTCCGGCTTCGTCATCCGTTTCTTCACGTGTGTTTTCACTTCCCGTGCCACGACAGATCGGATCTTCATCTGTTCGCCTTCATTTCGTGACCAGACTTCTGTATTCAACGTATTCAAGGTATCTAAGTTTTAACTGTGATTTCTCAAAATTATTTACCATACACCCCGACCAACTCGCGCGGTGCAGAGACTGTCCAGATTTTTACGTATGTAACCAAATTTCAAAATATTCTATAAGTAAATTTTCATATTTATTATTGAAATATTTCTATTTAAATTGATTGAATATTTGTTTCATTTTGTTATTATTACGTCATTTGTCCAAGTTCACCAACAATCATTCAGTAATCATCATGTACACTTAGTTAGTTTCTAGTTCCAAGGCCTGAGTAACCAATCAACCAATTCATAACGTAAGTTCTAGATTGGTTGAGTGGTTCATCAGTCTTTTGAATTACCCAATAAATTTCATTATTATCCTACCGACTAGCGGTCAAATCGCTATTAAAATACCACTGAACTTGTAATGCATAATCCTTGAATTAAAATATGCATTCAAATTGAATCTAAGTTTGCTATGCTATTTGGTGATTGCCTCTTTAATAAATTAACCCTTAATGAAAATGAAGGGCTGATTGATTAAAATTTCAATCATCAAATTTCCAAAAATAATTTTCTTTCCGCTTATTTACGTATTAATTTATTCAGTTTCTATAGCCATGCTTATAACGCTACACTCGCCCTTTTAAAATACATTAAATATAAGCTTTAGTTCACTACTCCATCAATATCAATTCATCTACTCCGTTTTCTATCATCTAGTAATGGATGAATGATTAACGTTTTTTCTTTTTTCATAGTTTCATTTACAGAATTTTCTCTACCGCACGCAGATAACCATCAAATAGTATTATTCCCAGATACAGATTTTCTGGTTCTGGTAAAGAAATTTAAACAGTTCTTGCCTTTTGAAAGAGAGATTTGAACTGTTTAACCTTAACTGCTAGAATTTGAATCGACGTATATCTGGATTGATCGGCCGTAAATTTTCTCACTACGATTTCAACGTCATTAGATAGATCAACGATATTATTGTGGTCGGTTAATGAGGAGCTCTGAATTTTGATCATAACTTGATCACTGGTATATTGATACTATTGATCAAGTTTGGCCAAAAAGCAGAGACATGTGAGCTTTAAGTTTAATCCGGAAAGATCATCACCATTGTTTGCCATTATTCAATCCCAATAATCTAATTTGAGTTACAGCCATATCCATACCCTGTCCTCCTATCTCCTCAAATTCATTCATTCAATCCGGAATCCTTTACATTGATTCGAAATCCTTCCTATGTCAAAGAGATCTGGTGTCCTGATATCATAAAATCTACAGCGGCAATATCCCTGTAATTCTTGATGCATTGATACTAAACATTCGAGCCATTTAATTTACACTTTGGGTGATTTCCTGTTAACTTGAAACTTCTGATCCAGTCATCAAAAAATTGTGTACTTATCATTGGCAGGCTTTTGAGGTCACAGAGGTCAGATTAACCCCTGAGTTGACCTGCTTGTCCAAACATCATATACTGATGAGCCTTATAACCCCTAGATTTGCTTCCATAGCATAACCATACTTCTAGGTCGTGTCCTTGAAATAACTGTAGGGGTCAAATTTGACATATTTGACCCATATAACTCGACATTCCTATGATAACACCAAGATCTTTCTCACACACTGTCTCTTCCAGGATAACCTCTGGGTCCTTTTCAATCATTGTGTATTGTGGCTTGCTATTTGCCCTCCCTAGATGCATTACCTTGCATTTGGTAGCGTTGAAACCAGGGCTGCGGTCAATTCTGATTGGAATTGATCAGTCAATTCCAATTCAATTCCAGAATTGGAATTGATAATTCTGAGGACTCCGGAAGTGTTCCCCCAATGATTTCTGGAACATTTACAATTCGCTTCGAAAAAACATAATAAAGTTAACAAAATTTGTAGGAGGCTAGGAGCGATGCAAAACCAGTGTCGATGTGTTAGACAGTCAAAGGACACGACACGCCGCTTTCATCCCGAACGCAGAGGCTTAGAACTCTTTGTTACTGTATTTCCGTGATCTCCGTTGATCACCTTGTGTATTATATATATAGTAGTATATGAAATATGCTAATAATTATATAATATGAAATAGGGGGGTAAATTTCAAATGCCTGTGATATTACCAATTTACTGTAACTATCACTATCATCATCATGACTATGGGCTTTCGCCTTGCAGGAAATCTGTTTTAAAAACTATAAATACAATTATATGTAATGATTTCAGTCTGCTAAATTTTAATAACTAAGGATATACTTCTATGATGCATTTTTCGCCAGACAAAGAAAGGGGTAAAACTAAATAAAAGAAATAAACTAGAGTTACCACTTTTCGTGAGGGGTAAGAATAAGAATTTAGTCAAATATCTAAGATAAATACAGTACGACAGTACTATTGCGAGGGTTTTC
Organism: Chaetoderma sp. LZ-2023a; assembly: GCA_034401795.1. Classification (NCBI taxonomy): domain Eukaryota; kingdom Metazoa; phylum Mollusca; class Caudofoveata; order Chaetodermatida; family Chaetodermatidae; genus Chaetoderma; species Chaetoderma sp. LZ-2023a. The sequence goes on from CM067372.1 coordinate 19,754,462, forward strand.
AATCAATAGTTTACTTGAATCAACCGTGCCTGAAGTCTGATTTCAATAAACATGAAAATATTTCAAAATTCATTGCGAAACACGTTTCACTTTTCTTCTTCTTGACTTGAATTGTCGGTGTAGATCCATGCCTTCTGCTGAGTACGGTTGCATCAACCTGAATATTATAAATCTGAAGTGAGCCGTATTATCATTCAGAATCTTCCTGTCTTGGTGTCTGATATAGACCAGTCTTCTTATTTGGTGGTAACTGGGTTAGTCTTTTTTCTCGATATTGGTACAACGGTTACCATCGATCTCGGGGGGGGGGGGGGGGGGGGGCAAAGAATATTTGGGGAGTTTGTGGGAGCGAAAGGCAAACCAAAGGGTGGGTCCTGGGGTCATCCCCCAGACAATTTTTAAATCTTGATGCTCGTAAATGGCATCTCCTGCATTTCCAGAGGTGAATATGGACCATAAGTTGGCTGTTATTTCCGTGATCTCTGTGACAACTGCGAAGAGACTTAGGAACAACTGACTGGAATCATCTACACCAACTTAATGCATCAGAAGCTTGGAACTTCCTACACAAAACATTGAACACAGTGAAAGAACAGTATATACCTACAACAAAAAACCATGGCAAGTAAAAGCACCTCTGGATTGATCGGGCGGCAACAGATTCACTCAATAGCAAAAAGCGTGCATACAAAAGATACAATGAAACTAAGAAAACTACAGATAACACACTCTACAAAATTGCTAGAAACAAAGCAACAGCATGCATCAGAAAATCAAAACAGACATTTGAACGTAAAGTGGCAACTGAAAGTAAGAAAAATCCTAAAGCCTTTTGGAACTATGTCAAGAGTAAAACAGTTCTACGTGAATCAATTAGCAAGCTACCTAACCCTGCAAACGACACCATGACCACAGATGATACAGAAAAAGCAAACATTCTCAACACATTTTTCTCAAACATGTTCACTCCAGAAGATCTTCTTTCTACACCAATTATTAACCCCAGAAACAATGGTACCATACTAAAAGACATATTAATAACACCTATTGCCATCGAAAATAAACTAAAAGGACTCAACCCCAACAAAAGCAATGGCCCGGATGAAATACCAGTGAGAATACTAAAAGAAGCTGCTAAAGAAATTAGTACACCACTATGCAAAATTTTCAACAAGTCTCTTGAAGAAGGCATTTTACCCGACATCTGGAAAATGGCAAATGTATGCTGCATACACAAAAAAGGCTCCAAGAATGACCCAAGCACCTACAGACCAATCAGTCTCACTTCTACATTATGCAAGGTGCTAGAATCTTTTATAGGAGACAGTATTGTAAATTTCCTGGAAACTGCTAATCTATTTACCAAATGTCAGCATGGATTTAGACGTAAAAGATCATGTAAAACTCAACTACTAGAATACCTGGAGGATTTAACAGCCATGCTTGACTCAAACGAACCTGTCGATGCAATATATTTAGACTTTTCAAAAGCTTTCGATACTGTGCCACACCAACGACTCCAAACAAAACTGAGAAGCTATGGTATTGGCGAAAATTTAGTAAAATGGATAGGGAACTACTTATGCAACAGGAGCCAGAGAGTTAGAATTAATGATGCATCATCGGACTGGATTGAGGTGACCAGCGGCGTGCCACAAGGAAGTGTTCTAGGACCTATACTTTTTCTGATATATATAAATGACCTACCTGATCGATTAACCTGCCACTGCAAAATATTTGCAGATGATACAAAGATGTACGGCAACCCAGCTACCAGTCAGATTCAGGAAAACATAAATAAAGTATGTAAATGGTCGCAGACATGGCAACTATCTTTCAACACAGACAAAACGCATGTCATGCACTTCGGCAGAAATAACCCTCAAACCAAATACTATATGACAGATACACCTGATCCACATCCTGTATCAACATCATATGTAGAAAAAGATTTGGGGGTTCATGTCGACAGAAACATCTCTTTTGACATACATATAGGGAACATTGTATCCAAGGCAAACAGTACAATAGGACTAATCAAGAGAACATTTACCAACATTGATCAATCTACTTTCACGCCACTATACAAATCACTTGTGCGACCCATTCTTGAATACTGCAACTCAGCATGGTCTCCAAGACTGAAAAGGCAATCGCAGCTATTAGAAAGAGTACAACGCAGAGCAACAAAACTTGTCCCACAAATCAGAGAGTATAGCTACACAGAAAGACTTGAAGCCCTAAATCTAATGTCACTGAAATATAGACGGTTTCGTGGAGATTTGATTGAAACATTCAAACTCATCAAAGATCTATATAATATTGATAAGAACTACTTTTTCGAACTGTCCAATGTTACACGGACCAGAGGTCATAGGCTCAAGCTCAACATAAAACGTAGCAGCAAAGATATTCGGAAGCACTCCTTCGCAAATAGAGTGGCACCACATTGGAATTCACTGCCAACAACAATAGTCGAAGCAACCACAGTCGAAATATTCAAGGGCAAACTAGACATCTTTTTCAAAGAAAGAATATTTGAATTCGACTGAACACAATTAATTGTGGTGTGGCTTTGGACGTTGCTGTTACACATATGCTTATACAACATATGTGAGCCGTCAATTCCCAAAGTCATAATACAATTATTACATCACAGTGGACTGATCTTGAAACAGCCTGTGCATCTACATGAACATGCACACATGAAGATAGCTACACGTGTTGTATCCAGACCAGGGTTGCCTGCCCTACCAGTTTGGCACTGAGGCAATAACAAGCCAATGGCTTATGCCTTGTAAATTGATGTTGATGTTGATGTTGATGTTGATGTTAAATTTTGATTTTTTTTGCCCATTTAATTTCATTTTCTTTGTTCTCTCAATTTTTTTAGCCGTCCAGTTGTGAAAACAAAAGGACTGGATGAAAAACTGAATAAACAAAGAAGTTAAATGAAATGGCTAAAAATAGAATAATTTAATAGTCAACTGAAGGGCCATATCCTGCTATGCAGTTTTTCTCTTTACAAACGAAAATACCTCTCTCGACATCATGTCATGAGAACCTGTAAAAAGGAAAGAAATTAGTTTTAGAAACACTTATATAGATCGCTGGTAATACGACATTAATCATTCACATAGTTCTCATGATTATTATACACAATCTACATAAATATCTAAATAATGTATCAATAATAGGCGGCCAAGATCGGTATACTTATACTTGCGGCCAAGATCGGTATACTAGCGGCCAAGATCATATGGCGGCCAAGATCGGTGGTGGCCGTCCAGACAGCTATTCTCGTTTGTAAAAATGGAAACTGCATAAAACACATTATTCAATCAAAAAAAAGTTGTGATAGAAAAAATTGGGGGCTGGTCAAGATCTGGGGCCAGATGGTGGGGGGCCAAATGCCCCCCCCCCCCCCCCCCCCCGGCTGCCCCTATTATACTCAGCTACTGGTGTTATAAAGTCGACAGATTTTTCCCGCATTGCAACTTTCTATTATACTCACTAATAAAGAGGACGTTTTTTTAAACGAATGTTATTCTATTTGCGAGCATCTTTCACTTCCTGGTTACAGTGTCAGCATGGGCAGCAACCGGTAGGGGGCGTTGGGTTTTATATAGGACTAAAGACCCATAGTAAAAAATCACATTGGCGCTGGAATATGGAACCCGCAAGAATATGATACGGGAGTACTCTAAATCACACAATGCATCAAAGGTACGTATTCACAGCAAAATGCGTAAAAATAAAATTGTTTTAGGCCTAATTGTGCACTTTTAGAGCTTAATTTGTGTACCTCAATGTAATGAAGCGAAATAAATCGTAACATATCAGCTATGATGATTTAATTTGTACAAACTATGATATATTTTTTCGATTGCGAAGTTGAATTAGGGATTCGTTTCTTTCATTCAATTTCCCAACTAAAAGAATTATAATAATTTATACGTAATGAAATCACCAAGTGTTAAGATTTCTTTCTTTTCATTGCATCTAAATAAATGTTTGCAACAACTTTTTCCACTCCTTAGTATAGTATATTTTTAAAGGAATACATTCATTTTCACATACGTACACCCGTTATCTATACAGCTTGCTTGCTCGCGGACCACGGCCGCTCGCTAACACTCCCTAATAATATGAAATTAGGCATTGCCTAGTGGGCGAACGCGAACATTTGAAAAAGATGATCAAATGTCACGTGTGTCACAATCACGACCCCATGTTCATGTGGATGTGATGACGTCAGAGAGTTCTTAACCCATCACATGTCAGATCTATAATATTACTATACTACTTTCAGGTCTACCACACCGCTTTAATCCCAATGGGAGGTTTGCCTGCAGATCTACATGTATCTGAGGGATGGGAATTACATAACAGAACATAAGTAAATCCCATCACTGTCCCAGTGACAATATGAAGACAAACTTAAGACACTCAGCCTACCTAGTCTGACATACCAAAGAGCGAGAGGATACTTGATAGATGTATACAAGTATACCCACGGAATGTATGCAGTAGGTATGTCAATTCTTGAACTAGATGCAAACATGACAACATGGGGTCATTCATACAATCTCAAGAACAAATACGGCAAGACAAGCTTACGTCATAACTTCTTCTCCCTAAGGGCAGTGGACAGGTGGAATTCACTATCAGATCACACAGTAACCGACACAACTCTGAACAGTTTTAAAGCCAGACTGGACAAGGAATGGGCACAGTATATGTATGCCACATAATAGGCCCAAGGACTGAAATTGGTCACGAATTAGCTATGAGTGTAAGGCAGACAGGGTGTGGAACCACACCAGCCATTGAATGAATCTGTGAATGTTGTGTAGGGGGTAGAACCACACCAGTAATTGTATAAATGTGTAAAAGTTAGGAAGGGTGTGTAACCACACTAGCCTAACACTGTGCAAAAGCTAAGCAGGGTGAGGAATCACACCAGCAAATGAATGGATATGTAAATACTGAGTGAAGGAAATGCAGGGTGTGTAAAGGTTATGCGTAGTGTGGAACCACACTAGCCTAATATTGAGTGAAAGATATGCAGGGTGTGTAAAGCTTAGGCGGAGTGTGGAGGCACACTAATCAGATATGTAGGGTGTGTAAATGTTATGCGTAGTGTGGAACCACACTAGCCTAATATTGAATGAAGATATGCAGGGTGTGTAAGTTAGGCGGAGTGTGGAACCACACTAGCCTAATATTGAGTGAAAGATATACAGGGTGTGCAAAGGTTAGGTGGAGTGTGGAACCACACTATCCTAATATTGAGTGAAAGATATGCAGGTTGTGTAAAGGTTATGCGGAGTGTGGAACCACACTAACCTAATATTGAGTGAAAGATATGCAGGTTGTGTAAAGGTTATGCGGAGTGTGCAACCACACTAACCTAATATTGAGTGAAAGATATGCATGGTGTGTAAAGGTTATGCGGAGTGTGGAACCACACTGGTTTAATATTGAGTGAAAGATATTCAAAGGTGGGTAAAGGTTAGGCGGAGTGTGAAGCCACACTATCCTAATATTGAGTGAAAGATAGGCAAGGTTGGTAAAGGTTAGGCGGAGTGTGGAGCCACACTATCCTAATATTGAGTGAAAGATATGCAGGGTGCGTACAGGTTATGCGTAGTGTGGAACCACACTAGCCTAATATTTAGTGAAAGATATACAGGGTGTGTAAAGCTTAGGCGGAGTATGGAGCCACACTAACCTAATATTGAGTGAAAGATATGTAGGGTGTGTAAATGTTATGCGTAGTGTGGAACCACACTAGCCTAATATTGAATGAAGATATGCAGGGTGTGTAAAGGTTATGCGGAGTGTGGAACCACACTAGCCTAATATTGAGTGAAAGATATGCAGGACATGTAAAGGTTATGCGGAGTGTGGAACCACACTAGCCTAATATTGAGTGAAAGATATGCAGGGTGTGTAAAGGTTATGCGGAGTGTGGAGCCACACTAGCCTAATATTGAGTGAATGATATGCAGGGTGTGTAAAGGTTATGCGGCGTGTGGAACCACACTAGCCTAATATTTAGTGACAGATATGCAGGGTGTGTAAAGGTTATGCGGAGTGCAGAACCACACTAGCCTAATATTGAGTGAAAGATATGCAGGGTGTGTAAAGGTTAGGTGGCGTGTGGAACCACACTAGCCTAATATTGAGTGAAAGATATGCAGGGTGTGTAAAGGTTATGCGGAGTGTGTAACCACACTAACCTAATATTGAGTGAAAGATATGCAGGGTGTGTAAAGGTTATGTGGAGTGTGGAGCCACACTAGCCTAATATTTAGTGAAAGATATGCAGGGTGTGTAAAGGTTAGGTGGCGTGTGGAACCACACTAGCCTAATATTGAGTGAAAGATATGCACGGTGTGGAACCATGCTAGTAATTTGAATCAAAATGTAGTGGTTAGGCATGGGTTCTTTCCAAACACAATAGCAATACTGTGCGAAAGATGTGAATTAATATATTAACAATAGTTAAAGTTGTGAATAAGTATCAGGTTTTAAAACAAATGAGAGCTAGATAAGTAGGGTGTGGAAACGCATCTGTAAATAAAAGAAAACATGAATTAGTTAAGTGATCAAAGAAGTAAGTATTATAAACTACACACGTTGAGTACATGTATATAGAGAAAGGACATTGCCCGGAAGTAAAATGAGCTCTTTCCGGAGCATGTATTACATTTTTCTACAAAAGTGTATATAATATAGTAACTATTCACAATCAATTTTCATTGTACTGCTACGATACATGTCGAGTTCATTGCATATTGCAGCAATGCATCATGAACAAGTATCTATATATGTCTACAATAATATCCATTAACCTGTATCAGAACAAAATGTAAACAATTAGATTAAATGTCAATGAAGCATTCTTTTAACTCACCAGTACGGCGGTACCTATTCCTTACTGGCCCAGGGACAGGCTTAATTAATTAATATAATGGTGGTCTATGTTCTTGAGTTAGGCCTATTTATGACAATTGATATATAACAATAAATTAAATTGATCTTCCCTGATGGAAATGTGGTTGTTATGTGAATACGATTCCTGTGTTTCTTAAATTGTTCACAAAACAGAATGCGGTTTTGTGGAGATGAAAGTTTTTATATCAGATCGGGAAAACTGAAGGGTCTGCGGTAGTATTTCAGAGGGGTTAATTATATTCACGCGGTAAACAAAGAACACTATCTTCGGTCACACAAGGTAAACAAAGAATACCATCTTCGGTCACACAAGGTAAACAAAGAATACCATCTTCGGTCACACAAGGTAAACAAAGAATACCATCTTCGGTCACACAAGGTAAACAAAGAATACCATCTTCGGTCACACAAGGTAAACAAAGCAGTGCAAATTATCAACGATGCTTTCCAGGTTAAGTCTTCAAAACACACTAGCTATTAATTATTTGAAAATCAGTCACAATCTTGAATCTCTTGTACCATATGGAGTAGGTCATAGTTTGTTTGTAAGTCGTGTGATTGGGAACCCCTAAAATGGATGCATCCAATCTGTCGATCAAGTGTGCCACGTGTAGGCTGGCGTGACAATCATAACTGGCAGATATACACTGACATGTGTACGCATTGTATGTCCTTAATGGATTTACTATTTAATAAACATTCTGGTGAAAATTTTGAAACTAATTTCGACTGGGCGCTGTTACTGCCATAACCAACAACTTACCTGCCTTGCATTCGGTGGGCCTAGGGGAAACATTCCAGAGTGCTCGGCGCATGCAAAATATATTATATATAGTATATTATGTGATGTAATTAATGCGAAAACAGCAGATTGTCAATACTTTGCAGATTTAGCAAAACGTTTCCCACTGAACGCAAGACTGTATAATAGAACATTATTGGGACATGGACCGCGGTTGTTGAGGTAGTGGTGGTGGCGGCGGCTGTAGGGACGCCAGTAGTGGCGGTGGTTGTAGAGGCGGCGGTGGTTCCCTCTGTAGTGGCAGCAATAGTTTTTGGTGCGCACGTTGGAGGAGCATTCCCAGGTTGGCCAGCTTTTTCCTTAGGGAGGGTGATGTCTGGTTGAGTTATCCATGGGGTGAGGGAAGTTCGTGCAGGTGGAGTGAATGTGATGTAGGGGGAAAAAGGACTGTGGGTAGCTCTCGGTCTTTCCTTCCTGCATACCAGCTAAGCTCTTTTTAGGGCAATCTTCTCTTGGGCGCTTATGTGATGGGAATGGGAGAGTGAGCGAGAGAGGGATCGCAAGCGCGGCGTTGCTATAGGTTTAATTCAGGGCCTCCATGCACAGTATTTTCCATCAGCTGAGAAAGTATGCTATGGGTTGGCCAAAGGACCAATTTGTGCGCTCATCGTCTGCCTAAACGTCGCGGATGGAGAGACAGCGGTTATATTCCCAGCAGTCGTTACATCGCTATCTGTCAATATTCGCCGCATTGGTCTATAAGGTGTTAGTCAGTTGCGACGGTTGTTTGGTAATAGAAGCAACCATAGATGTCCCACTTAAAGCAGGGTGAGGCATACTTATCTACTTTAATTAGCCGAGAATCTATGCTACAAGCTTTGGTAGATACCGCCTGGTTGATCCGATGTTCTCAGGAGGTGTATAGAGGTGGGCCTTCTGTGTGTGCCTAAACTTAGTGATTTAGGAGGTCCCGCACAAGGTTGTAGTTTAGCAAACTCGGTGGTTTGTGGTTTTAGGTCTCAGGCGGCCATAGAAGGACGCAATCAGTGAGGCTAAGTGAGAGCCTCTACCATCGCAAAGGCGCTCGATTCTTTCGCTCAGAGATGAAGACCGGCCTGAGTGATGTTAAAAAAGTCTTGATGCAGTCCAAGGAATGGGCTTTCCGAGTTGCAGATGCGTAAACCGGCTCCTGCAATTAGTCTAAGGAGGAAAGAGTTTATGGATCTTCTGTGCAGTCGTGGCCCCTCTGAGGTCTAATGCGACGTCTGGGTGATGCGGCGGTTATCCGGTTCGGTTGCCTAACTTAAAAGGTTTTATCCAGACCGCAGGCGAAGCAGTTGAGAAATAAAATGAGTCACTGGTCACCGGAGAAGATCACCCCACTGTGGTATTCCTTCATGGGTGCGCTTAAGGCATACTAGTGATGTAGTGCAGTATTTTATGTGGCAAGGCCTTCCCTAAAAGAGAAAGGTGGGACAAGGGTCATCAGACTCGAAGGAACGAGTCAAAAGGATGGAGGAGAAATTCCAAGCCTTTGAAAAGAACACGTCCGTGGTGAGCGGTCTTACATAGCATGAATAAGGTTGAAGCGTTAAGATCGTTCACAACAGTGCGAGGAGTCAGCGACTGTATTTCAGGCATAAGAAGGCAAGCTGAGAAAGTGTGGCAAACCGGGAAACTCAGCTTCCTTATACTAAAACAATTTGCTACTCTAAGAGGCATGTAGGCCAGCTGAAACAGCCTGAATCGCGATGCCTGAGACACACGATGGTCGCAGGAGCTTCGAACGGGAGCTAAACTGGAGGTGGCAAGAATAATGTCTGCAGGCGACTCTTTTACGGCTTAGGGGAGCTTCCAAGTGCAGTGTGGTGGGCCTACTGAGCAAGCGGGGAGAACGCCTTTTGGGCCGAGGATCAGGCATCTTCGATCGCAGTGCTATTTAGAATCTTCATGCTGCATGATGCGCAAAGGATGCCATCCACAAATTTCCTGGCTAAGGCAGACATCGTTAAGTGTGTGGTTAAGATACCAATAGGTGACACTGCTAACAATGCTAGCCTATTACTTCATGTCGAGTGGGGAGCGAGATTGTCATCCGCAAGTGATGGCTAAGATGGTTAATCTCTTTTGAGAATTTCCTAAGCAAAAAGAAACAGTCGCTAGAAGAGTGGGAGAAAAAGAAACTGATGCTTAAGCCAGTATATCTAAGGATCTGTAAGAAATAGAAAACATAGATTAGTAAATGCATTTAAGATTTAATGTGCAATTGTAAGTCTCAGTAGAGCGGTAAAAGCTCACAGTCACAAAATTCTGTGGTTATGGGGTCTAGGTTCTGCTAATGTGGACGTTGTCAGCTTCGAACCAGTCTTGCTAGGCTGGAAAGGTGGCACTTCTAGGAATGGAGAAAGTCTGGGCAGATCCTCGCAAGAAAGCATGGCGGCGGTGAAGGTTCGTATTAGTAGATAGTTCTGTTGCGAAGTATCCTTCAGACAGCAGGAATTCAGCTGCACAAAGCAGAACTCAGTCAGAGGCAGGTACCGAAGGTAGAATCACACAGCTCTTCTGTGGGAGACAGGGTTTACCGTTCGGCGGTCTTGGATGGAAGCGGGGCATCACCGAGTGGGTTGGGCTACTGTCATAGCAGGTTCAGTCTCTCCTCTGTATCAATGGGGAGGTGCTGCGATTCCATACACCATTGGTCAGTGTCGCATAGGACCAATATTGAATTCTATATTGGTGTTCCCATTGGTCATGGGCTCGCCAATATAAAATTCAATATTGGACATGCGCCATTAAGCCATTGACCAATGAGCGTGCTGATACTAGATTCGATATTGGTCCTGTACCATTAGCTAAAGGCGCAGATTCGATTTTGGCGCATTGCATTTACACTAAAAGAGGCTGTGTCAACATGAATGTGAAGTATGAGGACCACAGGGACGATAAGCATGTAGGTTGGGAAAGACCAGGCACGTTCTTTCGCAAAATCACATCATATAGAAACTTGCCCTCATCTGTAAATCCTGGACTGCAATCATGATACGTAAATTTCCTATTAGGAGGCGTATTTCAGTACATAGTGCAAACTGAGCTTCATTAGACCAGCCATTTCACATTATTTCTTCGGACAAAACACTTTTATTATATCATCTCTTACCGATTTGGCAGCAAAACAATAAATAATTGGATTCAGTGCGCTATTACTGAACTCCCCATATAATAAGAGAAGAAACATTCGGTCACCATAAGGACTATAGCTCGGTATGCTTTGCGACTGAACTAATGTGTGCATGTGATAGGGGAACCAAGCAATGAAAAATAATATAATCACTATGGTGACAGCTTGAGCATCAGCATTTTTCCGCTCCTGTCGCGTTTCGAGGGGCAAACTGGTATGGGATACTGCCACATACTTCCCGTACATGCAATATCAAGATGGCGAAACACGGGATTAGTGTTGTGAAGATCTGAAAAATTATGTACTGGAGTTGAAAGTCGCCAATAAATTGATATACAGTTGAAATCTCTCCATAATACATAACTTGCATTGGAGTGTAATGAAGTGCAAATGCGATGAGTGACGTACCGACTAGAAGACGAATGAGAAGACACCCTCTGAAGACGAGCGTGCTGGTTATTCTGGAGCGAGCTTTTGATAAAATCGAAGAGCAGCAAAGAACACGAGAAAGTGCTCTGTACCAATCACGCCCAAGGACACGGAATAGCTAAGTAACACACACATCGCTCCAGCCACCTCTGGTATGGCGATAGCTGGGTAGAGGACTGCAGCGAAACCCACCCACGACAGACATGACAAGAAGTCAGTAACTGCTACAAACATTAACAGCATAAATGTGGGTGATTTGTATTTGCGAGATTTCAGGAAGTATGTAATAAGCAAAGTATTAAAGAGCGCACCCATTAAACCAAAAACAATCGGTACTTCTTTTATTAGTATAAGTGGAATGTTTTCGTACCTATTAACGACAGTGTAGATGTTTGTACCTGTTGTATTCCATGCCCTCTTATTTGCTACTAGCCAATTCTGGAAAGATGTTGTACGGTGGAATGAAGAGAGCTGGTTGTGACCAGTATTCACAGATGCCATTCTCTGATTTTTCAACTGCGTCTCCACGCCGAAATAACTGGCATTAGAATGTTCAACTTGTCAACATCTCCATACACAAACACGCATAAAACACCTGTATATAAGCACTTAATAATCAAAATGCAATCTTTTATTAAAGTTGCATATTCACACCAAGATGCTTGAAAATAAAACTGTTAAAATGCTATACTTTCAGAGGCTTAAATTGCGTACGCCGATGTAATGAAACGAAATAAATCTTAACATATGCCATTTCTTAGTTGTGGAATTTACTCACGGACACCCGTCTCTAATTCAATTTCGCAACTTAAAAAAATATATTAATTTATCCGCAATGAAATCTTCATATATATATGACAAGATTTATTTCGTTTCATTACATCTATGCACACAATTTAAGCTTTTAAACGTATATAATTTTAATAATTTAATTTAACGCATTTGGTGTCCTTTCATTTCATTAGCGTTGTGCATAATGCTCTGGTTAGCCCCTCCAAATGTCTGGATTGACACCCAGTGGGTTACACCCATGTGCCACGTTGAGGCCGAGCATATAGTCTTAAACAGGGGTCGCATTTGGTGTGAATAAGCACCTTTAATGTGCGTGGCTCTTAGTGGGACATAATCCTCATTCGTATCTCGCGAGATCTCCTTCGATACGAGATCGAGAAACGTGTCTCGTATGTATTGAGTAAACATTGGCGTAGTGATTTCCACCAGAATATGGTGGTAGAAAGAATTGAAATTTAAAAGGACATGAGTGCTACTCTCTTCATACTAGGCAATATTAATTCACGTAAAACGAGATGATATAAAGCCTATAGTAGTTTGTATGACAAGTAGTCAACAGAAAAATAGTCCCTCTGAATTCGTCGTAAAATTCAAATCTGTTCTAATACGTCGCACACAAAATGAGGTCAAGAATTTGCTGACGTTGCATAGATGCTGATATCACACGAACCACTGGATGGATCAAGTTCGTTTTAATGTCTGTATCAAGCTAGTGATACAGAGGTTAAGATGATACCACAACCAAAACACGATTCATGGTGTTCCTTTTGCAATCCGCTATGGAGATATACTGGGTTGACGCAATAAGATGGCCGGTCATTACATTAGAGGTGTTATTCCGGTAGACGACCCATACACCGATGTCCAATACAGGCAGTCACATGCTAAAAAATAAGGCAAACGTTTTTGTATCGCGAACTCTTCGATCTCACTCTCAATAACATCGACAGATATCTCAACGTCACACGATATTCTTTCAAATTCTATATAATATACTCAACTATTATGGCCTTTTGTAATTACATGCCGTGATAGTAACCATATATATGGCTGTCTCGCTGATTTGTATTGTATATATATATATATCCGATCTGCCACTCAAATATATGACGGCATAATCAATTACGTCACATGTAAGTACATACACAGGCAAGAGGGATTAATTTCTATATTTACCTAACTGTTGGAAGGATATCAGCAAAGCTGTGGCATTCCAGATTACTTATGCAATTTTGTTAATCTTATGACTTGGTCAACATAAGTATGTTGATGCGCAGCTACAACCCCCAGGAGCCCAAAAGATAAGCGGTCCCAAAAAACCCCACCAATTATCGCATTTTACCTGTAACCCCAGTATCTAAGCTTTTATAATCAAAATATAAATAAGTTGTTGAATATTTTGAAATAAATTTGAGGGGGTGGGGTGGGGGGGGGGGGTTGGCTGTGCCTTAGGCAGCACCAGCTGCTCCAGTCAAATTAGTTTCAAAATATTCAACAGCATTTTGACATGCGTAGCGAATTTATTATAGTTGCTAGCAGCAGCAGCAGCAGCAGCAGCAGCAGCAGCAGCAGCAGCAGCAGCAGCATCGGGTCCCACAACTAATTTATTTATAGCACAGCAGTCATATCACGACCATAAAATGTTGCACCAGTTTGTTTCTATTGATTTTCATTGGTAGCCTATTAAATTATTACTTTGAACATAGTATAGTGAAATTCCTTTCAATATATTCAAAGAGATAGGCCTACCTGTATGATTAATTACCTTGAGGTTTGCAGCAGACACCAAAGAACTCGTCGCAGCATTAGAAGAGGCGGGTAACCCATATGATGACAACAGCGACGATGTCATCATTCTCCACCCCAATAACGTCATGTCAGAGAACGTTAGCCACAGGTATTCTCTGGGTCCGTGAAGATGGACAGAAGCAGCATTCAACTTTTGGGAAGGCGTGCCTGGAGTGTCAGACAGTTGCGTTCCACGAGCCAATCAACTTGAAGAAAAAACCTTTCCCAGTAATCGAAACTAAAATTTCATAAAGGCTCCTGTATCGATAGCACTTGGACGCACTAGGGCAGCTATACATTGTGCTGAGAGCCATGAAATGCAATACCGGCCGCCTGTGTGGCATGAAAGTGGTTGTTTTCGGACTTACTGAGACCGGAGAGAAGTGCTAAAACATGATCTGTATATATTACACAGCCCCAACGGATTTGCTATAGAGACAAGTGGAGCAGGAGTCTGATGATGATGATGATGATGATGATGTACTGGATTATATGGCTCTAGTAGTAGAAACATCCTACAGCTGCAATCCACCCTTCTTCGCTTTTGCCCACTGGGTCTTTTCCGCGGCTAGAATCTTTAGCCTTCTCAGGTCCATTCCTGATCTGAGTGTACCGAGTCCCGTTTTCTTGAGGTCACATTGCAGCACACTTAACAGATTTATCTAATGGCATCCTCTCCTGACTTTATATTTGCTGGTTCTCAGTAGAGTGAATTCCAAGGCTCGCTGTGCTGGTGCGTCTTCAGGCCTCCATAGCACCTTGCCAAACAGGGACCATCTTCGATGTGTAATTTTTACACATAGCGGTGATGTATTACATATCTTGTATAGTGCGTTCTTGGAAATTATGCTGTCCGGTTATCCACTTATCCATGTCCAGTGATGGTGCAGATATGTTTGCGGTGGTAGGCATCTAGTTTGTCTAGAGTGGCCTCTGGAGATGCCAAGCTGTCACAGTTGTACACCATCAAGTGTGCACAAATTGCATTGTACAAACGTAGTCTTTTTGTCAATGGCATCTTCGATCTACGAATCCACAGCTTCCAGAAGGGCTGGAAAGATATGTTTCCCCAGATGCAGTATGCAAAAATGACACCAGTACAACACAGGGATATGCCAACTCCCAGTGGGGAGCGGATTGATATCTCAAACTCGGCAGCCTTCAATGTCTTGACTCACACTCTCAGTTTGGTGTCTGCAAGTAGTAGTCTCGCTAGTCGCAGCTTATGCTCATTCCAACTGGCCTGGTGTGGTACACATGGGCGTCCGCATGGGGGCAAGGGTAATACTTTCTCACCCCTGGATTTGGATAAAATAAGCATTTTTTGCACTCACTTTACGTGAATGCAGAGCCAATTTCACAGACAAATCAGGGTCCATATTTTCAGATATTACCTCCAAAAATGCAGGAGATGGCCTCGGAGCATGGCTAGATATTTAAAATTTGCTGTGCGAGGACCCTGGACCATCACCCGTCTTGGAACGGGATAACCCCGCACTGGACCAAATAATAAAAACATAAAAAAGAACTAATATCAGAAAAAATTTGAGCAATCCAAAAATGATATAAATGAAACATGGAAAATTATAAAATAACTTTTAAATAAAAACAATAGAAAAGCACAACAGACTCAGTTTATCTACAATAATAAGGTAATCACGGATAACAATGAAATTGCAAACAGTTTCAATTAATATTTTGTTAACATAGGTCCAGATCTCTCAAAGAAAATAATATCTACATCAGGAATTAAATATAGTGATTACCTCACAGATACTCCCGATTATCAATCCTCTTAATTCTTTGCTTATCCTGTTGACAATGAGGAAGAAATCTTCACTGTACATAATTCACTTAATCCTGCGAAAAGTACCAGCGTAGATGGGTTTAAATGGAGCATATTTAAACACTGCATATTTGATTTACTACCGCCACTCAACCATATCTGCAATCAATTACTAGTACAAGTCATATTTCCATCAAAACTAAAATCTGCACTGTCACTCCAATATATAAAGCAAAAGACTCGTCAAACTTCACAAATTACAGGCCTGTCTCAATACATCCACTTTTCTCCAAATTAATGGAGCGATTAATGTATAATAGATTAATCAATTACCTAGAAAAAAGGAAACTTTATATGCTTCACAATATGGATTCCGCCAGAAACACTCAACAATGCTCGCACTAGTTGAAATGACAGAAAAAATAATTGAATCAATTGAAAAGAAAGAACATATACTGGGCATCTTCTTGGACCTTTCAAAAGCTTTTCATACTATCAATCACCATATATTATTAGGAAACTTGCCTATTATGGAATCCGAGGATGTGCACTTGCCTGGTCTCAGAGCTACTTAACTTAACTGACAGAACACAATGCGTGCAATTAATGCAACTGGCTCTGAAAACAGGAAAATAACCTGTGGTGTTCCTCAGGGGTCAATACCTGACCCTCTGTGACCCTCTGCTGTTTTTACTCGATATGAATGACTTGCCGAAAGCTTGCCACAATTTGTCACTAATACTATTTGCTGATGACACCAATGCCTTTTGCTCTGACAAAAACTTAGATATATTATACGAAAGAGTAAATAAAGAAATGGAAGACGTTATTAATTGGTTCAAAGTAAACAAGCTATCATTAAACGTTGATAAAACAAACTATATGCTATTTTCAAAGTCTAGACAATCAAGAAACAATAGTATTCCAAAAATCTATATTAATAAAAAAGAAATTGAAGATGCTCCTTTTGCTAAATTCTTAGGAGTTTATTTAGACAAGACCTGACCTGGGGCAAACAAATTGAGGTAGTCACAGCTAAAGTAGCAAGAGGCATGGGGGTCATTCAAAGACAAAAGCCATACCTAACACAAACCACCATTAAAACCATGTATTCCACACTGATCCTTCCACACTTCACATATTGCAATGTCATCTGGACTAACACACAAAAAGCCAAATTAACAAAAATACAAAGCATGCAGAAAAAATGCATTAAAATGTTCTCAAAAACAGCAAAGGGTCAAAACATCTTCAAAACACAGAAACTTCTTAAACTCACAGATGATCAACATTGCCAGAGCCTTTCAATACAAAATCCTACCTAAAACTATAACCCACACCTTTACAAACAACATCGAAATCCACACATACACCACTAGGAACAACCATAATCTCCACATTAGATACACATGAACAGACACAGGGAAACGTAGAATTTCAGTTGGTGCCATCAAAGCGTGGAATAGTACAGATAAACACACACGCGAAAAAATACTAACACTAAAATCATAGATAATTAAAACTATCATACTCAATACATACTAGATCTAGGTAACACACTAAACAGCTATCTGCATAATGACATGATAACCAAGATCACACACTTCCTGTATCATTGCCATAGCCACTATCATAACAACCACAACAACAACTACTACTACTACTACTACTACTACTACTACTACTACTACTACTACTACTACTACTACTACTACTGCTGCTGCTGCTGCTGCTGCTGCTGCTGCGGCTACTACTACTACTACTAGCACCACCACCACCACCACCACCACCACCACCACCACCACCACCACCACTACGGCCACCACCACTACTACCAGCACCACCACCACTGCTGCTGCTGCTGCTGCTGCTGCTGCTGCTGCTGCTGCTGCTGCTGCTGCTGCTGCTGGTACTACTACTACTACTACTACTACTACTACTACTACTACTACTACTACTACTACTACTACTACTACTTCATAATGCAATATTACTGATATCGCGACTACTGCTTCCTTCAAACTGACGCACCTCAACAAGTGCTACTATTAAATAGCAACCTACGGGCTGGTTTGGGTAATTGACATGAATGGCCCCATCCCCCTTCCTCCCGCCCCCCCCTCCCCCCCCCCCCCCCCCCCCCCGCCCCCCAACCACCACCACCCCACACCCTCCCATCAAAATACAAATCTCTAATCTCAATAACTAAATGGAAAAAACATAGATGTATTGTATCGTTTGTTCTTTTTTCGATGTCTACTTAGCTCAGTACCATATCTGTACATTCATAAGTATATCTCACATTCTATGATAAGCTGTGTGTGTAATTGTATATGTATGTTTAATGTTAGGTGTCCGCCACCACTATAGGCAATGCCTTCGGCAGACAACCTGTATTATAAATATGTAAATTGGTATCCAAGAAGTAATAAATAATATTGAATCTTGAATCTTAATCTTGAATCTTAAGATTCACCCATATGTTTTCCCCCAATGGGAAAATCATCTAGGATGTTTGAGCGTTTAATTGTATCGATGGCTCGTGGCATGTCAATGTCCATTTTGTGGAAATCACAGTATTCGGACATGACTAACTGACACACGCATCAGTGACACACCCATACAATGACTGCGCAGCTACATCCACGTTTAAAGCCACTCTGACATGATCCAGTGAAAGCATCGATCTTGTCTTGGATACGGCATAGGGTAACGTTGAATAGGATTTTCCATATGCTGTTGCGGAGCATAATGGCCCGAAGACTGACGTGGGACTGGGTAGCTTCTTGGGCTTAAGAAGCCCTTGGATGCCTTGCTCAACAGCATTGAGGGGAAGAAGGTGCATAAATGCGGAATGGATTACGTGCGGGATCGGTTTGAGATAACGTCACTCGCATATTTGAATAGTTCATTTCTCATGCCATCAGGTCTGTATGCGTTCTTTTTTCAGGATTTGAGTGCCTTCTCAACTTCAGCTGTTTCAGTTGATGTTAGCTTGTATGTGGTCACCAAAAACGAATGCAAAGGCTCATCACGATAGTCAGTGAACATTTTCATTGAACCATTCTTTGAATTGCGTCCCCCTTTCCCTGATCGGCCCTGATCAAGTGTCATGCAGAATTATGTACAGTGAGTGGTGGCGAATGAGTGGTCAGCAATTGCCAGGGCTAGAGATGCGCAAAACATTTTGTGAGTCGTCCATGACAGTTATTTAATCTGCTAGGGAGTGCTGTTGAATATCAAGTCCGGTTAAGCGTTCACTGATAGTGATATATAGCGCAGAATCGGATTGCGTTCCTTGCAATGCCTGGCAGGGTCTTCATTTTGGCCACTTTGATAGTTTGATAGATATGCATTTGTAGTGCCTTCTTCAGCTCTGCTGATAGTTTCACTACTACTACTACTACTACTACTACTACTACTACTACTACTACTACTACTACTACTACTACTACTACTACTACTACTACTACTACTACTACTACTACTACGACTACGCGGGTGTTGTTATGATGCTGGTAGCTGATTATTCTATACATTTGAGTGTTTTGCGTATGGCTATCGTTCCCGACAGCCTTTTTATGACATTTGAGTGTCATTGTCTGTGATGAGCTTAAGTAGATGGTAGGTGACTCTGCCCTCTTGTCTGGTGCGGCGTTGGTACATTAGCGAGAGCTGGTTCATCCGAGTACGACAGTTCGTTTATTAGACAGCCTTACTGTAATTTGAAAACATCCTGCACCTACAATCAGTTCTTTTCGCCACTGTTTCTTTTACTCAGTGGGAATCCTTAGTTCCCTCATGCTTTCCTTGGTCGTCAGTATACCCAACTAAGCTTCCTTTAGATCGGTTCGTAGCACGCGTGTCAGGTTTGTGCAGTGGCGGCCTCCATGAGCTTCGTAGATGTTGACACAGAGTACAGCAAATTCCAACACGTTTTGTACACTGGTGTCTTGTGTCATTAGCAGAACATGACCAAACACAGACCATTTTTATTGGGCCACCACCACTAGCAGTGGCTCTGTATTGTACCATCGTGTATAATGCATCATTAGAGATTATACTGTCCGGCCAGCAATGCTAAGTTATGGTACAAAAGTGTCTGCGGTGAGAGGCATCAAGCTTTTTCTAGAACTGCATTCAGTGATTCCCACCTGACATTACAGCTGTACAACATCAGTGATGCAGAAGTTGTGTTATACAAGTAAATTTTTGGGCCAGGGGGATCCATGATCCACAGTTTCCAAAGGGACTGGAAGACACTCTGTGCTGTGAAAAAGTGCAGCGATGTAAAAGAAGCTGCACTTTAGTGAACCAAGGATTTTGCTCGTTATCCATTCCTCCTAAACACGAAATGTAATGCCTTTTCACTAATTTCGTCTGTCGCCGATATGTGTCATGGGTAGAGATGCATAGTCTTGAGTTGTTCTGCAGCTATAGGTAGATGGGTATCGAGAGGCTTCTTTTCCTCATTAATAAAGTCTACATTGTGTGTGTGTATGCCGGGCTGGAGTAATGGCAGTCTGGCAGTGTATCTATTAGACAGCCTGAATGTAATGGCCACCAAGACAAGTGGAGCAGGAGTCCGACAACGATTATTAACTGACGTGAATGGGATGATGTCCAAAATCTGCAGCACTAAGATGGAATTGTTCCACCACCTATCAGGATTGATCTCCCTGTCTGTTTTCTGAGAATGTTCTCCATAATCTTGCATAGCGGGATAACATTTTGACTCAGATAGACTATCCTTCAGTCCATCCAGCCTGAAAGAATTAGATACCAGAGTTAAGTTGTATACACCAAATACACAGTGACCAGCTTACCCGTGTCATGGAGCGAGCCTCCCTGTAGTGCTCAATTAAGCGAATCAAATTGGAAATTTGTTGCCTAGGGGTTAAATATCGGGAGGATCTACCGTTAATCACTTCATTTGATCCGAATTGCTTAACTAAACCGAAGTTATCTCAATGCAATTATGACTCAAATGAATTCAAGATGGTGGATTGACAGAATCAAAAGACCCAAGATGGTGGTCTCTTTTTCAAATCGACTCAATGTGGTAACATCATCTTTCGAATGTCCAACATGATGACTTCTTGACCTCAGAATGACCTTATAGGGCGATCTCATTATCCAAGAAGATACAGGGTTACGAAATGGAAAAAACGATCTGAAGTGTAAATCTATCGGAGACCCAAGATGACCGCCAATGACAATTCTAGGATTTACCAGACGTCGACTGACGTTAAGTTAATATGACGTAATTTATGATTGGACCATCTCAATGAACTTGGAAATCGAATGATGTGTGAATATTATGACGTAATCATAAAGTGTGTCAAGATGGCGGACTGTAAATTCCTACTTGGATGACTCGTTGAATGACTCATCGAGATTAAATTCTATGGGCCCATCTCAACGGTCGATGAATTGATTGTTAATCAAGAATGTGGATTGGATATCCAGACAAAGTTTCAATTTATTAATTCCTAGGAACGGACTTAAACTAACTGGATATCATTGTTGGCAGCGAATGCGTCAGAGAGGGTTAATTAGACAAAGAAAAACAGATACCAATATCAGTTGTTTAAAAATATTTTATATATATATATATATATATATATATATATATATATATATATATATATATTTATATATATAGCATTTCAATTAAAAATATCATCAATTGCACAGTAGGATAAAACGGCATAAAATGGATGAGATGGACGGACAGTAATGGTATATCACATATAATTTGAATCAGGATTGAACGAATTCACGATGCATGCTATTTCAGCGAAAGTTTAAGCATCAGACCTACTATAATTTGGTTTATAAATCAATCGTTGCCATAGAATAATTTGGCACAATGATTTCATGCTTAGCAATTAAGTTATTAGACGTTTGGTCATAATCAGTTAATGTCTGGAGTAAAATGTTATCCCAACCATTAATTGCTTGAAACCGAAACGTATAAACAACAATAAACGTAAAATTTTTTACCGTCTTATCTCGATAAGCGATGGGATATGATTCAGTTTAAAAAATAAATCGATTCCATTAATTCGCGTTGAGTCGAATTGTATAAAATCGTGTAACTCAAATCTTTACTGATTTTACCCGCTGGAAATAACTTCCTTCTATCATGGGTCTGAGAAATGTCCATTTTCGTAGGAATAGAAGATTAATATGAAAATTTACTACTGGAATGATTCATTCATCGCCGACTTTCATTATACGTGGTAGTTAGTTTACCATTAAGTAATTACTAACCTATACTAATTAAATAATTCAGATGTATAGTATATTATGTTTTGTGTTTGTTGGTGTAATGTCATACCAAAATCCGCATATCTTTCGCAGAGACGTAAAGACTGTAGTCCATCATAGTTGAGTTACTTGACCCTGGAGAGATGGTCGAAGAGGATGATCCGAAACAGATTGTGCGAATCCGGAATAATAATCGATATATATGTGTGATATAAACACAGGCACAGGAATATAAGGAGCGTGATGTCACTGGTGAAACATATACGAGCAACACCCAATGTGGGCGTTAAAGCACAATGACATTAAACGAAATGGAGATCCAGAGGTGATTCATTGGAGACTATCCTAGGAATAGACTGAAGATTATTGTAGAAGCGTTCGACGATGGGTCATTAGATTAGAAGACCCATGAGCAGATGAATGACTACTGAAGAAGGTTCAATGGCGGGTTCGCGAAGATAAGTGGTTCTCCATGGCTGATTTGAACCCGGAGCCGGCAGGCATGATGGTAGGTGAGCTAAGTGAGTTGTCCCTAGGGCGTGGAGAGGTGTTTGATAGCTGAGTGTTTATTGAAATGTGATCGCAGATCAGGGGAAAATGATCGACCGATCGATTACCTCAGTTCTCTTGTAGATTTCACGCCTCCTCCATAGGAATCAATTACGGCACCTAGGACTATCACTACTAATTCAACTTAATATAAAACGTTGATATTCAACTACTTGGCATTTTAACTTAGCTTGTTCCTCTTAAAAGGAAACCCTACCGCTCACATAAAATAATAATAAGAAAACTTTAAAAACTTCACATTTGAAGAACCAGACACATCTCGCTGGTGTCACGCCTGCACAGACACTAGTCTTGCTATTCCCTGACACATGCTTTGGCGGAAATTTTCGCGCCGAGTAGCATGTATAATGCCATATATGGAAGTTGACTGATCAATCATAGTATTGAGTGATCACTCAACCATATCGAAATCAGACAAAATAGTCCCAGATCAATTTAACCAATTTTGGATCATATTTTGAAAACATGGCATCTATCGTGTCAGATTAACATTCTTAGGCCCATAAGCAATTTATAAGCGGCCTTATTCAAATTTTAATTTTGTTTGTGATGTTATCAACCTAAAGTTGACACATCTCTCCTTACACCCGCACATAGTGGTCATTGCAAATGACACACACGTTGTTGTCCTTGGTTGATAGCATGCATAACATGTGGGTGTCGTTTAGATTCACCAAGAAGTTCAGATATCTTTCAGTCCATGAAATACGCGACAACTACCATGTCTCCCAGCAAGGAGTATGCTCTCAACAGGTTCCTTGCTCTGACTGGGTCATGAAAAATTCGGGATTTTCTGGAATGGGGAAGGAATAAGTAAATGGAAAGTGATGAACAGGTGCAGAGCTCACAACGGTGCTATGTCCCCTGAAGGACATCTCTCTTACACTGTCCTCAGCAGATATCAATGTCATTGTGAGTCGCAGCATCTAACGAAGCTCTGCGCCCAGTCATGACAGAATTCAACTAAGCACTGGAATTCAGGATTCAAAGTGTCTAGATCAAATTAAACATGCACACAGAGTGGAAGCAGCTTATCTAGAAGTGGGAGGGGCATGGCTAGAAAATGTCCCCTCAAGTTCAAGATTAGCGGTATTGATCTGGTATGTTGCATTTGCATTGTTTAAATAATAGCAACAACAATCAGGCAAATCTGTTTCAAAATAGTCAACAGCTTGCGTATATAAAAACGTTGAAGACTGGGATCACAACAGAAACCTAGAGGAAGGCTATAGGACCAGAAACGAAAACCATATAGCATGCAAACAACTAGAAAATCTTTAATGGATGCTAATCTCATCTGAAATGTTATATTGCACCTATACCGGTTTAAATACTCCATATCATTTCCAGATAACATGTAGACGTTGGGCCAACGTTGGCAACAGGTTGGCAGATTGCAGTTGGCATTACAGCGTTGGCCCAACATTGGTCTAACGTTGGCTGTATCCCTTGTTTGTCAACGTTGGGCCAACATAGGGAATTTCACAGTAGATCAAACAAAATCAACATAATATTCACCTTTTAAATTTTAAATTGTTACGTTTTGCTTTCTGGTGTGTTATTTTTAATATCTTTATACATTTATACCCGTTGGCTCAACGTTGGCCCAATAGCGTATTGCCAACGTTGGGCTGATGAGCAAAATTACGTTGGCCCAACCTAGTGGTAAACGTTGGATCAACATTGGGCCAACGTTTGCTTGCTATCAGGGTGCATACCCTGTCATATTCCCGTTTCTGTATCACAATTATATGCTTTGTAATATCTCGTAAATGTTGAAGAGATCGCCACCATTTTGTCTCCTCAAGCGATAGTACGTGATGCCATGTAATGTGATACCAATGCATTGCATTCTTTATTATGTAATGCTCATCTAGTTGAATATTTTGAAAGTAATTTGACTAGAAGTTGTTGCTGCCATAGGTAGTCAAATTAGTTTCAAAATATTCAAGAACTTACCTATATGATTATTTTTATACCACATTGCCAAAATACAGCTGGTACCTCTATGACTGAGCGTATATACCAAGACAGACACGCTAGGTTTTTTACTGATTTATTGAAAAGTAAATCATGACAACCATCATTGGCACAAAGGTCATTATGTATTTTCTGAAAGGGTATTAATTGTGGAGTGAGAATCTGGAAGATGCCATTGTGTGATGAGCTGACAAAAAAATTGTATATCCCTTTATAGCAACATACCCAAATTCGCTAATTATAGCTTTTGCGTAAACATCAAAATCAGATAACATAGATAAACCTTCACCAAAGGTGAAGAAATGATTATGTGTTTAAACAAGGCATCACCGCTACACTGATGGGATACTTACGAAAAGTGTTGGCATAGTTCTAAATTTCTATCAAGATCCCAATGACCATAACATAAAAAGTCTAAATGTCTTTGTGCTGCACAGACTGGTTGAAGTAACCATGAGTAGTTCCAATAAATTGGCCAATACTGAAATAAAGGCAAGATGGGCTAAGTAGAACATTGTTGTTCAAATCTGCATTTTATACACATGTTAAAATGACATTGACCGCTGACATCAACAGCATTGTGATCCAGCCAATTGATGTATTGTGAACCAATTCACCAGAGATACATGTTGAGCTTACCAAAAGCTTAAATGTAAACAAATAATTTTATATCCGCGGTAAGAGTGACCTACTTTGACCTAAGACCTCAATATAAGTGTGCTCCATCTCCTTGATTTATGGAAGCATATCTCCAAGCCTACTCCCAATAGGATGAAGCAATCCTGAGATATACGATGATATGTTGAGCTAAACCGAAACATGGTTAGCCACGGTCAGACATAGTTTCAGATATTTGTTTGAGCATCATGTCCAAGCTTTGTTGACCATGGTCAGATATTTTTTAATTCTTTTGTTCCTGAACTGTTCTTCAGTTTGACAAGTCTGGCAATGGTTGCAACCATGGGAAAACATAAACCAGATGGGTTTAACAATTGTCAAACATGGTCTGACCAACTGGAGCCTGGGCAATTCTTTTAATCATGGTAAAACATGATCTGACCAGTTTGACTATGGCCTGACCAGGGTGCCAATGGTTGAAACCACAGTAAAACATGGTCTGATCGTGGTTTAACAAGCTCGACAATGGCTATGACCATGATGAGACATTATCTGATCAGTGTGACCATGGCCTGCCTAGCTCTGCAATGGTTCCAACCATGGTATGGTTAATCTGACCATAGTTTAACTAGTTTGGCAATGGTCGTGACCATAGTAAGACATGGTCTTGTCAGTCTGACCATGGCATAACAAGCTCGGTAATGGTTGTGATCATAGTAAAAAAACATTACTGATCATGACCAAACATGGTCTGGTCATGATGGACATGTTTGATCATGATTGAATTCACAGCATTTTATTCCCAATTGTCAAATCCCTCGTTGACCATAGTAGACCAGGTTCTGCATTCGTCTGGGTACTTCCACAACATTGTTCTGACATGCGTAATCCATATCCATATCCTGTTCAAGACAGATACATATGTCTTACTACCTGCTTTAGATCAGTATCCCAGCAGATGACGTGTACATGGTTTATCTATGCCATTATACATGAGAAAGACAATATTCACTGCAATTGACTTGGTATTCAGTATTTACACCAAATGACCCAATCATTTTACCTACCATACTGAGTCGATAAGTAGGTGGATTGCACATTATGCCTGGGGTTTGTGAGTATCTATACTCCAAAACATCAATGTCATTGTACCACTAATCATTGCCAGACTATGCAATATTTCAACATGTCTCAGAAACAATTAACACACAGTTGTATTCTCAGAAACCATGTATGATTACTGTATTCTGCAACTGTAGTACTAGAAACATCTTACCGCTGCAATTTGTCCTTCTTCACGTTTGACCACTGTGTTTTATCTTCAGCCGAAATCCTTAGCTTCCTCAGGTCCATTTTGACTTTAGTATACCGAGTCCTGCCTTCGTGAGGTCACCTCGTAGCACGCTTAGCAGATTTATGCAACGCCGTCCTCTCCTGGCTTTGTATTTGCTGGCTCCGAGTAGGGTGAATACCAAGGCTTTACGTGCTGGTGTCTCTTCTGGCATCCTTAGCACATGTCCAAACAGGGCCCATCTTTGCTGGGCGACTTTTATAGACAGTGGCGACGTATTACACATCTTGTATAGTGCATCATTGGAAATTATGCTGTCTGGCTATCAATGTCCAGTGATGGTGCGTAGGTGTTTGCGGTGTCATGCATCCAGTTGGTCCAAAGCTGTCTTTGGAGCTGCCCAGCTGTTACAGTTATACAGCATCAAGGATACGGAGATTGCATTATATCAACGTAGTCTTTTTATCAAGGGCATCTTTGATCTACTTCTTCTTCTTCTTTTCGATCGCTGGTATCACACTTGGAGAGCCGTTCTCAAGATGAAATCTGTGGTTTTCTGCAGTTCTTCCACAGGCCAATACAGCTTTTCAAGAAAAGAGGTTGACAAAGGCCAGATCTCTTCTCTCAGCAGCTGATACGTACTGCAACATTGAAGTATGTGCTCTGTGGTCTGTTCTGCTTCTCCACAAGGACAAGCGGGCGATGTCGTAAGGTGGAACCGCCTGTACATGTGTTGGTTTAGTCTGTTGTGTCCAGTTCTGAGACGAAAAATGGTCACTTGCTCTGGCCTCGAGAGCGTCATGGATATATGGATTAGTTGAAATGGCATGCTCGCTTCCATAAACTGAGGAATATATTGAGATGCCACGATAAAAAATTGAAAACCTTTATTTGATTTACGTCTATGTATGTCATAATTTATCAACTGAATAGATAGTCTATGACATTAATATTCCTTTAATCGTAGCTTGGCATACTAATAAGCTTCTTCCGGCTAGTTGGGTCATCTGGTGGATTATTTAAGCTGGAATTTTGTTTATGAAAGTGTTTTTATTGTTGTTGCTTGTGCGTGCAACATACACATCAGCCAAAAAGATTCTTGCGTTGATAAAGACTTATCCTAAATTCTTGTCTAAGTTTTCAATATTCCTACCTAAAATGTATTACCATCTTATAAGAAGTCTCATTTTATAAGACTACAACTCTGCCTACCTGCCTTCTGATACGTCAGTAACTTGACGATGGCCTACTTGATTTGATGGTGAAATTTTTTTATCCGGAGGAGTCCAACACATCAGGCCGACCTTCAGAACTTAGCTTCCCTTCCTCAGGCAACTGTACAAAGTTCTAAATGAGAGGATATGGCTCTGTTCGACTACAGGGAATGGGGACGAATGAATGGGATCGTCGACATTGGTGTTCCCAGGACTATTTCTGCTACTATTTCTGCAGCAGGAAAGATCTCTAAAAACTTGCTTTCAGATTGCCCGCGACTACTCCAAGAAACTACTCACAATGGCTAGTCAGGGGTCGAAAGGATCTCTTTCTCCTACTTGCATGCCATCAGAATGGAGTGGGTCCGTTTTTCTAGGGTGGGTAGGTATGCTCGTTTGATCTAAAGATGTAGATGCAATGTGGGTCTGAAACTGCCCAGGTGATGCCAAGTAAAGGCTCGCCTGGTGAGTGGAAACTATGACGACCTTACATCCTTCATCCTCAACCCATATACCTCAGCAAAACATGTACTTGCATTGCCGGCATACCCAATAGAATCAGACAATACATTCAACTAAGTCATGACATGAGAACCAAAATCCTTAAACATCCGGGCCCGTATGCATAAAGGAAGTGTAACTTTACACTAGTTTAAGCAAAACTTAGTTTAGTTAACCCACTGTTTGTGGTTTAACAAAATCGGTGTGCGCGAGGGGCTGTTTAAGTAAACTTGGGGTAGCTAAACCAAGGTTAAGCATAACCGTAGTTTATCAGTAAACCATTGTTTAGTGTAAAAAATTTGTCAATTTCGTGGCAAGCTGTTAGTCGACGATGGTCATAAAAGCATGCAATGACTCGCGACATGCATTTAGGTCTACACGTTTTCAGTTGACATTATAGGCAATATGAAGCAAACAGAGAAAGGTAGGCCTGCGTGTGCCGAGCTAAATGATACTGCAACGTTACGCAAACAATCCAAAAATTGGGACAATGCCGAAAAGGAATTTTTAGTTGACTCAATCCGTGATTGTATAAATGTTCTTGAAGATAAGAAAACTGATGCCGGGATCAATAGAAAGAAGACAACTGCTTGGTCCAATGTCTTCACAACACATATTGCGAAATTTGGTGAAACAAGAACTGTAAAGCAGCTTAAAGAACAGTGGAAGCAACTGAAACTGGCCGCCAAGAAGAGCTTTGCGGACGGAACAAAAACATGAGAAAGCTAAAACCGGTGGTGGACCAGGACCCAAGGAGCCATCAGCCCGTGACACCGAAATCTTCCACCTTATTCCAGCAGAATTTCAGCAGTTCCAAAATCCTTTCGATGACGATGTCATACAAGACGATGCCACAAGGAAGTCTGCCCTTGGTGAACCTGGTTCTACGCAGTCTATAGACGTCACACATTGGTAAGAGCTAACCAAAGCCACATATCACTACTACACTCACACCATCATGCCAAACGCACGCACGCACGCACGCGCGCGCACACACGCACGTGCATGGATGCACATATATGCTTACAGATACGGAAGTAATGTAGTGCGCCTATTAACAAATTTGGTCCATTTGTAAATGGCGCACAGACCGTATGCCAATTTGTTATCTGCACACCCATTTGTACCGGAGCGGATGCTTATGTCAATCTGCTACAGACGCACCCATCTGTAAACGGAGCATGGCACATGTAACAATTTGTTATTCCATCGTTCTTTTCTAAATGGCGCAATGCCCATATAACAATATGCTCTATATCATTGGTCATTGTTTGATATTGGCATATGGTTTGTGTGCTCTCTACCAATTGTCAACTTGGCCAATTTAGGTCTACACTTGCTCTATGAGTTTCGAATCAATCTGTTAAGCGGTTTCGAGAAGTGTTTAAAACGCTTCTAATGATCGACCGATATCGCCAGCGGCCATCTTGGATTTTGCCCGATTGGCTTCATTTGAGCAAACTTGGATCTCTATGACATAAGGATGCTTCCTACGAAATATAATTGTATTGACCCAGTGGTATGGGCGGCGGAACAGGGGGGGGGGGGGGCGTGTTCCCCACCCAATGAAAACCTTTTTTTTTTGGGGGGGGGAACACCATATATGATGCCCCCGCCCAAAAATAAGTGATTGTGCCTGAAATTTGCTTGAAATGACTATTTAGAGGTGTCAAACAATTTTTGTGGGAAGACCCCGGACCACCCAATCTCAAAATCGTTCCGCCGCCCTTACCCAGTGGTTCTTGAGAGGATATTTACGCATTTCACATCTGAGCCGACCGAAAACGGCACGTGCAGGGCTCTTATGAAATGCCCATTAAAGACCAAAAGAGGACTTTTTTTAAATATCATCACTGGAATGACTGGCCCAATAAATGAGCCAGTCATTCCAGTGTTAAAATATAAAAACTAGTCTTCTCTTGACCTGCAAATGGTCATCTCCTTGGAGAAAATAGAAATTTTATGTACAAAATTTTGCCATCTATTTTCAGCGTGGCTAGCAACGAAGGAGACGATGGTGATGATACCTTAGAGCTTGTAGAAGAGACATCCCAGCAATCAGAAACGAGTAAATCGACATCAGATGAGTCACAGCCTGGCACATCCACCGGTATTGCTACGTCACAGCTGTCAGGTACACGGATTATAATCGCGAACAAGCGAAAGAACAATCTGCCTCTTTCACAAGTAATCTCCGCCGAAGATCAGCTGATAATATTTGCCAAATATGAACACGAGCTAACGATGAAACAATTACGAGAAAAACATCAAGTCAAAATGGACATTCTAGAACTTAAGCGAAAGACAGCATATCTGAAATGGGAATATGCACAACGTCAGCACCCGAACATCTCAGTTGCTGACCAAGGAAGTGATGCCGCAAGCCGAACCTAGGATACCTATCTCGTCACATTTTCTTTCACGTCATTCACAAACGTGTTATGTTCTATTGGTGAACATTCCTATTGATTTCCATTAATCAGTTATCTTATACGCCTATTATTATTGAAATGTCGTTGACAATATATTGGAACAAAATCCGTTATATTTTAGACGTGTAGATATATCGTTTATGGTTGAGAATCCGTATTATATGATTTGATTGTTCAACTTTAATAGTTGGTTACATTAGAGATTATTTCCTGAATCACCCACATGTTTAAGATCATGGCACGCCAGTTAGATGCATTACATAATGTGCGGCGTCTTCATCGTATTGATGCATTACATCATTTCAGAAGAGAGCGTCAATTCAGAGACAGATAAAATCCTTTTGAATATTACAATGAGGACGAATTTCGTCAGAGATTTCGTTTCACAAAAGAAAACACAATCTTCACTATCAATTTAATAGCAGACAGGATTAGCCATAATACACATCGCAATTATTCATTGCCTCCGTACCTCCAGGTACTGATAACTCTCAGATTCTATGGTAATGGTGCATTTCAGATTACAACTGCAGATCACATTCAAGTTTATCAAGCTACTGTGAGCAGAACTGTTAGACGCGTTACCGTGGCGTTGGCACAAATGAGAGCAGACTTTGTTACCATGCCCCGAACTCGGAATGCAACCCGTGACACACACAGAGCATTCCATGATATGCATGGTTTTCCAAATGTGGTGGGACTTATCGATTGTACACATGTTAGAATATCTAACCCCGGTGGTGAAGAGGCTGCGCGTTTCCTCAGTAGAAAGGGTTATCATTCCATTAATGTGCGGGTCATATGTTCTGCAGACCCTTTGATTACAAACATAGTTGCACGATGGCCAGGAAGTACACATGATTCGCGAATTTTTTATGAGTCGCAAATAAAAAACGAGTTTGAGGATGGCAGAATTTCAGGTTATTTGCTCGGTGATGCGGGATACCCATGTTTGCCATATTTAATGACGCCTCTTCGCAATCCCTTGACACAAGGTGAGCGCAACTATAATAGGAGCCAAAGACGTACGCGATCTCTAATTGAAAGAATGTTCGGTATTTGGAAACGAAGATTTGCTTGTCTACACTACAACTTGAGGGTAAAATTTGAAACGAGTATGCTAGTTATAGTTGCTACTGCAGTTTTGCATAACATAGCGGTACTTCGGCGAGATCCGACAGACTTTGAAGGGAAGTTGGATGACGATCCACCAGTAGATGTGGTAATTCAAGAGCCAAGGCAGGGAGTACGTGTGCGTACAAGGTTAATCGAAGATCATTTTGAGGAAATATTACGATGTTCATTTCATTAGACTTACAAAATCAATAATGTAGTGTTGATGAAATGATATTTCCGTTACACAGTCGGATATACGGGCAATCGTTCATCGGTATCAATATTGTCAACCCAGTTAAGTTATCAATTTTGTAAAAGTAATTTGTGTTTACAACACAAAGCATTAATGATTAATATACTGTATTAATATATCTATGTCGATTTATTTTGGAATTAGTCATTATTATTATCATCATCATCATTTTTCCCACCTACTCGTTTATCCTACTCCTCTTGAGCCTCCGCATTACACGCTTCATCTTTCTTCTCGTCGACGTATCTGCATCGTCACCTAGCCACCGCCACCCACCCCCTCTGTCCCATCACCTCGTCATCACCCTCCTCCTCTTCTCCATCTCCATTTTCCATGCTAATCTCCATTTTGTTAGTACCCATATTCCATTCCACGCGAACGAATCATCACCATCTTCATCATCATCGTCGTCTACATTATCATCGCCATCATCATCATCGTCGTCATCACCATCACCATCATCGTCATCACCATCATCGTCATCATCAGTAATCATATCACTTCATGAATGAAATTAGAACAAGTAATATCGGATCATTTTGGAAGTAACACCACGCTTAAACCTACCCCCGAGTAGGTTTAGTAAAACTGGGATATTTTGAGGTATTTGCACCTTTGTTTAAACTAAACCAGTTTTATGCATATCCTCTCTTAAACTGAGTTTAATAATAACCCACTGTTTATCTTAAACCACCTTTATGCATATGAACAGTGGTGTAAATCAATGGGTTTAATTATTAACCCACGGTTTACCGTAACCTATCTTTATGCATACGAACAGTGGTGTAAATGCAAAGTTACACAGGGTTTAAGCTAAACTCTCCCTAAACCACCTTTATGCACACGGGCCCAGGTGTAGTAAATGTGTGGAGCCATATATATACTGCAATTCAACAAATTTGTGCAATAACATGAACATTCAACATTGATACAGAAAATGACATTGAGCTCACGAGTCACTAAGTGTGTAAAAATATTGTTTACTAGGTATACGAGGGGCTTCTGAAAACAGGAGGAAACTACGATTAACGCGAATTGGCTGGGTGTCCCCACTTATGCAGAGTGCTAGCTAGAGTTCTCCTGAAGATGGGTCAGAAGTTGAGAACTTTACAGACTGAAGTTTGTATGATGGAAGTCTAGAACAGGAATTGGGTTAGAAGCATCTGATATTCTGCTCACGAGGAATAGAGACAGGAGGCATTCTTTCATTCTTCATATTCCTACTTCTTGGTCTCTTCATGGGCCGACTTCTGGTGGATGCTCTGACTAATAGGTGCTTTATCTGGTTGCCTCTCCTCTTTTCTTGCTCCTTCTTATTTTTAGATCGGCGTGTTTTATTTTTCCTCTGGTTTCTTCATTATTTTTCTTAATTTGTGACAGTCTTCCGGAGTAGGGTTCCAGACAAAAATAGAGAGGCTCATCTATCTAGGTAAGCCAGTCAACTGCAATCGCTTCTGATGATTTACACAAAACAAATCTCCACTGATGGATAAATACCTGGTCTAGCAAAAGAAGTCTGAAAGGACCGCATGACTATGAATCATCGACACAGTTTTAGTAGCCCCAAAAGTTGCTTATAAAATGAGACCAAGTTAGTTCTGAGCAGTTAGCAATACACTTTCCAGCATTGTCGTCATTCCCTAAATCAACGCTCAGAGCAGAACTGCTGGCTGGTAACGCCGTCAACAAGCAGCTGACCCACATTTAGTTACTATTGCACTAAAATACACTGCAATTTAAGGCGTTCCTATGATAAACTAAAATGACTATTATTTAAGTTATACATCATTCGAAAGCGTATTCAATTGCCTAAACATTAATGTATAATTTTTTTTGTGTAAAATTTTCACCGAGTTATTTGCGTATATAAAATACGCCATTATACTAAGACTCATTAAATCAAGTGGACAACAGGGGCTATTTTAAAATTAAAACATTAAATTTTACAACCTATAAAATGAATACAGAAATGGAATAGATTCCAGTAGTAAAGTAATGCTGTTTGCGCATTGGCTATCACAGTTACCAGCCAGAAGTGATATGCACAATGTACTCTGGGAAGGTATTTCCCCAAAATACGCTAATGTGGGAAAGGTCTATTGCCCGTTACCTAACAATTGGCATGGTGGTAAGCCCTAGATGCATACCAGCTTACATATGAACAACATTCTTCTAACGGTGCCACTCTCTATTCTACTGTTTCATTAGGCCCCATGTTAAATTGAACATCTATTATCCTTGATTGCCTCTAAAATTCCTTACTTTTTGTGCAATAACCCTATTTCTCCCTAAATGTGCAAATGCACTGGGGAAGACCAGCTAAATGTAACTGATTGGTTTATCTTCATTAAATATAGCTTATTATTAATCTGTGATGTAATTGCAGATTATTATAAGATTTTTGCCACCTATCTCCTTCTACAGTTCTCTGGCTAGCATCTCCAAAGTTAGACAGCTTCTAGGGTCAGGTAGGATCTGTATTGCTTACTTTTATTGATGGCACAAGGTTTTCGAGCTACCCACCTTTCCGTGGGCAAAAAGTCCCATAAAAAATGTATGGAGATTTTTATTATTAATCTTTGAACTGCGCCGACACCCAATTTTGATCGGATCACTACCATACTTGGGTAGGATGGTACCCATGGGGTCCTAAAGATGTCTGCCCACCGAATAGGTCACCTTGACCTTTGACCGTCATTGCATGGAATATTCGCCCATAGGGAAAGAAAGGGGATTTTCAGTATTGTTCTTTGAACTACGACTACAGCTGGAGTTTTTATCGGATCTCTACCATACATGAGTAGGATGTTACCGTTGGAGTCCTGAAGGTGTTGATTGATCTGCAGGGCACAAGCCCACAAGTGCAAGGGTACCATTTAGGCGTCAAAATTACCCGTTTTTGTTTTCGGCAGAAATTAACTCATAATCATCAGAGGTCAATGGACATATTAGACGGTACCCTGCGACATCCTTTCATGCTTCCACCACCACCGGGCCACAGGCTCAGGTGGTAGGGCACCCCTTGGGTCTCAAAATTGGGTAACAATTTTTGTTTTTTGCATATATTACGTCCCTTTAGCTATATAAGTTGATTGAGATTGTTAGATTGAGTGAAATGTTCTATTTTGAATCCAAGGACCTCGCACAAACTTTGCAATTTCTCGGTTGTTTTACCCCTCAGGACTTTTTCCTTGATTTTCCTGAAAACGTTACCAACGGTATATAACATATGCGGGATCCAATGGTGATGGTTTCGAACTGATCTGACCGCAAGGTCACCCAGTAGACGCAAGATACCAGTCAAATTAGTTTCAAAATATTGAAAATATTAGGCAGTATGTTTATTAAATAATAGCCATACAATTAGTACGTGTCAGACTATTAAGAGTTAAAGACATGCCAAATAGAATCACTTATAACGTTATGATTATGACATCAGCAAACACGCCACTTAGTTGGTTATGGTCCAGGGATAAATGTGGAAAGGTCCATTGAAGTGTTGTCTCCCCACCCATTTCTAACTATTACGCAAATCCCAATTTCAAGGAAACTATACAGGTAAGCAGTTGTAGATTTTGAAATTAATTTGATGGAGCACTGTTGCTGCCTATGGCAGTAAGAATCCCGCAGTCACTAGTTTCAAGATTTTATTTAATTTGCAAACCAAGATTCTATTTAATTTATAAATTTATCAAAGACAAACAATTTGTACCTCTGCATGACATATTCTGCTGACTATTTTATAATTAATTTGACTGGATAGAGTTGTTGCCTTAAGAAGCAACAACCTCCAGTGAAATATTTGTCAAAATAATCAATAGCATGGTTTAAAATGTAGTTGCTAGGGCTTCAGCGTTAAAAATATGACCCAATAATATTTTTATTATAAAAAACACAAGACTGCATCTCATTAAGAATAATTAATCCTTTTATAAATCGTTACAAATTGCCTTGAAATTATTTTTAAAATTCTTTTTCATACACTTCATACATGTCATCATCAATTTTCTGTTTTTAAAAAAATGGGAGTGAAATCTTAAGAATATTTTGAAAAAACTTAACTTAACCCTTTAACACCAAAATCAGCCAAAAACAGCTTCTGCCATGGTCTTGCGCAAATGTCAATTTTCAGACCAAGAGAAGACTATTTTAGAAAATTTACCACTGGAAAGACTGGCTCAATAACCAAGCCAGTCATTCGAGTGCTAAAATTTCAAAAATAGTCTTCCCTTGGTCTGCAAAAGAAGATTGAATTGTCATTCCAGTGGTAAATTTTCAAAAATAGTCTTCTCTTGGTCTGCAAATGAAGATTGAAGTTGTCTTGAACAAATTCGAGGGCTAAAGAGGTAAAGTGTTGTGGTCGTAGGCAGCAACAACTTTCAGTCAAATGGTTTTCAAAATAGTCACATAATTTTCTCTGTTTTATGTACTCCGCATTATCAATGCATATAGAATGAAATGAGCTTTGGTTCCAGTCTGGCCTTTGCTTGCTGTTACATGCCAATTCCTGAACCCTAACACACATATCAGCCAAAAACAGTTTATGCAGTGGTCTTGAGAAATGTCCATTTGCAGACCAAGAGAAGAATATTTTTGAAAATTTAGCACCGGAATGAGTGGCTCGATGGGGTGGAAGGAGAATGCCTTTGAGTTTGCTTCGTACTATAGGGCGAATGACTTGCCATCGCTCTCTTCTACCTTGGCAGCATCAACTGCGTACACATCTGCCAGGTCAGCAAGACCAGTCGAGTGAGCAAATATGGGTTCCATAGCATGTTATAGTAGGGGTTTAAACAGAAGATATAATCATGACGACTGTCCGACTGCTGCTCTCCGGTGGTGAGAACGTAATCTCACCCTCTCTAGAGGGGAGACGGGTGGTACAGTACCGTGTAGAATGTGTCCTCTTTGAGGTGCCCCATCGGGGCACAGCATACATACACGCCGATGTGCTACATCAACCTACGGGCAGTGCACACAGCAGCTTAATGGTAGAAGTCGGCCGGGACATGATAGAGTATCTCCCAAGTGCCAACAGCAACCTATGGAAAGCTATCAGTCCTAGCCTGTTCACACCTGTAAATCACCTGTTTGACAGCCCCTCCATCAACATATATGCAAGCATGGATGGGATATCGGACGCCCAACTAGAGTTTACACTCTTAGTACTCATTGACCTGACGACATGATATCATACCAGGAATATCTGACCTTTGCCGCGATGATGAACCCGATTGCGGGTTGCCCCTTCATGACCCCTGCACAGATAAAGGCCTTAATCCAACAGATGCTCGCACAGCAACAGATCTGTCAACAAGGAGAGCGACTACAGTGGGAGAGCTGGTATCAACAGGCTGCCAGCAAGGCAAGGAGGCGAAGGAACAGTGAAGGTTCCCGATACTGGCAGGCCCTCCTGGAGAAGAGTAAGTGGGACACAGGAAGCAACCAGAACTATACCCCTCCCTGATGGCTGATGAGGGCGGTACCATCCATGGCTGGCGACTCCAGCAGATAGATGCCATCAGGCGGAATCTCGTTCATGAGGCAGAAAAGTACAGCAGAACGCGCAGGCGATATAAGACAGCCTACAACGTCCTCGCGAGTACAACCACTGCTGCAGGTGTGATTTGAGCCAGTGTTGGTGTGGCAGCTGTGGCCACTCTCGCTACAGGGGTGGGTGCCATCGTCGCCATCCCACTGGGTGGCGTGACACTAGCTTCCACTGTCTTGCCCACTGGCTTGGTGGTGGGGCAACGGCAGGTCACAATGAGGCTGGAGAAGCATGCTAAGTATGTGACACTGGTACAGAGTATGCTACGGACTATCGACGAGTCTGTCAGCAAAGCTCTCGAGGAAGGACAGATCACCGATGAAGAGTACCACCACATATTGAAGCTCCAAGCCCTGTACCGCACGGAGAAACCTAAAGTGCGACAGCAATACCTCAAAGGCTCCAGCGTGCGGGTTGATATGGAGGAGCTAAAACATGAGATGTTATGGCGAGGTCGCCTCGCTGGTCTCTGGAGTCGAGACAACTACAAATAGTGTGCTGCCTGTATGGTAGCTTTAAGAACACCAGTATAGATGGCCTTCCCACTGAACCTCAGGACAGCCATCTGGAGGCAACCGCCCCTCCTGGGTACACCCTTGACTGGCCTGAGAGGTCTGTTGTCTGATATACCAGAGCTAACACCGTTCTCCATCGCAGTGGATGGACGGTCCCGAACCAGCTTCTCCGTCAACCCAAGACCACTGACCAACCACCCATCACCATCAAGGATGCGAAGCAAGCTCATACTTGGTTGGCTGCTCCAAGCCTCTCATACTGGAATCAGCAGCTGAACTTTGCCGGGTGATGTACCACGGCAGGATGTGGAGTAAGTTCCAACCTGCTTCACTCCTATTCTGGTTCTCCTAAAGCTGTGCTCATCGCCAGCTGTCTCAGATTCCACGTGTACTTCACGGTGCAACGAATCCTCTATGAGCTGGGTGCAAGCCTCCCTGATACAAACGACTTCGACCCACAGCCCAACAGTCATAGCGGCTCAGCGGCCAGCAGACTACAGCGAGTGTTCAGCTCACCCAGACTATCGGTGGTATGGTGGTGACAACAGCGGTCTCGGGGTTATGTATGGTGACCCGAGGTGTGACTACTTAGGAATCCCCTATCAAACACCTCGACGAGTAGGCCATCTGAAGACAGCAACATTCTCGTTCGATCCAGACTCCGACCCTGGAGCGATGGTGCAAAATATGCACATCACTGGCTTGCGGCAGGACTATCCAGATGTGTGGAAGTACTTTGTCCCACACACCACCTCAGTCCTCACACCTGCAGGGATCGTTCGGATCAAGCAGTCCCTGGAAGAACTGTGCTACTGCCTCCTTACAGTACAGAGCAAGTTGCGTCATTCCATAGATGGTGTCAGCGGAGAAGCGTGCCGACTGGCTGCGATCCTGCTGCCTATAGACAATCTGCTGGAAAACTTTACCGAACATGGCAGCCATTTAAAACCTCTATATACCCAGACCTTAAACATACTGCTACATGTGCAACATCCAGATGGGGCCATTGAACCCACGCCATCACACCGCACTGATCCTCGGAAGGACTGCCTGATGGTCATTCGATCCAGTATACACGATGAGAACCCGTTGTCTGCTGCTGGGAAGTACATCGACTTTGCAATCTCGGCACGGATCCACGAGATCAAGAGCATACCACTCGCGTTCAAGCTTCAAAACACAACAGAAAAGACGGTAGAGCTCACGCAGGTTCTGAATGGATGGGAGATCGTGCAGAGCAACAGCACCGTGGACACGTGGACCAAACCTCTATGCGAAGGGAAAGGGGTACTACGCTGTGGGGTGCAATGACGGGTTCACAGAATTCGAACTACAGGTAGGTGTTGAGATGCCCGTGGCAGTTCCACTCTTAACCCTCCTCGAGAATACACACGTGAATCCAGCTGCCATGCAGGATAGGCTGTTCCTCCGGGTGTACACTGAGAAGCTCGCAGATGTGACGATGAATGCTCCAAGACTTCATGTCTGGCATGACGAGAATGGCCAGGAGCTGAAGCAAACGGGTTCCAAACAGCGGATCATGCATGTGGAGTGAGAACACCAGCAGGTCCAAGCTACAGCTAACCAACAGGTAGAGCTGCCATTGCATCGTGGTGTATTAGACTGTGTCGCTGTTGCGGTCCTGGTTCAGAAGGGGGGAGTCATCCAGCAGGTGGATAAGCTAGACGACTTCAAGCTTGTGGTTGCTGGGACCAATGTTCTTGGTGAAGTATGCGAGCTGGCTGATTGCCAACTCTACAGACAGAGAACTAAGTCATATGCGCTTCTGCGACTAACCAGTGGAAGTCACGACCTCGAGTCGGCACTCGAGGGCCGTCACAACTGGCTCAGCTTCAACATTGGAAACCTCATAGCTGGGACTCGCTCATTAGGTGTGACGGTACTTTACTTTGGCTATGCTAAGGTATGCGTGTCGAACACATCATGTATTTAGCTTGAACATGCGTAGAGCATGACTCCTGTCGTCACAGCTGCAGCTGCCACAACTACTATAAGCTTTGCTGTCTTCTGACCTGTCGATGCTTCATAGTCGAGCGTTGGCTCAGATATTTTTACAGCCTCATAGTACTCATCGAGACTCGCATCTGCTTCTTTGATGCTCTGGTTGGCCTGAGATCAGAGTTGTCGTCGGTGTGCCTCCCTTTGGCGCATATGCTCGAGTGCTTTGCTGTACTCAAACTTCTCCTTAGACAGCTTCTCCATCGCCTGGTTATGACACTTATGCCCGACCTCTGCCGCCTTCTGGTCAGCGAAGCTGAGTCCCCAGTTCGCTAAGACAAACACGCCCGCATTCAAGATTGCAGATGCCATGCTATAGACTACAGTTTAAAGCTACTATATAGCTGTCCGCCAGCGACGGATCACCAGAGTGATGTATGAACCAGAGGCTTATGAAGATCCAGTCGAGGATATAGATGACGAGGACTATGAGGAGGACTATGATGAGGTTGATTATGATGCAGACTACGATGTCAGTGGTGAGTATGATGATGTAGAGCCTGAGTCCTGCAAGCTAGTACACAGCGAAAGGAATCTATCGCACTTACGTAAAACATTCTATTGGTCCGCTGGCAGCAGTTGGGGCTCTGATCGCTCAGTTCACAATAAAGGCTGACGAGACGGTCCGCAAGATCGCCAATGCTCTCCATGGTGTGGAGAAGATTTCTGAAGCCATACCAGTCATCGCCTCAGGAGTAGGTACGTTCTTCGGAGTTGCAGCCCCTTGGCTACCGTACGTTGCCATAGCACTCGTGGCCATCTGGACCGCCGACCATTTTAGCCGTGCTATATAAGGGTGGCGTCTCTGTACGACCCGGTCAAGACACTTAACTTCCGAGGGTTGGTTGATAAACTACTGTTCAGTGAGGAACCAGTGTACGGAGGTGTTTGAGGAGGTTTTCAGTGATAGTCGAATGAATGACAGCCGTCTGTTCGTCTGTTTAGAGTTCACCCAGGCCGTGCATGACAGGACGGGAGTGGACGTCAGTGATGAAATCCGGGAGTTTATCAACCGTCTTTCTTGAGGAACTCTACCATCAGTCTGGTGGATATTACCGTGAGCCCTCTCAACTACTCGAGGCTGCACTTCGCAAGAGCTACAACTTCACATTGGAGACAGCTAGCCAGTGGCTCAGCCGCCAGGCGATGTGGCAGATATACAAACCTCATCCATGGCACATCAGGCAAGCCCAGTTCGACGAAACTGTCCCGAACAGAGTTCACTAGGCAGATGTTCTATTCCTTCCACACGACTCGGTTGG
Organism: Chaetoderma sp. LZ-2023a; assembly: GCA_034401795.1. NCBI lineage: Eukaryota > Metazoa > Mollusca > Caudofoveata > Chaetodermatida > Chaetodermatidae > Chaetoderma > Chaetoderma sp. LZ-2023a. The sequence goes on from CM067372.1 coordinate 19,795,735, forward strand.
TCATAAGACCTACAAGTATGCCCTCACCATCGTCAATGTCGCCAGCAGGTACAAGGCTCCAGTACTGCTCACAGACAAGTCACCTGGCCAGGTGGCCCAGGCATTCCAGGGTGTCTACGAGGTTTAAGAAAATCCCCTCCAGTGGCCGGAATTGTTGCAGGTGGATGAGGGTAAGGAGTTCAGAGGTGAGACTGCAGCCCTCATGCGGAAACACTGTGTGGCAGTTAGGCGAGGCGAGGTAGGGCATCACCGTGCCCAGGCTATCGTTGAGCAGTGGAATCGGACACTGGCAGAGAGACTGTTCCCACACCAATACGCCCAGGAAATGGCCGCGCCAAGGGAACGTGGCCTGGTGAGCTGGAAGGTGGTCGACGGCGTGCAACAGATCCTAACTGGTCGATAGATGTTCACAGGCCTGACAGGTATGTGGAGGCAGAGGGGCAGCCTACACTGTACTACCTGGCATGTCAGCACGGAGTGCCTAGGCGACCATTTGTCATAGAAGAGTTTCAGCTAGTCCCTGCAGACACACAGCTACCACCACCTAGGGTGCTAACAGCTCTTCGATGATACCCCATGGGCTTGGTATGGACACCATGTTTTTCCTGCTCAAATGTCACCATACCCTGGATGCGCATGCATAGGCCTGTTTTTAGCTCTGTCCACCCCACCATGTAGGGTGCTGTAGAACCTCTGCCAAGAGACCTCATTCTCCCGCTTTGACATTCCATTGCCGAGCACTTACTTGCAGCTGTGCTCTCCACGTAGTAGCATTTGGAGCAGAGAGTGATACCACGAGAGCCTTCGAACTCGAGCTTAAACAGTCCTGGAGTCTGTCCAGACCATTTGTCCCAAGCAAGCCAGTCCCGTTTATGAGCCTGGTACTCTGCTCACATCTCAGGGCGAATGACGCCGTTGAGGTTGGAGCCTGCTATAGCAATATACGTGGAGTCAGTGTCCATCTGTAGGTACTCAAAGGTGTCAGAAGCTACGTAATGATCGAGGAAGTCGTAGTAGAACTCCAGTATTCGCAGCTTCGCAGCTCATAAACAGCTATCCCCACCTGGAATGTCCTTCGAATAGTGATTCTTGGCTTGAGACTCTGGAGCTCGTATGACTCACCGATCTCCTCGAGATCTTCGAACCAACACTACGCAGGCCTTGTCTACCACGCATTCATCCTTCGTGAAGCTGGTGTTGCTATGACATTCTAGGGCCTCGATGAGCTTCCCGTAGGCACTGTTGCCGAGGAGTTTGAAGAGATCTGTCAAGAGTGCTTTGCTCTTATCTACATCTCCCAAGCAGCGGGCCTCCATAACCTTCATCACGAACCACTCCAATGGGCGCTTGGCCTCATAGTCTATGGTGCGGTATACAGCAGTGATCTCCAGGCCATGGGTTATATACCACTTGAATGTCGGTTCGTACAGCAGCCGCTTCTTGCCAGAGGAGGGCACCGACCAGCTTCTGGGTGGTGGGACGCTTCCTCCCTGTTCGTCCTAGATATGCCAGCATCTCAGAAGAGATTGCCTCTACCGGGATCTCGCGGTTATAGAAGAGAGGAGGCATTTCCTCGAACTTTGCCCACAGAGCCTTGGGGACCTCTATATCCACGTTAGCAAACCCAAACCAGCTGTCTGCTAGATCTTCCTTAAACCTAGCTATACCACTAGCACCAGACCACATGGCATCTCTTTGGCCATCGTTGATAGGTACAGAGCATTTGCGTCCTAGCCGAGTAGACGTTGGCAGACTCGATTCGAGTCACACCGGCCAAGTGGTATCTGGTGAACACGATGCTGAGACCTCCAATAACAGCACCCTTCAGCATCTCGTAGGCTTCCTTGCCCGGTGAATTGAGGCTAACATCCGACCTGTGCCGAGCGGGTCTGCGTAGGAGGTACTGCAGTGACACACCTGGGAGAGACAACACGTCTTTGAGGATGTCTATTTATCATTCTGTGTAGAACTCCCGCATCCGCTCTAGGGCTTCGATGAATGGACTGGCGTCCAGGTTGTTGTAGTATCGCAGCCAGTTGGCGAATGTCCGCATTCCATGCTCGCTGAATGTCTGGTTACACTGTTCCCACTCTGATCGTGTCAAAAGGTAGCCACCCTTGAGTCCATGCTGAGTAGTCAGGAAGCCCTGGATAGTTGAGCTTCTCATGTGTGTCAAACCATTCATGCGGGAATCAGCTCTTCTGCTGTGTACGTCCATAAGCTTTGACCAATACCTTGTACGAGAGTCCTGGGCTGAAGTAGTTCAGCAAATCGAAAAGCCGTAGCTCAGGTGTTATGAGGAACATGGTTTACCTAGCCTTCTTGGCGACTTTCACTGTACGTGTACTGTTAGTCAGCCCATCGACAAAGTACTTCTTGATGATCTTCAGGTCATACCGCCCAGAGTTGAACCCCAGTACAGGCACTTGGTCACACCACTCATTGATCAGTCGCTGCTGTCACTTTGGGAGCTTGTCCAGATCTGTCGGTATGTACTGTGCCGGAATTAGATATGCTCGCAGTTGGATCACCAGCATGAACTCTCTGATCATATCTTTGGGCGCAGGATTGCAGAGGTGAGTGGGCTCACTCGTGGCACCATCTAAGGAGTAGCCAACTGACACAGAGATAGGTATGTGAGTACTCTCGATCGTGAGTCTCCGTAGGATGAGTCTTGATACCATCTAGGAGTGCTTCGAAGTCGTAAACTATGAAGTGTGGGTATGGGACAGTCCGAACTTGTTTAGGGATGCTTGGACAGCGTTTTATACAGCACTCCCACTGTAACACAAGCGTGCATCCAGATGCTCTCAGCTTCTCCTCTCTCAGGACTGTCTTGCGGTATCTTTGTTCGGCATCTTCACATCGCGGGTGTTGTGGACACCCGTGCCAGTAACAGCCATGGAACTGGTAAACAGTGTTGGTGGTCGGGTCATAACCATCTACAGGAGCAGCCTCGATCCAACGCTCGCCACCGTGCCCACACTCTACATGGTGTATGTGTACGCCTCTGTTTCTCGACTCATACTCGATCCAATGAGTAGCCGCTGAACTGGATGGTTGTGGCGGATAGGGCTTTCTCATACGCAGTCTGTGGTGCCTCAATCTTCTCGCCAGGACACACGATTGTTGTTTTTCCACCTGTACAGTGATCAGCGTGGCGTTGAAGATTGCATGCCTTTGTAAACCTCTGCTGACAGTGACTGCAGACTAGTGTATGTGCCAGCTTGGAGATGTTCTTGATGTAGAAGGCGTGGTGGTCCCACACTCCGATGGTTATAGTGTCATGGTAGTGAGCCGTTTGCCTGATCAAGTGCCAGTTGCCCTCTTCGGTTGGTTCATAAGTTTACCATTTGCTAATAACACATAACGAGATTTGAACCTGTGATTTTAAGTGTATAATACAACGCATTAACTATCTCTGCCATGTATGCATTAATAAATATAGCTGATAAGTTATGTGTTCACACGTTGCTGTGTTGCTGCGCTATCAGGCTCGACTCACTCTAGATCTTGACGTCACTTCGAGACAACTCACACTCAGAGATAAAGAGTACTAAGAGTCGAGATCTTAATGGTGTTGCGGTGGGTCTATCAATAGAGTTGATAGAGTTGTTGAATTGCATAGTGTTTCCAGGCTGCAGACTGGGGTTCAAATCCACTCAAAAGACATATGACCAGGTTAGATAAAGACCCACCGCGACACCCCCCCCCCCCCCCAGTGCGGGGTCAAAGCACCACAGACACACACACACACGCACACACACCAGCCGGCTGGAATAGGAACCAGGTATGGTAGGAGATAGGTGGGGTAGGAAATAGGTAGGATAGGTACATAGGGATAGGTACATAGGTAGGAGACGTAGGATAGGTACAAAAGTGTCCCACAGATAGAAAAACCTCCTCAGGATACCACTGGCCAGTATCCTAAGGAGATTCTCCCAGACATGTGGGGTCCGCACGGGAGTTTTATATTCGCCACGGCCTTCCATGTCCGGGAGAACACCATCTCCATCTAGAGGCATACACCAACCACAAAAATCACACGTCTCAACAACCCTATGCCCCCAGGGATTGAGAGGGCGGTGGGGGCCATGGATCGCCGAACGGCTGCCAGTTGAGGGAGGTGGTATCATTTTGACTCCGGCCCTACTACTGTTCTGAATATTTTGGGTATAATTTGAATACAAGTTTTTCCAAAAAACAACTGAGTCAGATAGTATTTACACATATAAATAAATAAATAAATAAAATAAATAAAATAAATAAATCCTGCTATCCCATTCATACCAAAATTTTAAAAACTGTTTCAAAGGTAATAAATATATCCCAGTCCACTGGAATGACTAGCTTGCTTACAACGCCAGTCATTCCAGTGTTAATGTTTCAATAATAGTCTGCTCTGGGCTTGTAAATGGGAAATACTCAAGACCAATGCAGACCAATTTGGGTTGGCTTGACCATTAAAGGGTTAACTGCATAAATTGCAGTAAGAAACTTGTTTAGCTGGTCTAACTGTCACATGTCTTATCAGTAATGGCTTGGGAAATTATTTCCTTTCAAAGCAACCTAGGTAAAGCTGGTCAGGTATTAACAACACCTCCATTGTACTAGCTTGCATGACTCTATACCAGAGTGTTAACCATTTTCATCATGCATTTTATATTAATTGCATTCATTTAGATGGCGGTTAATTATCCCCTTTCATAATGATGTTAAAGGATTAATTGTAGAAGAAATACTGGTGTACATTTTGGAAATAGTATTGCTTTCTTAGACAGCAGTGGGATACAGCAACATTGGTTTCAAATTAAATAAAGATCGGAATATCTTTGGCAACAATTTGAATTTGAAGTTTTTAAATGAGATAGTCTTACGAATAACCAGCAAGGATCTAAATAAATAAACAAAATCAGTAAATAAACCTTGTTTAATGTTATTCCATTTCTGTCTGAACTTTAACCTTTTCACAGATGAATTTCCCATTTCTCATTTTGAAGGCAACCATATAGAAAAACTGATGAATATTTTGAAATTAATTCTTCCAGTTAAATGAATTTCAAAATATTCAACAGAATACGTTTATGCTGTAAAGAATTTACTTTTTCAGGTGCAAGGGTTAGAAAACCGAGTTTCAAAAGTATTAAAGATGAAATTAATAAGTATTTAAGTAATTATTTGACTGGCTGTGTTATAGTCACAGGCAGCAACAACTCTCAGTCAAATTGTTTTAAAAATAATCACATGATTTTGTATCAATATGTATTCTCTATACTCTCCCCTAGGAATTGCAATTTTGCAACTACAATTTTCAGTTACACAAAAACCCACAATCTTGAAAGCCTCGCCAGTAAAGCAAGATTTATGTCTTATTTTGTGGGCTGTGATGCTATGACAATGAGTATGTTACATGTAGCATGATTAAGCGTCTAACAGCGTCCGTTTGAGATACAGTGGGAAGGGAATAGACCTTGAAAACACTGCCATACATGTACATAAGGAAAGTATAATTTCATCAAACTTAAATTAGATATTGAAATATTTACGTTTATGTGCATTTAAACATGGAAAGCTGTTTATCTGCCATTTTTTAATTTGAAATAATTTTGCATTAACCATTCAGGATGCCGGTTGACTAACTTTACTACCTAGTTTACTAGTTCAACTTTGGCTGGGATCTAGCCAACTATATTTAACTATGGTTAACCCATGGAACTTGACCATAGATATGGTATACAAATAATTTCATCCACAAATATGTCAAAAATAAGATACTGATAACATAGATTTTTCCTTACATAATATTTCAATTCATAACATGATACTCGTTTCATTTTTCACCCTTAGTTTGGTATCTATGATTGTCTGTGCTCATGTAAATTTGATGGTCTGGCTGTCCATCACTACAGTTACATCTGTACCGTACTTTGGTCTTCTATAAGACATGTAAGAAGTATTTGACAAGTATTTTAAATACTTACCCTAAGTATTTGTATTTGTATTTAAATACTTTGCAAAAAACAAGTATTTGTATTTGAAGAATTCCAAAGTATTTGTATTTGTATTTAAATACTTTTGAAAGTATTTGACCTCAGCCTTGTTCAAAACAGGTATAATACATCGTTTTGATTGTAACATAAGCATCCATGCGATGTATTTGATTATGACATCAGCCTACATGTGACATATTTGATTATGACATCAGCCTACATGTGACATATTTGATTATGACATCATATACTTGAGTGATAGATCAGACCCCTCTAACAAATGTAAAAATTATGCATACTTAATTACAACAACAAGCCCAAGGGGCCTGTGTCCCTCACCTGGAGCACTATGCATTTTTGTCAAAATTGTTGGTGGGTCGGTTAGTAGTCTCTTAAATGAGTTTCTCGACATTTTTGGAAGTCCAATATAGGCGTCCAATATAGCTACATTTTGATTGGTCCATTGTGGCCACGTTTCTGACATAGCTCCTTCACTTGAACAAACTTTTAATGGCACTCAGTACCTAATCATATCTCCCAAATTTCGGCCCAATGCGCACAAGTCCTCTTAAACAAACTTGGCTTACCTCTTGCCCTAGATGTTTCATGAGTTTTGAATTGATTCTCACGGCAGTTTCAGAAAAGGTTTTTAAAGACGTTTCCTAAAATCGGCCGAAATTCATTCAAACAGACGTGGATCCCTATGCCCTAAGGATGCTTCCTGCCAAATATAATTGAAATCAGCCCAGTGGTTCTTGAGAAGTCGTTTAAAGGAAAAGTAGACTGATGGACGGTCGCCATCTTTCAGGCCAGGTGAGCTATTAACACATGAAATACAGAAATTCTGACATAAATTATTCCAAATGTTATTTTCTACAATTAGTATTATTACATTACAATGCTGAATACATAAGGCACACACTATTTCACAATGCAATGTCTATGCGCTCATAAAATTCATATATATATTAAGATATATATATATTAGTAATTTTTTATACGTTACAGTAATTAATTTGTATATTAACTTTAAATCAACAGAAAGAATATTTAGTTCATTTATTATGCCTTTTTTTACTAACACTATGATATTATACAAAAATAGTTTTATAATAGTAGAAATAAATCTTTTCAATTTTTTGAAAATTCTAAGCCAGCGTGTTAACCGTATTAGTACCTACCTACCTACAATCTGTGTAAGCTGGCGAGTAAACAGTCATGCATGCAGGAATGCATTTATGATTTAATATTATTATTATTTACCATAAGCACGAAAGTCATTCCAGTTTTCTTTATAAATTGTAAATTTATCAAACACAAAGAATTTGTACACTTGACAGATTTTTTGAGCTTCAAGACAGAGTTATAATACATCGTTTTGATTGTGAATACATGTGATGTATTTGATTATGATGTAATATACTTGAGTGACAGATCCCATCCCTCTATTAACACTTTGACACTCAAAGCGGTCAAGAATGGCTTCTGCAGTGGTCTTGGAAATTGTCCATATGCAGACAAACCATTTGTGAAAATTTACCACTGGAATGATTGGCTCGGTTACCGAGCCAGTCATTCCAGTGGTAAATTTTCAAAAATAGTTTTCTCTTGGTCTGCAAATGTACATTTTGTTCAAGAAAATTTAAACTTATAGAAGAAATTTGAGGGTTAAAGGGTTAATTGTAAGAATTATGCATACTTAATTACAACAATACACGACTTATCACCCGAGTTAATTACCTTTTAGAAATCAGAAATTCTGATGTTGCAAATTATTCCAAACCATGGTCTTTTGTACAATTTGTAATATCACAAGTGCTGAACACGATTAAGGCACTGGTAGTTTCAAAATACAAGGACATCGTACAATAAATTTGAATAGTACAGGTTCAGTGAGGCATGAGATTATATACACTTAAAACACAATTTAGGTCAATGGTGAGAGACATGCTACTTTTCAGATGACTCACAGCTGTATATTAATATGCAGTCATGAACCAAGTTTGGTGATGGTAGATGGAATAGTTTTGAAGCCACACGCCTTCGATGCTGAATGAGGGTAGGTTACGTTAAGCCTTTCACTCCCACATAACAGACATAACAGATTCTTCATGATGCTCAGAATATTTTCATGAATATTTTGAAACTATTTTGACTGAGAACTGGTATGACAGCAGGCAGTTCTGGCCAAATCTCTGTTTTCAAAATATTCAACAGCAGTTCTGTCTCGTTGTCTTAAAGTTTCAATGGATAGAGAGTTAATGCTGGAGAACCATGAACGGTATGCTACTTTTCACCAGACAACAATTTCAATGAACAAAAACTTTTTCCACTAAAACTACAGATTAGATATTCTTATCTTCTGATTGTCATTGAACATGGACAAGTGTGTAACCTATTTTTTTTATACCAAACACGCCTATAGCCAAAGATGAACGCATACACCATATTCATAAGACACTGGTAAGTGAAAACTTGGTCAAGAATTCCTTCAATATTTAATGACATTTCCTTAGATGTGTAGTGAATCGTGAAGTCACATTGAACCACATTCAAGAGAAAGATTCCAGAGCTTTAGGCCTTTAGTTCATCATGCACAATATTGTAAGCCTTTAGTCTCATATCAGCTGAATACGACTTCTGCAGTGGTCTTGAGAAATGTCCATTTGCAGACCAAGAGAAGACTACTTTTGAAAATTTACCACAGGAATAACTGGCTCGATAACCGAGCCAATCATACCAGTGGTAAATTTTCAAAAATTGTCTTCTCTTGGTCTACAAATGGACATTTTATATCAGAAAATTGAAATTTCTTTAATTAAATTTGAGTTTTAAAGGGTAAGCATAAGCACAATACCCTCTCAAGTTATCAAGCATATACATATCCAAATAGGTAAGTACAGGTAACTTCTAAAGCCATATAACATACAGGTAAAAATACTGCTGTATAAAAATTAATATTTATCATATCTCTCTTGCTTCAGCCAAAATACATGCTTATACTATGTAAGGCTTAATACATAACACATAATATATAAAACACATAATTTCTTATAAGCTAATTAATTTGTATATAAAATGACCAAATCAATAGAAAGTATATTTAGCCCATTTATTGTGCCTATATAAAAAAAACCTAGAGGCAAAGGATAACACTAACACCAGGTTATACAAAAAATATAACACCATAATAGTATAAATATGTATACACCTGTGCAAAAGTTAAGCACCAGCAAAAACAATAGAACGTAGAAACATGATGGTACAACTAGGCTGCCATACTTTTTGTCCCCGCGTTAGCTGACATAATTCCAAGTACAAAATGCACATGCATGCATGACTTCACGCCGCTTGATGTCCGTGCGTGGCGGGAAACAGCACACGTGTTCAGTTATGTAAAAGTCCAGTTTGAGGTGTAGAACATTACATACAGATTTAGGCGACAAGATTAGGAATTTTGTGTTCATGACCGTGGTTTATTTGTACAGAGAGAATTAGCTCTTGATTGTGAACCGCTATGGCAAGATGAAGGTTAAGTGATCGTGTGAAATGGCAAATCATAGGCATGCATACCACTGGTATGTCATGCAGAGAGATTGGCAGACAGCTGAACATTAACCATACTGTAATCAGTCGTTTAATGGCAAAACATGGGCAAACTAACGAGGTGAAGGACAGGCCTAGATCTGGAAGACCGAAGAAGACTACTGCCCGTGATGATCGAGCCCCAGTACGCCTTGTTAGGAGATCTCCATTCACCAACAGCAGAGTGCTCAGCCAGCAATGGGAAACGCGCAATAGAGTGTCAATGTCTACCGTCAAAAGGAGACTGTATGCTGCTGGCATGAAAGCTAGGAGACCTGTCAGACGTCCTCTCCTCACTGCACACCACAAAGAGGAGCGTCTGAGGTGGTGCAACGAAAGAAGACACTGGAACATGAGATCCTGGAGACGGGTACACTGGTCCGATGAAAGTCGGTTCCTGCTTCATGCCACAGATGGTCGAACTCGTGTATGGAGGTCCAGACGCACGGCGTACGACCAACGTAACATCATGGAAGAAGTTCCATTTGGTGGAGGTTCCGTTATGATATGGGGGTGCATCTCATTTGATTGTAAGCTGGATCTGTTGACTGTACCTGGAACACTAAATGGACAAAGATATCAAGATTCCATACTGGATAGAGTTGTGGTCCCTCAATTTGTAAATCATGCACCTGGAACCCACCCTATATTCATGGATGACAATGCCCGACCACATCGTGCTAGAGCTGTGCATGAATACCTCCGCCAGAATGCCATCGAAACCCTACCATGGCCAGCAAGGAGCCCTGACATGAACCCTATTGAGCATATCTGGGACATTCTGGGAAACATGGTGAGAAGGAGGGATCCTCCTGTGCAGAACCTACAGGAATTAACAGACGCACTCCATCTTGAATGGCAACGAATACCACAATGGCGTATCAGTCGGTTGGTGACCAGCATGAGACGTCGTGTCCAGGCCCTCATCCAGGCACAAGGTGGATATACCCGGTATTAATGACAATCTCAAACTCGTGCACAGATGTTAAACTTCGTTTTCAGACACCATTAATGACAATCTAGCCACGTGTGTCAACTGTAGGGCAATAGTTGTCAGTTGTGTCAACGTAACCATATTCAGGCCTCGTTTTCAAGTTCAAACAAAAACATACAGTGTTTCCCCACCATCATAATCAGCATTCCTCTAGTTGCATTATTACCTCTTGCACTAAGATGGATGGGTACATAAATGTTTATGCTATTGCTTTCTTCATAGCACATGAATATACCCTCGCATGTGCGTAAAAATAGGGTGGTGCTTAACTTTTGCACAGGTGTATATATATTATAACAAACCAATATAAATGTAGCTATATATAATTACAAGAAACATACACTTAAATTGTTGTCCCCTCCACCCCACCCCACCCCTACCTTTCACCTCCCTCACTATTCCTACATCTCTCTCTCTCATCTCTCCACCGTCTTTCTGTCTCCCTTTCTCTCCTCACCCCTAACCATACCCCCCCCCATCCAACCTGGCCTTCCTCCATATCTACTTATCTATCTATTCTATCCATCCACCTACCTACCCATCTACCGATATAGCTGCCTACATGCATGCGAGCAAGTGGATGGGTTCGAATGTCGCTCAGGTCAAAAATTGAAAAATGTAAAAATTACATTCCAATCACGACTGTGCTATATCCTAGTGCCAGTGCCTCGTCAATGACAGGGTTCCTAGAACTAATGCTTGACAATAATAAAAACAACATACATGCCAGTGCCTAGGGATATGGCAAGTCGGGAATGAACGCTATCAGTTCATCAATTCCTGTGGTTGTGAGTTGGGTAGTTGGTTCTGTGAAAGATGATTTTTGTCCTCTGGATGGTGCGCCAGTGGATAGAGTACTCAACTCACAAATGCTAGGCGATAGGTGTCGCATGATTGCCTGGCTTCGAACCTCGCTCAGGTCGAAAATTGCAAAATTGTGAAAAATTCATTCCAATGACGACTGTGCTATATCTTAGTGCCAATGCGTCATCAATGACAAAGTTGCTAGAACTAATGCTTGACAATAATAAAAACTACATACTGACCTCGCTACCTACATGCATGCGAGCATGTGGGTGCACACACACATGCATGCATAAACGTATGCATAAACACACACACGCATGCCTTTCTGGACCTCAAGATAGCAGTTACTTAAGTAAGCTGGAGTTCCAACCACATGTTTTAAAGTACCACAACCTGTTGTCCCCAAAGGCAGGTGGTCTCTTGAGCAGGTTTGACTGTATATTAACCCTTTAACAATAAATTCCTTTTAAAATTCCTTTTAATGTAAGGAATATTCAGTTGCATACTTTGAATGTAATTTAACTTTTGTAGCCTATGGCAGCAGCAGGTTCCAGTCAAATTACATTCAAAATATTCAAGTCTTCCGATTCATTGTTTGAAATAGTTAACCCTTTAAAGACAAAAGCGGCCGCTGCAGTGGTCTTGATGAATGTCCAACTAGGCGTGGGCCTTCGTCATCCTCTAGAACATTCACAGTTGATTGTGTGGCTGGAAGAACCGATACTCCTGGCAAACCAGTGAAAGCATGCAGGCCCGATAGAGCAGGCATGCCAAAACTAGCTTGACCAGGCGCAGGCGCTGTGGCATTGCGTGGGGTATAATTACTCGCCACACCACGGCCCTGGCCAGAAGCAGCTATACCATCAGCAAACCGAGGTATGCAGTAATGCTGGCCATTGGCCCCAACCCAGGCTAGCTTCTGCGCCATGAATGCTACTCCTGCGTGAGTAGACCCATGGAAAATGTCGCCTGTGTTCCCCGCAAGGGGTGCACGCTCATCAGTTTCCATGTCCACAACACCAGAAGGCGAGCTCAGCAAATAATCCTCTTCTTCCTGGCCAGAAAGATTAGACTCCGGGTCAACAAGAAATGCTAACCCAGACTGGCCAGGAAAGGTAGTGGTACCTATAGGGTGCAGATAATCCTGGGAACCCGATAAGCGGGAACCAGGCTCCAGCGCCACCTGCCCACGAACGACCGGCACAGCAAGCCAGCTGCCAGTGTTCTTATACTGAGCTTCTGTCCCTTCAAAAGGGACCACCTCTGAATCTTGGGCGAAAACTGATAAATCCCTAAGGAAAACCGATTCAGAGGTGGGGATTATTTGCTCCGGAGCAGGAGACAAAGAAGGATTTGGCCCAGGGAGCATGCCGTGAAGCATCTCTGGAACCAAATCCTTAATGGTCTTTTTCATCTCTCCCAAATCTCTAGACGGAAGGCTTCCATATCCATGGTGGATGAAGCCTTCCTCTTACTCTTCTTACTACCACTTACAATCTCACGCTCCTTCTTTGAGTGCTTCTCATCCTCTGACGCCTTCTCTTTGGCCTGAAGCATTTAACAGTGGTCCACAAGAATTGCAAGTAAAGCATGGATGAGGGGCGAATCTAGGCTTAATTAAGCAACCATAGTTGGAACAACCAGGTTTCTGAAAGGCCACATCAAAGACAATGAGTATTTTAGTTAATGAATTAGTAAACTCAAACCAAAATAAACAGGAGAGGACCAATGGCCATAAAGACCACTACAAAATATTTTCTTAGATAAACCAGCATTGGACAAAACTTTATTTTGTTAATAAAATGTGCAAGGCTGATTATGATGTCATATCTTCAAAAATAAGAAGGCAATCTGACTGGAAAACAATCTCCAGGTGTAAGGATGAATTATATTCAAAATCCAGAGCATAAAACTGGAAAGGATAGTGATACAAGCTATGTAAACATCAGATAAACAGTGATAAAATTGGCAGCAAATTTCAGAAATATTTCTAAATAGTTTGAAGTGCCTATTATAATAACACTAGAATACCTGCTTCTTTAGCATAGCCATACTACCCGATCTCATGAACTGGATACTCCACCATTCCCTATGAATCTTAAATCTCTCCACCATAAGGGGAAGGGAAATGGACAAAGAGGGCAGTGAGAAGATCTTCTTACGAGACCTCCAAGTCACTGGACATAGACTTTGCTCATAACATGTTAGTGGGAAATGGAACCATGGTGGAGAGAAAAACAAACCCTCTGAAGATGTGCTGTCCTTTTCAATCATAGATAGATACCTGTGGACACAAACACAGAGAGATTAGAATTTCATAGCGCCAGATGTAAATAAATCAGTTTTAATGGTGCCTATCAAATCCAATCGCGAATCCCGGAAACACATTACATGTTACATTGCTAAATTAGACAAATATGTATTAGAATTCACCTGATAACTCGGCCCCAGTCCTTCCACCGGCGATTTAGTTTGAGAAGACATCGTTATCACATGGAATTGAGTTTGTAAAGACACGACAAGCAGAAAACTTAGCAAAAAATTTAACTAGCATATGTATCTCTTTGCCAATAAATTGGAAAAGAGGAAGTGCTAGTCCGCGCATGCGCGAGGTTGGGGCTGGCATCCGCCGAACTGTCATCTAACTACCTGGCCAGTCGGGCCACCTAACTTTTTCTGAGTGTTTATTGAGTGAAAGTCGATATTTGGGAATATCATAGTGTTAGGGAGGTAAGTATACTCTTGAAGTGAAATTGAGAAATGTCCATTTGCAGACCAAGAGAAAACTATTCTTGAAAATTTTGGACTGGAATGACTGGCTCGATAACCGAGCCAGTCATTTCAGTGGTAAATTTTAAAAAATAGTCTTCTCCTGGTCAGCAAATGGACACTTTCTGAGAAAATTGAAATTTTCTTGAACAAATTCAAGTGTTAAACACAAAATTTCAAAGCATTTAAATCCAGCAAATGATCACCATAACTTCCACTATATCAATGTGTTTTTTATCATCACATATAAAACAACAACACAAATATTCTTTATGACAACATAGACATGCTATGTATGGACATAGGACTGTTTCTATAATTACACATATTTAAACTACTCGAATTTAATTTATTAACTCACTTATTTTGCTCAGATCGCCTAATCTTCATCAACCACATCAGACTAGTCCCTGGTCTCTGTTCATGGTCAACTTCAGCTGTTTGATCGGTATAGAAACGTGAACCTTCGTTTGTCTCAGCATTGCTCGCTTGTTAACATCACAATATTAACAACCGAAGAATGCCGAGACCAATGAAAGGTTCACGTTTCTATACCGATCAAACAGCTGAAGCTGACCATGAGCAGAGAACAGGCGCTGGAACGCCACCAATTTATGACTCTCCTGATCCTGTGATATCTCACAGAGTCTCGGAACGAATGAGACCCACCAGAGATCAGTGTGGTAGATGAAGCTTAGGAGATCAGAGTGAAATATTCCATGTAAGTTAATAAGTTAGCTTTGAGTCATTTAAAAATGTCTAATTATGACAGCGGAGCTAGGTAACAAAATATTACGACTTGTTTGTATAATATCTTTCACCTTATATGAGAAATAGTCAAATCACTGTTTATATACTTTGAAAACGAGCTAGATATCACATTGAATGTCATTATTATGAAATAGTAAAATACTGTTTATATACTGATAGTTAGATAGATGGATAGATGGATAGATGGATAGATGGATAGATGGATAGATAGATAGATAGATGGATAGATAGATGGATGGATAGATGGATGGACAGATGGATGGACTGATGGACCGACAGACAGATAGATAGATAGATAGAGATAGATAGATAGATAGATAGATAGATAGATAGATAGATAGATAGATAGATAGAGATAGATAGATCGATCGATAGATAGACCGAGACAGGCAGCCGACAGCCAGACAGACAGACATGCAGATAGATAGAGAGACAGATAGGCAGGCAGGCAGGTTGGTCAGATGGCCGTCCAACTGATGGACCGAGACAGACAGACAGAAGAGTATATTCACGATGCCATTGGGTGTTTAAGAACAGAAAATCTTTGCGGCTGAACTACGTGAATAAAAGAATTTAAGAAGTTTTTTCTGCTTCTTTCTGTCTTAGCTCCACTCGACGGATCTTGCCACTGATTGTTTTGGGCAGGTCATCGACGAATTCAATCTGTGAAGAAAAAGTAAGTTATATCTGAGAACACAGAAGAGAAAATTATATGTTAAACCTGTTAGTTGGAGAGTTAGTTGGCCCCTATTCATCATGTTGAGTTCAAAAGGTTTGAGTATTTTATTCTATTTGGACCATCATGCCGATGAATGAATGGGACATCTTAAGTTGCGCAATCCTGGGGTTTGGTCCCTAGGGGTCCAGAAAATGGACCCTTAAATCCATTTAAAAAGAATTTTCAGTTCAACATCCGAGTAAAGCTAATTTTATTTGGTTTACCCATTAGAGTAAAACTGCATGACTTAAGACATAAAAATGTCTGGTGTTACTAATTAAGACGGGTACTAATTATTAATCAATGACTAATTAAGGGTTTATTCACAATGTTGAGTTCAAACAAAATTCTTTTTGCATATGATTCTTCAATGACAACTCACATCATTTCCATCTTCTTCTTTTCGTTCGCTGATCATACCGCCAGTCCTGTAAGTGACTATCGGCATGATCATAAGCGTTAAGTGCGTGGATCCATGGTTTATTAGAGTGCGCCGTGCGGCCTGGAACCTCCGTCTTCAGCACTCGAGGTTTCTGTCAGGGTTACCTCACCCTTACCTCCTTTAGTTGCCTCTTACGACACGCAGAGGATACGGAAGGTGTATTCTAAGACCCACCTACAGGGCGAGCATCATTTCCATTATTTAAAACATAATTTTCACTGGGGTTTGTAGATAAGATGGGGATCTTCCAACCCTAGGAGGTTCACGAGCCCACAAATCTTGATTTATATAATAAATAGAGTTCATCGTTTCTGATTGCTGTTGTGGATAAAATACTGCTGGCAATGAACATTGAACAAAGATGCGATTTAAGCCATAAAAATATCTGGTGTTACTAATTAAGACGGGTACTAATTAATGGCTAATTAGGGATTTATTCACAATGTTGAGTTCAAACAAAATTCTTTTTGCCAAAGATTCTTCAACCGACATCATTTACATTATTTAAGACATAATTATCACTGGGGTTTGTAGAAAGGAGCTCTCCTGAGCATGAGGTACTATCAGAACTTGATTTATAAATGTTGCTAAAATTGGAGTCCTGCTAAAATAGCCAATGCTTAAACCCCTACCATTAACAGAGTGCTATTAGTACATTTCCATTTTTGGTAACGCTATTACCCGTACGAGTTCTATTCATGGATTCATTAAACAAGACCTGCACAAACCAGTTTGGGCACTACACCGAGTTATCTCATATGCCATGCACATTTAACTGGTAAGCACTACACACCACAGCGATATGTAAAGCGCTCGCCTGTGTATTACTTAGCTGCAGCCCTCGCACCAACATCTACAGAATGACTAAGAGCTATATGTATATAAGTGTAAGTGAATCCTTTGACAATGTGCGAGGAATGTTTGGCAGGTCTTGATTAATGTAACAATACCTGGACTCATACTGCTTAACGAAAATGGAAATTTATTGATAGTACTATGGTACTGACAAGCATTAAATACTATTTCTTTTAGCCTGACAGATCAGAGGTAAGAGTTCATCATTTCTGATTGCAGTTATGAATCGCTGGCAATGAGTAACAATGCAATTTTAGGCAGTAAAATGTCCACGGTTACTAGCTAAGAAGGATACTAATTAATTACCATTTAAAGATTTAATTGTCATTTTTTAGACATTCTCTTTGTATGTGATCCTTATATCATTTCCACCACTTAAAGGCCCACATAATTTCACATGCTTAAAATTAAAATTGTTAAAATTGTAAACCTTTAGCGACTTAAGTCTTGTAGCTCTGAGTGAGGTGAAAATCTTTAAAAAAATTTTTAAATCATTTTACTTTAGACGGAAGGATATCATTAAATGTGACAAATTATTTTGTTTCATTGCATAGTTAGACAATAATAGCCTCTAAAAGTGTACAATTTTAACACTTGTACTCTTAAGCATTCTGGTGTGAAAGTGGGTCATTATCCTCGCTCCATAAAGGTAATTGTATGCGTGCGTGACATGCCTACATACATGCGTGAGTGTATCCGAAGCACCTCGAAAAGTACTGATCAGATTTAACACAAATCTTACCACAAGGAAGGGTGTAATCATAGATTAGATTTCCAATCGTTGGTCATGATCCAGTTTTAAAAACATGGATCTGGATTCACGTTATATTCAGGATTTAAGAAATCCAAAAAGATTGTTTATATTCATCTAAGTAGATACATGTACGACGGAAGCAGTCCAGTCCGATTAATAATAAATCACTGTATTCCAAGACATATATATGCTGAACTTTTATATATACACCTGTGCAAAAGTTAAGCACCAGCAAAAACAATAGAACGTAGAAACAAGATGGTACAACTAGGCTGCCATACTTTTTGTCCCCGCGTTAGCTGACATAATTCCAAGTACGAAATGCACATGCATGCATGACTTCACGCCGCTTGATGTCCGTGCGTGGCGGGAAACAGCACACGTGTTCAGTTATGTAAAAGTCCAGTTTGAGGTGTAGAACGTTACATACAGATTTAGGCGACAAGATTAGGAATTTTGTGTTCATGACCGTGGTTTATTTGTACAGAGAGAATTAGCTCTTGATTGTGAACCGCTATGGCAAGACGAAGGTTAAGTGATCGTGTGAAATGGCAAATCATAGGCATGCATACCACTGGTATGTCATGCAGAGAGATTGGCAGACAGCTGAACATTAACCATACTGTAATCAGTCGTTTGATTGCAAAACATGGGCAAACTAACGAGGTGAAGGACAGGCCTAGATCTGGAAGAACGAAGAAGACTACTGCCCGTGATGATCGAGCCCTAGTACGCCTTGTTAGGAGATCTCCATTCACCAACAGCAGAGTGCTCAGCCAGCAATGGGAAACGCGCAATAGAGTGTCAATATCTACCGTCAAAAGCAGACTGTATGCTGCTGGCATGAAAGCTAGGAGACCTGTCAGACGTCCTCTCCTCACTGCACACCACAAAGAGGAGCGTCTGAGGTGGTGCAACGAAAGAAGACACTGGAACATGAGATCCTGGAGACGGGTACACTGGTCCGATGAAAGTCGGTTCCTGCTTCATGCCACAGATGGTCGAACTCGTGTATGGAGGTCCAGACGCACGGCGTACGACCAACGTAACATCATGGAAGAAGTTCCATTTGGTGGAGGTTCCGTTATGATATGGGGGTGCATCTCATTCGATTGTAAGCTGGATCTGTTGACTGTACCTGGAACACTAAATGGACAAAGATATCAAGATTCCATACTGGATAGAGTTGTGGTCCCTCATTTTGTAAATCATGCACCTGGAACCCACCCTATATTCATGGATGACAACGCCCGACCACATCGTGCTAGAGCTGTGCATGAATACCTCCGCCAGAATGCCATCGAAACCCTACCATGGCCAGCAAGGAGCCCTGACATGAACCCTATTGAGCATATCTGGGACATTCTGGGAAACATGGTGAGAAGGAGGGATCCTCCTGTGCAGAACCTACAGGAATTAACAGACGCACTCCATCTTGAATGGCAACGAATACCACAATGGCGTATCAGTCGGTTGGTGACCAGCATGAGACGTCGTGTCCAGGCCGTCATCCAGGCACAAGGTGGATATACCCGGTATTAATAATGACAGTCTCAAACTCGTGCACAGATGTTAAACTTCGTTTTCAGACACCATTAATGACAATCTAGCCACGTGTGTCAACTGTAGGGCAATAGTTGTCAGTTGTGTCAACGTAACCATATTCAGGCCTCGTTTTCAAGTTCAAACAAAAACATACAGTGTTTCCCCACCATCATAATCAGCATTCCTCTAGTTGCATTATTACCTCTTGCACTAAGATGGATGGGTACATAAATGTTTATGCTATTGCTTTCTTCATAGCACATGAATATACCCTCGCATGTGCGTAAAAATAGGGTGGTGCTTAACTTTTGCACAGGTGTATATATATATATATATATATATATATATATATATATATATATATATATATATATATATATATATATAATAACATACTTAAGAAAATACATGTTTATAATCCAATAACCATTTTCATTCTGAATCCCCACAAACATGATTTCACGACATTGGCATATTAAGAAACCTGCATTATTATTTTGGAAATGATTTGACTGAAAGTTGTTGCTGCCTCAAGCAGAAACAACTTTCACTTTGATTGTTTTCAAAATAGTCATCAGGATATTTATTTCATTGCATTGCATAAATCTGGTATTCACAAAAGTACTATTAGTAAACACTTGATTCTTTAAACAAATTATTAATGATTTCAGACATGTTCTGAATTTATTTTGAACATGTCTCTTGACTAGCTGTCTGTTTACTTTAACAACCGCTAGCTATAAAATGTAAATGAATTTGTATATTTGATATATAGAATGAGTGAGAGAAACAGTGAGAGACAGAGCTAGAGATACAGAGATAGAATTGTACAGTCATACAGATAGATATAGAGATTCATAGAGTTAGAGATAGTTTTCTACAGATAGATAATTAGTGTTTGTAACATTTACTATCACCAATTGAACTTGAAGCAAAGTTTAGAATCATTAAACATTTAATATCAGTAATATGTGAAAAACGAGCTTGCTTATTGTTTATTAAAGTGTCTTCACTCGCTGTCTCATCCTGAAGAGTAGCAGAGCTATTTCCACCCAGCTAATCTCCCGTATTCAGAAATAGGTGCAAAATAGCCCTGTAACACAATCGTACTGTGTGTTAATGTAACTTACATGTAGCACTATAACATCTGAGAAAATTGCATCCACTGGGATTTGTAGACAAGAAGGAACTAGTCCAGTCTGATCAATGCAAGACATGTGTGATGTGCCTTGTATGATTGTTCTATGCGCATCACACAACAGCTGTTCTACGCTTTATAGTTACTGACATGACTGATATCAAGGATTCGATGATCGAGACACTCGTACTGTTTCTTAATGACAGCTAGCAATGTAACATCTGAGAAAATTGCATCCATTGGGATTTGAAGATAAGAAGGAACTCGTCCAGTCCGATTAATGCACAATAGATGATGTGTCTTGTACTATTGTACTATAGGAGTCACGCAACAGACGTATATTACTAAGTTATCCAATCGATAGTCACTGATATCAAGGGTTCGATGATTGAGATAATCGTACCGTGTGGCTTAATGAAAATTAACAATGTAACATGAGAAAATTGTATCCATTGGGGCATGTAGATCTATTAGAAGGAACTAGTTCAGTCCGATTACTGCACGGTACATGATGTGTCTTGTACTATTGTTCTATGCGAGTTACACAACTGCTGTTCTACGATTTATAGTCACTGATACCAAGGATTTGATGATTGAGACAATCGTACTGTTTCTTAATGTAATCTAGCAATGTAACATTCTGAGAAAATTGCATCCACTGGGATTTGTAGATAAAAAGGAACTAGTCCACCCCGATTAATGCACAATAGAAGATGTGTCTTGTACTATAGAATTCACACAACAGACGTATATTACTAAGTTATCCGATCGATAGTCACAGATATCAAGGGTTTGATGATTGAGACAACTGTACTGTGTCAGAGTCTTAATGTAACTTAACAAGAGGCCCAAGGGGCCTGTGTCGCTCACCTGGAGCACCATCAATTTTTGTTGGTGGATGGTTTAGTGGTCGTGTAAATGAGTTTGTGAACATTTTTGCAAGTGCAATATGGCTGCCAAACACACTACATTTTGATTGGCCCACGGCGCCAAGTTTTTTTATGACGGATCAACTTCCCTTGAACAAACTTTAATGGCCTTAGGCTTAGTCCTTAATCATACCACCCAAATTTTGGCCTGATCCCTTCAGCGGTTCTGGAGGAGTCGTTTTCGGGAAAACTAGGTCATCCAAGATGGTTCCGAACCATTTGGTCAATCAAGTCCTCTTGAACAAACTTGGCTTACCTGTTGGCCTAGATGAAGATTCCCCAAGCGGTTTCGGAGATTTTTAGACATTTCCTAAAATCGGCCAAAATCCAAAATGGCCACCGGGCAAATTGGCTGATCGGGTTCATTTGAACAAACTGGGATCCCTATGCCCTAAAGATGCTTCCTGCCAAACATAATTGAAATCGGTCTGGTAGTTCTCGAGAAGACAGTTTAAATTTCCCATTGCTTTAGCATTGGGGCATTTGACGAGAAAATTATCCAAGATGGCCGTCAAACTGTTTATTCGACAATTTCAAAAATTGCAAATTTGAGCTCAGAATACCCAAAAACATATACAGAACCAATTTTGGCCTCAAAATCCATCAAATAAAAAATTCAATATGGCCGCCAAACAGGCTACATTTTGATTGGCCCACGGCGGCCATGTTTTTTGATGGAGTAACTTCCCTTGAACAAACTTTAATGGCCCTTAGTCCCTGATCATATCTCCCAAATTTCAGCGTGATCCCTTCAGCGGTTCTGGAGAAGTTGTTTTCGGGAAAACTATGTCATCCAAGATGGCCATTCTGTCAATCAAGTCGTCTTGAGCAAACTTGGCTTACGTCTTTCCCTAGATGAGGTTTCTTAAGTCTTGAACCGATTCCCAAGCGATTTCGGAGAAGATTTTTAAAGGCATTTCCTAAAATCGGCCGAAATCCAAGATGGCCACCGGCCAAATTAGCCGATCAGCTTCATTTGAACAAACTTGGATCCCTATGCCCTAAGGATGCTTCCTGCTAAATATAATTGAAATCTGCCAAGAAGTTTTCCAGAAGAAGACATTTTAAATTTCCCATTGTTTTAGTATGGGCGACTTTGGCGGGAAAATAATCCAAAATGGTCGCCAAACCATTTATCCGACAGTTTCGAAGATGACAAATTTGAGTTCAGAATGCCCAAAACCATATATAGAACCAATTTCGGCCTCAAAATCCATCAAATAAAAAAAATCCAATATGGCCGCCAAACACGCGACATTTTTATTGGCCCACAGCAACCATGTTTTTTGACGGATTAACTTCCCTTGAACAAATTCTAATGGCCCTTAGTCCCTGATCATATCGCCCAAATTTTGGCCTGATCCCGTCAGCGGTTCTGGAGAAGTCGTTTTCGGGAAAACTATGTCATCCAAGATGGCCACCGAACCATTTGGTCAATTAAGTCTTCTTGAACAAACTTGGCTTAACTCTGTAGTAACTTAACTACGTATAAAAGGTTACTCACCCAACAGAGGTCTTGAATCGGCCAGTGGAACCAGCAGCAGATGTGCACGGTTCAGGTTCCAAGGTACGACTAAATTAACTTATGTGAGATTCGAGGAAACTTATGAATATTGCAAATTTTTTAATTTAGTGAATATTTTTAACCTTAACATTTATGATATACCTCTTATATAATTGAAACTGATCTGAATCCACAAATTTAGGAAATCCGGAAAACCACTATCCCTATCACAATAAAGATATCTGAATGAAGCTAAGCGGAACGGATAATACAGCAGAAGAAAGAAACATATGAATTTGCGCTATGACTAACGCGCCAATTACTTCGCGCATTATGGAATGGTAAGCGCAAGAAATGCGTCTGTACGATTTATGCAGTCTTTGCTCAATGCATATTATAAATATGCTGTCATATGCAAGACTTCTGCATTATAGAGTAATGCACATTATAAATATGCCTGAGTTATGCATTACAGAGTAATAATGCATCATTGCATCATTTTAACATGTAATTGCTACACGTTTAATAAATGAAATACCTAGGTATGGCAATATATAATATGTTGGCCTAATATAAAATATCTGAACTGACCTATGTAGAATTAATATACCTGGGCTATCCTATAAAATATCTGTGCTGACCTACTAAAACTACATATAATATATTTGAGCTACCCTATAAAATATCTGAGCTGACAAATGTAGAACTGGCATTAAATAGCTAACCTAAACAGGATTTCACTATACATAGATGAGTTTGCATCATAACATATGATGCATATACTTATAAAAGCGTGTACATGGATTTAATCCATATACACATAACAGAGAGCATTATTATGACCACACGTCATGACGGACAATAATTGCAGTTAACAATACAATGCGTATGATTAATGTGTAACAATTTACACATCATTTGACAACGCATATCTGTATTGTGCGATCAAGAAATGCGTAAATATAACCATGCATTACTACGCGCAATTATTCACGCGTCATTTGAAAAAACGCGTAATTATAATAACGCGTTCTGTGAGTCATACAGCGATGGACCCCTGTTGGTTTTTGGTATCTCACGGAGTATTATTGCTGGAAAAAACCACTATGTGCTTATGTGTCCAACTAATTTAGTGTCCCAAAACTTACAAAAAATAGAACATCACAATTTTGCTGTTGCTGAAACTAAAGCTAAGATGGAAACGGAACATAAGCCAATGATTATAAATGTTTTCCGGACAAGTTGAATGTCTTCAGTGTCATGCAGCATATTAAAATTTGAAGTCATAATTTCATATCATCTGGATTACAGTAATTCTTTTAATGTTGAATTACTGTTACCATTGTACATTATCACATTACTATTGTAGTACTGTACTACGACCGAAAAGCTAACTGCAGTCCGCAACAATACCATGACCAAATGAATCCAGAATAAGACGAAACCAGAGGAACGTTTATTCAGGTGGACAAGTAGGGTCCATGAAGACTTATATAGTCTAATTCACGAATGCTTAAAGATCATTCTAATACCATTTCATAATCTAGGAACCTGTTAGGAAGACGGCACTGCCTTCCTGTTCGACTCTGAATGGTGTGAGTTTGGAGTTGGTCATCTCTAGGAGATGGGTGATGTATTTCCCCTCGGATCTGACACCTCATGTGCCTAGGGGAAAAAGTGTGATGCGGTTCCCCTCGGACCTGACACCTCATGCGCCTAGGGGACGTGTTATGCGTTTCTCCTCGGACCTGACACCTCATGCGCCTAGGAGAGTGATGCTGTGTTTGTGGGACGGGTAAAACAGTCGATATCCAGGTCATCTGTCAAAACAGCATCTAGATCATTATGCAGACTTGATGAGGATGGATCAATACCATATGGAATGGTTTCATCCGAATCCTCTTCAAAAATGGAAGCACGGTTATCATCAGATAACCTAAGGCCATTATCGGGGGATAATAAGTCATCATCATCGCCATGATCTTCAGAGCTTATAGCACGTCTCATTCGCAATATCCAGAGCGGTAAATTACGATCTCTGCACAGCTTTAATCTATCATGGTGAACAACTCGTTCCCGGCGTTGGTTTTTGATCCCAAACAGTGCTTCTGACAACTTTTTATAAATAATAAATGGACCAGTCCAAGGAGGTTGTAATTTACTGGACTGGCCTATTTTAGTTGCAGAATTAGCAAGATAAACTACATCACCAACATGATAGGCATGCTCATGCAAACGTAGATCATACTCTTTTTTCTGGCGCCTCTGAGCCATTTTAAGGTTATCCCGTGCTATCTCATGAGTTTCATGCAACGTTTGCTGTAACTGTTGGACGAAGTCACTGGCATCTGAAGGGGCATTCTCTGTAGTCGCAGACACCGGGCATTTGCACATTATGTCAATAGGCTGTAGTACTTCTCGACCAAGCATCATCATGTTGGGAGTATACCCCATCTGTCGGCTTACAGTAGATCGTATAGCTCCAGCGATGAAAGGAATCCACTTGTCCCAATCTTTCTGTCTGTCATGCTCTTGCAGGTAACACCATATACACTGCAAGACAGTACGGTTTATACGTTCAATCTGTCCATTCGAACATGGTCTATAAGCTGTGGTGCGTGTTTTTGAAATATCCAGTAGATGGCACAGTTCCTTAAATAGGTTGCTCTCAAAGTTACGACCCTGGTCGGTGTGCAAGAAATATGAACAGCCAAATGTAGTGACAAAACGCTCCACATACGTTTTGGCTACCAGTTCTGCCCCTTGTTCAGGGAGCGCATAGCACCCAACCCATTTAGTGAACTGATCTATGATCATCAACACGTATCTATTTCCCAGTGTAGATGTGATAAAGGGGCCCAAAATGTCCATATGTACCCGTTCCAAGGGAAACCCAGCATGGAACTCGCCCAGAGCAGCTCTAGGTCGGATGGAAGCTTTTTTTGCTACAGCTACAAATCCGACAGGATTTCACATACGCCACCACATCACGAGAGTATCCGTGCCAGATATACTTAGCCTTCACTCTCTCTAATGTCTTCTGCTCACCCATGTGACTGGCAAGCTTGGAATCATGACAATTTTCCAAAACCAGCTTCTGGAGAGACTTTGGGACTACCAGCAGATTCCGTGTGGTATTTGCTTCTACCCAGAGATAGTGCAAAGTGCTATCGACAAAAATCAATTGATCACAATGAGCCCACCAAAACTTGACAGCTGGACTAGCTAAATATAGCTCCGCGTCAGAAGGTGTGTGTGACTGCTCAATCCATGATACAACTGTCTTCAGATCAGGATCCTCCAACTGACGCTCCCTTAGATTTTCCGAAGAGAATGCGTCTAACCAGTTTGACCTTCCGATAACCTGGTCTGTTTGGGGGACACCATTCAGCAGTCCATCTGGATCGTCGCTGTCTGTGTCGCTGTCTGATAGGTCATTATTACTCAGTTGAAGGGCCCTTATGGTTTGAAAAGCCAAAGGAATTACATCATCAACATCTTGTTCAAATTGAGACCATTGCTGCTGAAGCTTGGTACAATATTTGCACCCACCACATGGTAACGAACTAAGAGATTGGCCAGCTTTATAACAGTGGCAAGGTGAAAAATCACTTGGAACTCGTGATAGACCATCAGCATTAGAGTGCTGTTTACCGGGCCTGTACTGCATCGTCATATTATATTGGGACAGTTCTTCTAGCCATCTAGCTAGTTGTCCTTCGATGTGCTTGAAACTGAGCAGCCACGTGAGACTGTGATGGTCAGTCCGCACAATAAATGACCATCCTAGCAAGTACATACGGTACTGCCTAGTAAATGCTACCACGGCCAGCAACTCTTTGCGTGTAACACAATATTTACGCTGAGCCGGTGTCAACGTTCGGCTCGCAAAACCAATAAGCACCTCTTTCCCATTCTGAATTTGGGATAAGTCTGCACCAATAGCCGCCTCTGAAGCATCCGTATCCAGTATGACGGTACCATCCGGTGTCGGATAACCTAACACTGCAGGGTTGGCCATAGCACCCTGAAGTGTTTCGAAAGCTACCTGATGCTCTAGAGTCCAGTCATACTCTACTTTGGAACGGGTAAGTGCAGAGAGAGGAGCAGAAATACCAGCAAAACCCTGTATGTGCTCTCGGTGGTAATTCATGAACCCTAGGAAAGATTCCAGCTCTTTCCTGGTCTTAGGAACAGGCCAATTAGCGACGCTTTCCATATTGTTTGGCTTAACAGCGATTCCCTTATCACTCACCAACTTACCTAAGAAACAGAGTTCTGTACGGAACAAATTACACTTCTTAGGTTTTAATTTAAGGTTGTGCAACAGGAATCGGGAAAGGACAGCTTTCAAGTTGGTCATATGACTGTCAAAGTCAGTCCCTGTCACTACCACGTCATATAAATACGCAAGACACTCGCACCAGTTAAGACCTTGCAATACCAGCTGAACAACCCTCTGAAAGGTAGCCGGGCTGTTGCACGTACCAAATGGCATCCGGACAAATTCAAAAAGCCCATATCTTGTGATAAATGCGAGCTTGTGGCGGTCCTCTGGGTCAACCTCGACCTGCCAATACCCAGCTGCCATATCAAGTGTGCTGATGAACTTAGCACCACCAAGTGCATCCAGACATGTCTCAATGTTTGGTAGGGGGTAACGGTCTTTGCGAGTTATACTGTTCAGAGCTCGAAAATCGACGCAGTACCTCACGGTACCGTCTTTCTTCCGAACTAATACCGAGGCTGACGACCACTCAGATTTTGACGGAACTATGATACCTTTCTCTAACATTTCCGCAAGGTGTTTCTCTTCCTCATTCTCAAAACCAAGAGGAGTTCGTCTAAGTTTAGAACGAACAGGTTGTGCATTACCTGTGTCAACCTTATGTCTTATCCCCTTGAACAAACCCAAATCAAGATCATCTTTTGCAAATTCATCCTGATACTCGATTAACATGGATTCAACTTGCGAAGACTGCGTCTCCGATAAACCCGATGTCGACCTCTCATACAGCTCCTGTAAGAACACAGGGAGGTCCACCTCAGTGGCTGTAGAAGTCTGTAAACCGTACTGGTTTATGGGATTACCAGCAAGTTGAAATTCTGTTCTATGGTCTAAAACCTCCTCAATTTCTGTGACAATACCAAGGTTGTGGTCTTGTTCCAGAGTAATATATTGGGCCGACAGGTTCCTTAACAAAATAGGAATCTGCGAATCTTTGGCAGTGGCCACTGTATGAGGTGTTACTAGACCCTCCAGTTTAGATGAGGGCTGGAGCACAACATCATTCTGTACCTCCCGATCCAGAACACCTGTGGTCTTCACAGCCTCAAAAGGACCCACGACTACTTTCTGCTTCAATGTTACCCGAGCTACTTGGGCTTCCTTCCCATGAGCTCTCAACATTGAGGCTTGAATCGGTTCTCCATTAATTGTCAGACACAGTCTAGTCAGATCAATGGTGGCCTTGTGTGCCTTCAAGAAATCCAGGCCTAATATAATCGGATCATTAATATTGGCAAGAAGTACTGGCCAGTTGAACATCATAGAGCCTAATGCAATTGTGACTGGCTCAACACTTTCCGCAGGGATCACATTGTCTCTACCTGCACCTTTCAATGCAATAGACTCCAACCTCTTTAAAGGGTAAGGTAATTTATTTGCAAAGAAATTGCCAATTACGGTCACTTGTGCCGCAGTGTCCACCACAGCATCAACGGAAACACCATTTACTTTAATGGGAATGACTAGTGTCATAGGGTCACGATTAAACTCATACATGCGAACATCATATGATCGCACAGGCGAAGATCTCGGTGAAGCAGAAGGTGATGGCGACTGTGTACGCCTCGGCTCTGGACACTCACGGGAAAAATGCCCCTCTAAATTGCAATTAAAGCACTTTCCCGATCTGAGAGGAGGAGAAGGGGAACGCGATGGAACGACCTTCCCTCGTGGAGGAGACCGACCTCGACCGAATTGACCAGATATAAGATTCAAAATCTTAGCCACATCTACCTTCATATCCTTCCTAAGTCCTTCGACATCTTTCTCCAATTTATCTATCCTGCTTGGAGCCGTTATGCCTCTCAACTGCTCAGGATTATCTGCCTCCAACAACCCAGAAGCATCGTCCAGAAAACGGACCTTTCGAACCTCAGGTCTTCTGGAACCCATGATCAATCTTTGATTATGGATAGCTGCATTGACCATTTGTACAGCCTCCTCCAGGGTGCTCGGATCTTTATCCATAGCTATCAGAGCGGCTCGTTTATGCTCAACACCCCGTAGGAATGCATCAATGGCAATAGTCTCGCCCAAACTCTCTGAGGCATCAGGGTAACCATCTAAAGTGAGCTCCTGAATGATGTATGCAAATTCTTCTAAAGAGTTACCCTCTTGTCGAATATCTTGCATCTTTTTTCTGATGATGTGGGGCAGATCTTTCTTCCCGAATCTCAACTTTAATTTGTCACATAAACTAAAGTAATCATTCTGGACTTGCCCAGAACAGATGCAGTAAAACTTTAAGGCCTTGTCCCTTAAAGCTGAGATGAGCATGTCTAATTTATACATATCAGACCAATGGTACCTTGAAGCAGTATGCTCAAACTGTATGAAAAATGGTTTCCACTCACATTTTCCATCAAAAGTTGACATTTTAGGTGGAGGAGGACCATCAGAGTAGCTTCTACGACCGGGGGATGACATTCTAGAGCCATTGTACGAAGAGCCATCCCAGTAAGCTCTACGAACTGGTGATGACGTCCTAGTGTCATGGTGAGAAACTGATCGCGACTCCCTCTTAGGTTCTCTAGGGGTATATACCCCCCCTAGGAGCCAGGTTATCAACTAGGGTATGATCACCCCTTTGTTGACTAGTTGAGTTAAGGAGTGCCTTGTATTTGATACCTTGAGCTAACAGTTCCATGTTCAGTCTAGCTACCTTCTCTTCCAGGGATTCTTCCATTGGGTGTGAGTCGACCCCACCAACAGCGCCTTCATCATTGATGTCGAATACGACTTCCCCAGCATGGAGCAATCGTGCAAGGATTGTAGCTGTGGCAGGCAGATCAGTATCTGCCTTAATGTCGGCCAGGGATATGAAACCTCCTCTGGACTCACGAAAATTTACTATGCCAGCAGCTCGAACTTTACCAATATTATGGAGTGCACTAAGTTCCTCCACGGTTGCAGTGTTAATACACAAAGGTTTCGTCATTATGGGTCACCGGTTGATTTATACCAAGGAAGCGAAATTAATATCCGCTAAAAAAGTAATATCACCTACTGAAATAAGTCGTAAGCGTATGCTTACTGAAATATATAAATCACTGAGTAGTGATGGTGGTGCAACTCCGGAGAACGTCTAAATGAATCTTCCGAAGCCAAACCAAATTCAGTAACGTACCTGCATGCAAACCATCCTTCAGAAACTCGAAAGTATAATGATAACGGACGCGTTTACGTGCACTAGATTTTTTACGGAGTATTAACTCTACACTGCATTTGATGGTGTGTACACCAATATCTGCATTAATTTTCTCAATTCTATCATTGAGAAGAGAGAGTTGGTCATGCAGTTGCAGCTCTTGGTCTTTGAAGGAACAGGGATTCAAATGGTGAAGTTGCTCATTATACAGGACCAGAGAATACGCCGGGATATCGATAAATTTCACCGTTTGGCCGTAATGCCTTACTATGTCTATCGCACGTTGATAGTGTTGGCAAATGTGGTCTACCGCGAGTTCATCATCGGCTGTCCTTAAATAGACCAAACCGTCGCCTCGTTTCTCGGTAAGGTCGCACGTTCCGGCCCAGATATAGAAAACGATACGGTGAAATTTCTGAACGCGCTGGCTATTCTCGATTGCAGAATATTGACCAAGTCTTGTGTAGTACCACCGCTTTTACACCAATACTCAACAAACCCAGTTTGATCAGCTCTTTTCAAAACGAAACCTTTACTTGTACCCAACAAAATCGCTTTGTGGGTAAAGGTCTGATCCAACGAAAACTGGGTGCGAGCCAAAAACTCCTCAGATTTAACTTGAAAAGGAGGCATAAGCTGAGTATTGTTTCAACGGAGTAACTAGCAATGTGATTATGAACTTTTTGAATTAATAATAACAAGAAAAAAACCCAAAACAAATAGTGTTCAGCGTAATTAGTAAACCTAATATTACAATTGAAACATATTTGCTAATTAGAAGGGAGATTACCCTCTAATGTTCAAAAACTTAATAATAATGATAATAATAACAACAAAAGTGATTTATATCACTTCTTTATTTCAAATAATTCTGAAATAAACAAAGAAATTGAACTGTAATTAACATATAAAGAAATATCGAAAAACCGACGGTTAAATTACAGCTCAGAATCGCGTACATATGACACTGAAGACAACTAACAATAACAATCCAGAAACTATAGGGTTGTCATTCCACGGAATACTGACATAGATGATAGGAACTAAGCACGAAAATATACCTCAATTCATTACAGTTCAAATAAATAACATTGAATCTTGAATTTATGACGTATATGACGTATGTATGTAAGGTATATTAATCTATATACCTGACATTTGCATGCTATAGTATAAATAAATAATATATATTTAACTATAACTCACCTATCATCTGTGATTGTTAACTCCTACAAAAATAACTATCAAATAATCAAAATGGCGGCCAGAGTCTGTAAAATTGACGTTCGGGCAGGACTAGAGTAGTCTTTATATTTCCGAGAATTCTATCTTTTTTTTACAGCAAAATCGTGAGTAGAATTTAGAAATAACTAATAACAATTTTTAATTTAGGGCCCAAAGTACTCCTGACACCATTTGTAGTAACTTAACTACGTATAAAAGGTTACTCACCCAACAGAGGTCTTGAATCAGCCAGTGGAACCAGCGGCAGATGTGCACGGTTCAGGTTCCAAGGTACGACTGCCGGGCGTCCGTAGAAACGGCGGGAATCAGCTAGCCCGGCAGCCACGAAACCCGAACTGCGGAATTGCGGGATACCGCCAGCACCACAACTCTTTCCCTAGATGACGTTTCATGAGTTTTGAATCGACTCCTAAAGTGGTTTCGGAGAGGATTTTTAAAGACATTTCCTAAAATCGGCCGAAATCCAAGATGGCCACCGAACAAACTTGGATCCCTATGCCCTAAGGATGCTTCCTGTCAAATATAATTGAAATCAGCCCAGTGGTTCTTGAGAAGAAGTCGTTTAAAGGAAAAGTTGACGGATGGACGGTCGACATGGCATAAGCTCACTTAGCTTTTCAGGTGAGCTAACAATGTAACATCTGAGAAAATTTTATCCATTGGGATTTGTAGATAGGAAATAACTACTCCAGTCGGATTAATGCACAATACATCACATGTCCTGTACTATTGTTCTATATGAGTCACACAGCAAACGTTCTCCGATTTATAGTCACTGATATCAAGGATTCGATTATTGAGACAAT
This sequence comes from Chaetoderma sp. LZ-2023a, assembly GCA_034401795.1. NCBI lineage: Eukaryota > Metazoa > Mollusca > Caudofoveata > Chaetodermatida > Chaetodermatidae > Chaetoderma > Chaetoderma sp. LZ-2023a. The sequence goes on from CM067372.1 coordinate 19,828,023, forward strand.
CAGACGGTGTCTTGATGTAACTTAGCAATGAAACAACATGTCCAAAAATTATTCATACGATTCAACATATTCCAGCCAAGCATCTCCTCGATCTCAATTGTCATCGTCTTCGTCATCAGATGACTCCATTTCTATTGGCAGAGGATCATGATCTTCATCCTCATCTTGCAGATTAATTCTCCCATCACTTTGCTCAGTTTCATTACTTCCTTGTTGATCAACCTCTGTGTCTCTTGGCCAATGTTCGGTATCAGGCATAGCGTCATCTCTCTGATGACCCTCACTATACAGGCTGCTTACTGTATTCTGATGGTAGTCATTGGCAGGCCGTGTGCTTTGTCCACAATCTCTATTACCCGGCTCTTTCTCAACTTGAATATCACGAACTAGTGCAATAGGCAGCTGTTTTTCTTTGAATCAAATAATGCGAAGTTCACCCTCAACATTTTCCCAACCATTGATAGGAATTTTCTCCAAATATTGTTGATGAGCGCTACCCCCTAGCCGTGCAAGAAAAGCACTTCTATCAAGGTGACGGATCAGTTCTGCTTCACACGGTGGGATGCCGCTGCCATCAATGCTTTTGAGCTTGTGGAATGGAAGGGCATTGTTGAACGTTCTAGTGTAGGCACGGTCAACCAAATTGAATCGATGCTTGTTCAGCGGGACAATTTTCCATGCCCCATACAACACTCAGATGAAATCTTGCAAGACTTTAACCGTATCATCTGTTGGAACCACTCTACTCAATGACGCAAAGGCTCTTTGGAACTTTGCACTCTTACTCATAATGGCATAGGGACCACTCTTTCCCTTTCTTGCAAATGCAGATGTATAATCACTGTCAGTGAATGCATGTAGCCCAGGGAGTGCTGCGCACATCACAGTGCCTATTGTAGCAGTGATCTTAGATACATTGATGTAGCATTGACTTCCTTGTCCCGTGTTTCCAACCTCCATCCAAACTGTAGATGTGACGTGGTGTAAATGGTGGAGGAGCAATACTAGGATATCAGTGTCAGAAGCTCTGACAACAATGTCTCCAGGTGTGGACTTGTAGGCCTCTATCATGTGAAGAATCACTCTTGTGTCGGTCTCAGCATGGTTACATTTTAGAGAAGGAACTGGTTCCTCCTTTATGGCCGTATCCTCTACGAAGTATCGGGTGCAATCTCCCATTACACCCAAATACACCTCCCTGCCATCCAGAAATGGCTTATATAGGCCACTCAACAAGTTCTTCATGAGAAAGACTGGACCCTCTCTTGAACGCCTCTGTCTCCAGCAGTTTCTTGAAGCTTGCATCTCTCTTCTGCTCAGGCCCTTCGATAATCAATTCACCTCCCATAACAGCTACTCTGCGGTCTCGCTCACAATCCTTGATTGATGGCCTCTCATAGTATCAAAGTTGATATTGATTCTCCGTGAGCGATATGGCAAACAAGTAATCAAGATATTTTGTGACAGATTCCCATAGGCAACTGGCTGATCCAGCGACATGCAGTAGAACTGGAAGTTGCCATCGATTATATGGGTACCAACGAAAGTAGGGATGCCATGGTTATTAACAATGCCTTCAAGAACTTCCAATAATTTGCTTTTCTCAGTATGGGCCATAGTACCATCACCTTTACACATTGACAATGGTACTGGTGTAAGCAGAAATGAGAACACATATTCGAGATAAATCTCAGTTGCTGCTACTCTGAAAGCGATTGGACAAAGGAGCCGACTAGTACACTTTAATTGTGCTTCCTTTGCGTTTTTCATTGCCTTTTGATTGACTACACATTCACTGGAGAATGTGCGAAGACGATGTTACAGACTGGTTTCTCAAAACATGCTACATTCGCAAGGCATTCCTTGACAAAACTTTTGTGCCTTTTTTGCCATCATCAGGAATTTTTTGCTCACTGTCTCTGAGACACTTTCCAGTATTGATGTTGATTAGTGGTAAAGTCTCATCCAGTGTGAACGGATTTGCACATGACACAATCTGGCTGATGACTTTCTGAAGATCTGCATTGTCTCTTTATTCTGTCAGTATGGATGTCTCTCGTGTTACCCATACAAACCATAGCGAGAGCCTCATTCACAAGAGCTGATCGACTACTCTTTGTGATGCTCCATCGTACTCATGAGTTGTAGCTGTTGGTGGATGACGTATAACCTGTCATACGCAATGCAGCATCATCATTCACAGTTTGTTCAAGGGCTTAAGGTCCACTGAAATTCATGAGAATTTATTATTCGAACGCCGGACTGAGAGGCCTCCATCATCCACAAGTTGACGTAACCCTGGATGTATAGCATCGATGTTCATCAGATCTGGTATTTTGACATCCAGCGGGCATAGTTCTGCCGATTGGTTACAAAAAACAGATCTATTAATCATGTCATTGCTGCTATGAAGAGATCAACATCTGTTTCTCGAACTGCCCATTCCAGGTGGTAGATCTGGTTGTACCTTATGTACATTGACCAAAACTGGGCAGTCTTACAGAGGGGACCACATTCTGTACCTTCCTTAAACTTCTCAAATGCTTCAAATAGCTGAAAGAACATGGCTGAATTGCAGATGCCATCTACTTCTTCACTGCTATTGAACTGGAAATTCTACAGCTCGAGCCTAATCAATTCTGAATTCTCGTAGTCTGCCATAAATCGTCAGAAGAGGAGTGTTTCTAAAGCAAGCACAAGCATGGGATGAAGTCGCTCGCAGCCACTGTAGTTATAGCACTCTATGAATCCACTCAGTGACCCTGATGCCAAAGCACCAGTCAGTGAGCATCGCAGGTCCACCAAATTCAGCAATGAACTTTCCTATGGCTATAAATAGACACATATGGATGTGGAATACTCCAAACATAATGAACAGCTGGAATGTTATTATAGCGAGGCAGCACTATATATTTCTGATAAACTGATTTAATTACTAATTAGGTCAGTCTATTTTGTAGGAGCCGCTTTTGACACATGCTAGATACAATACTTAATATTTTAAAAAGAATTTGGCAGAAGGCTATGTATGGTGTTTCCGACAAATAAATTAATTAGTAACCCCAGACATTTTATGGCTTAAATTACGTTTTTACCAGCGTCGTTAGCCGTCAGGGTCAATGCGATCGCAGCATGTCTTCTTGTTGTTGTTCTCGCTGTTCTAAATCTGAAGACATTTTTTCAACACACTTTGGAGGAAGGCTGCGTGTGGGGGAAACTACTTCTCAGAGCATCTCATTTTTAGTGCTGAAACGAGTAATCGATTACCCGCAAATGGTTACAATTTAACGAGTACCCGGTTATAAAGTCTGTACCCGAATACTCGTTGACCCGATATAACCTGACGATAAGTTGTCAATATAAAATGGATGCCAGCAAACAAACTTCGGTCGTTTGGAGACATTTTGACCTCATAGATGACAATAAGCAAACAGTGCAAACTGTATCAAACAAAGATCGTGTATGCGTGTTCAACGTCCAGTATGAAAAACCATCTAAAGTTCAAGCATCTGTTAATATGCCCCGATGCTAATAGCTGTCCAGTGTACAGTAACATGAAAAAGCAAACTCGGCTCCCATTTGCAAAAGTACAAATTCCCTTGACCAAGTCAAAATGGCAAGAAATAACAAAGAGTATAGTAGAGTTCTGCGCTACAGATATGCATCCATTAAGTGTGGTGAATGGTATTTATCTCAATGTTCATTATAAATTATTGATAGAAATTAAAATCTTCACAAAAGCTTATTGCTAAAATAATTATTATGTTTAATATTTTGAAATAAATTTGACTGAAAGGCGTTGCTGCCTAAGGCAGCAACACATTCCAGTCAAATTAATTTCATAATATTAATATTAAGGTTTTCCTGTCAGGCTCATGGATTTCATTATTGAAAGGGTTAGTTACAGTTCTCTTAGTGATCATTTCAATTCCAGTCTGAGAAGTGAGCACTACATATTAGATTTCAGCAATTCACAAGGCTGCAACAAATTAATATCTTATTAAAATTTTGAAACAAATATGTCTACAACTTGTTGCAACAGCATCCAGTTAAATTAGTTTTAAAAAATAGGCCTATCTGACAGCCAGTGATAGGTTTCCAAGATTATTATGCAGGGATTCCTCTGGTTCATAACAGGCACTACAGCTCATAAATAAGTTAGAATGTTTCCAAAACTAAAACATGTTAGTAAATTCCGAACCGGGTGTAATAAATGTTCTTTTGAATATTTTGTACTTATTTTGATTAAAAGCCTGCTGCTGGCCAAGGCAGCAAAGCCTTCCAATCAAATTAGGTCTAAAGTCCAAAACACTCAGCAGTTCACACACTTAGTACCTCTATTTAGCTTATTAGCTAGTAAAGCTTTTTGATCAACTAAAAGCTTTTTTATTAAAGGCTACATATGCCTCAACCATTGTACATGATTGTGATGATGATGATGATGATGATGATGATGATGATGAAATATTCAGCAGTACATTTTATTTTGTTCTGGAAAGATGTAGGTTATTTCTGGGCTGTACATACCAATACCATACATATTGTTGCCATCCATAGGTTTATTTCTGGGCTGTACATACCAATACCATACATATTGTTGCCATCCATAGGTTATTTCTGGGCTGTACATATCAATACCATACATATTGTTGCCATCCATAGGTTATTTCTGGGCTGTACATACCAATACCATACATATTGTTGCCATCTATAGGTTATTTCTGGGCTGTACATACCAATAACATACATATTGTTGCCATCCATAGGTTATTTCTGGGCTGTACATATCAATACCATACATATTGTTGCCATCCATAGGTTATTTCTGGGCTGTACATACCAATACCATACATAGTGTTGCCATCCATAGGTTATTTCTGGGCTGTACATACCAATACCATACATATTGTTGCCATCCATAGGCTATTTCTGGGCTTTACATATCAATACCATATATATTGTTGCCATCCATTGGTGTTGGATTCCAAAATATGTTGTGCAAGCTGGATCCTTCATACCAAGTACCCAGTCATACAACAATCAAGAATTATACCAAAAACGAAAAAAATATTCACGATCTACAACGGTCACTACAGAATGAGCTTAGTGGTCAGCAAGCAATTGCATTAACGACTGATGCTTGGATTAGCTGTGCGACTAAAGGATACCTGACTATAACTTGTCATTACATTGATGATAGCTGGCAACTTCACCATAATGTACTATGCACTTCAGCAATCCATGATTGACACACAGGCGAGCACCTTGCCTCTATCCTCCAAGATGAAGTTAAGAAATACAAAATCCCTGAAGCCAACATATCAGGTGTCGCTAATGGATAATGGATCAAATACTGTGGTCTGCATGAATCATCTTGGTGCTTTGGACATATGCTGCAATTGAGTGTTAATGCCGGACTTGCCCTGGGGCCCATTTCCAAAGCTGCCGGTCCAGGACAGAAAGTTGCCACTCATTTCAGAAAGTCAACATTGGCAGCTGATGAACTAAAGAAAAAGCAATCTCAGTTGGGCCTTCCTGCACATGTATTACTTCAAGATGTAGCCACGTGAAGGAATTCGACGTACTTTATGTTTCAGCAACTTCTGGGACAGCTCTTAGCAATATTTGCGGTGATTCATGATGAACAGATTATGAAGTCGTCTGATGCGAGAATGTTAGAGTTAAGTGATCAAGTCTGGAAAACAATCGAAGAGATAACGCCACTCCTAAAGCCCTTGCAGATGGCCACAACTGTTGTTTGCTCAGAGGAGTTTCCAACTCTGAGCATGATCTATCCCATTATATCTGGCCTTCTTCATAATCACATGTCAGCGAATGACACGGACAGTAAGATAGTAGCTGACTTCAAGAAAGCTGTTATAAATGATCTTTCACAGCGGTACAAATCTGATGAAATCTATAAGCAGCTATATATCATCGCTTCAGCTCTCGATCCCCGATACAAATCATTGAAGTTTCTGAGTGAAGCTGATAAGGCCGCTGTATGGAATTTTATCTTGTCATTGGTAGATGATCAAGCAGAACTCGCAGGAATGTCCTCCGTAGGCCAATCAGAGACAGAAATTAGTCAAAGCAGCCACGGTAGTAGTGCTAGTGAAAGCTTTCAAGTAGGTGAACCTGAACTTAAGCGTGCTGAGCTGGACCAATCAAATAAGGCAATGGAACATCTCATGGGAAATCTTTACGAGAGAACTGATGACTCTGCAACAGTTGATAAGGATTTGGAGATAAAATCATACCGTACAGAGAGAATTGTCACTGACATTAATCCGGTCAATTGGTGGTGACAGAATGCGTTTCGATTTCCTTCCTTGGCAGCACTTGCCAGAAAGTTCCTGGGAATTCCAGGAACGTCTGGTCCTTCAGAGCGAATTTTCTCTGCAGCGGGAAATATCGTGACCAAGAAGCGAGCAAGCCTTGGCACTGACACTGCAAATGAACTTATTTTCATTAAAGAGAACTTCCATCACTGCTGACTGCAAGCTTGGTTCCATCTACATCACCTGAATCTCCAGATGTCACAGACACTGACCTTCAAGTTCAGTTACCAAGTTTGCCTTCACTTTCACAAGATCAGTAAGACTGTGACAATGGTTAATGTCTCAATGATATTGTGATACTGAACAATAAACAGCAGAACATTAACGTTTAAGTATCGTTGACAGCTGACATGGCTGACACTGGATATTTTTACCTGTTATATTTGCGTACTTGTATATATGTTTGAACTTACTCATTAATCGGATCAAAACCCCATTTTTGAAAATTTACTACTGGAAGGACTGGCTCCATTACAAAGCCAGTTATTCCTGTGTTAAATTTTCAAAAATAGTCTACTCATCCTTAAAATAGTCATTAACCAAGCAAATATTTTCTTGACCATCAAAATTTTAATGATTAAATCAGTCGGACTGGCTTGTATAATTATTTTGAGAAATGCTAACTTGTAAGCAAGGAAAGGAATATTTTTGAAAACTTACTACTTGAATAACTGGCTCTATAATGGAGCATGCCATTTCAGTGGGAAATTTTCAAAAATATATTGCATTCTAACGACTTTATGTTCAAATTTGATTTAAAGAGTGGTTATCACCTCATTGAAATCCATGCTGATTACCATAAATATTTGGGATTAGTTGGCAATTTGAAAATGGAGTTATGCGTTATTTTGTCTTCGCTGTTCTCCCATTTGGCCTGAGCTCAGCTCCTTATGTATTCACTAAAACGTTGACGCCATTAGTTACTAAGTGGCACAGCGAGGGCAAGAGAGTTGTCTTGTTCATTGATGATGAGTTGGGCATGGCGGAAATTTTTGAAACTTCTCAGCAGATGAGCATAGCAATTAAAGCAGATCTAATTAGGGCAGGTTTTGTTCCAAATGACGAAAAGAATGAATGGGGTCCTACTCAAAATATTATATGGCTAAGTGTTGTGATTGACACTGTGCAGTGTAAATTTTTTGTAATTGATAAAAGAGTGAACAAAGTCAAATCGTGCATTGCCCGTATAAAAAGGTTCAATACTTGTGTAAAGGTCAAAGTTTTGGCATCAGTTGCTGGACAGATTATTTCAATGTTAATAGCCATGGGGCCTGTTTGTAGGCTAATGACAAGATCAATCTATTGTTGTATAGAATCACGGACATCGTGGTGGTCATTTGTGTATACGGATGAACACTTGTACCAAGAACTGCATTTTTGGTCAGAGAACATTGACAGATTAAACGGAAGATTATTTACTAAGAATTATCAATTTCAGGAAATTGTATATGCTGATGCTTCGAGCACTGGTTATGGCGGTTTAATAGTATCAAACTCTACTATGTTTACAAGGGGAAATTGGTCTGAAACAGACTAGAGTAAGAGCAGTATATGGCAGAAATTACAGGCAGTCTTGATCATACTGTCGAATTTGTTGCCTCATTTACAGAACTGCTGTATTAAATGGTTTTCTGACAATCAAAATGTTGTCAGAATTATTGATATTGGCAGTACAAAGCCTGACATTTAAACTATTGTGTTGAAAGTTTTTGAACTTTGCAATTCAAGAGGCATAACCCTTAATATGGAATGAGACCTGAGAGACGAGAATAAGGAAGCAGACGAACTCAGTCGTATAGTTGACCTAGATGACTGGGAGGTCAATTATGACATTTTTACGTATTTAGACAACCTATGGGGTCCTCATTCAGTGGACCGTTTTGCTACGTGGTACAACGCTAAATTGGCAAGATTTAATTCTATCTGTAGAATGCAAGGATCAGAAGCTGTTGATGCTTTCAAACAGTCTTGGGGTGGCGAAAACAACTGGTTGGTTCTACCCCCGAATATGATTTCAAAATGTATAAACAAGATTATGGATGAGGCTTCTTATGCTACCATAATTCTCCCTGTGTGGACCTCGGCTGCTTTTTGGCCATTGTTATGCAGCGACGGTCTACATTTTAACCATTTTATTGTAGACTGGTACGAAATTTGTCCTTCCAAGCATGTGTTTCTGAAGGGAAGGGTAGCTAATACAATATTTGTCGGCAAAAATTTGCAGTTCATAATGATAGCATTGAGATGTGTTGGAAATTCGCTCATGAGTTTTCGCGGATAGAAAATATTTTTGCTCCAGGGTCAGATTTTGTGAAGTTCACAATTAGTGCTGTGGTCACTCATGCATGAATTACTCTAGTGTCATCCTATTGAAGTTGGATGCCAATAGAAGTTTAATTTTATGAACTCTAGCGGCTTCTTAAGTATTTTAAGAATGGCCCATAACTCGAGTTGCCACATGGTACGTCAGTGGCACATAGCAGTTGGAGTATATCAGTGAATGCTTACATTATTAGCATTCTGAGAATATTTGTAGGTAACTTTGTTATCTTGTTCTCACCTCAGAGAAGTGTATTATTATGCGCGCAAATAAACATGTATTGTGTGATTTTAATTAATCATGGCATTTTATTTCTATTCTTTCGCAGAAATCGTAATTCCAAAGGTTGGGATATGGTCAGATTTGGACGACGTCTCAGATCCGGCATTACGTCGTCTGTCACATAAGCTTCTTGACGTGGTCCTCCATTCAGAGGCGGACAGCACAGTGTCTTTATATCACAGAGCATTCGTAAAACAGACGAACTTTGCATCGCACACAGGGCTTCCTAAGGTGCCAGCATCGGCTTTGGGATTGTCATTATATGCGACTCATCTAATAGAGACAAATGTGTCGGTGAGTGTTTTTAACAGCGACATGTACGGTATCAAATGGGGTCACGAGATAGCTGGTTTACCGAACCCCTTAGATCACACCTTTGTTAAGTCAGTGTTGGAATCTGGTCGTAGAGTTCTGAGCAAGCCAAGAAAGCCTAAAGAACCTTTAAAATCTGATCATATTATAGACATGTGTACATTGTATAAAGATTCAAACTCTCTCATTGATGTTAGAGATGTGGCATTATGTGTTTTGACGTATGCAGGTTTTATGTGTTTTGATGAAATAGTTCATGTCAAGTCGTCACATGTAACGGTTCATGAATCGCATATAGGACCAGTTGAGACAAGGTAGCACCGTAGTAATTTCAAAGACTGATTCTGTAGCTTGTCCATTGTTCTTGTTGTGTAGATACGTTGAGATTGGCAATATTAATTTGCATGATAACTTATATTTGTTTAGGCAGATCCAGAATTGTAAAAGCGGTAAACGTCTTGTTTCGGTTGATAAAGCCTTAAGCTACTCTAGGACTCGGGAGTTAGCAATGAACAAAATTAAAGCAGTAGAGCCAAATTTTAAACAATTTGGTATTCATTTTCTTCGGTCAGGTGGGGCTACCGCCGCTAATAATGCCGGTGTTTCATACTACGATATTAAAGCTCATGGGCGATGGAAATCGGATGTTGCCAAAAACCTGTATATCAAAGAGGGTCTTAATAAAAGACTGAACATTTCCCTAAATTTGGGGATTTAAAGCTAACAGCATAAATTTGCATTTTCCTTGATCCCCTTCTTTATAAGCTCTAGGTGGGTAAAATATGCACGGCTGACGTAGCAGTGTTTACCATATTTAATGGTTTCTTGTTCATGTGATAGTGGACGCTAAACATGTGTTTTCCAGCAGCACGCAGTGAAGCGTGAAAACAATGTTTCGCTTACACGGATTACATGTAGTGCATGTTGGTGACTTTCGCCACAACATTGTTTGCCATGGTGGCTAATTCTGATTGGTTAATCAAATTGAGCTGATTACGCTCGTTCCGACCTTTGGACATTCTACATGCTAGTAGCCGTAGCGCTAACACCTAGTTTTCAGTGAAAAAATTTAAAAAATCCAAATTTTCCCTTAAAATTACAGCTTATATTTTGTGTTTTTGCCATCCATTATTGTTGCCCTATCCCGAGTCCTATTAGGCGTTTGAAGAAGTAGCTGTAACCCTCTCAGCTACACCTTGCAAAATGTCCCACTATACTAAATTAAGTGGGCGGTATGAGGAATACGTTCCCTAGAATCTTTACCTTTAAAGGTTTTTAATGGGTTTTCGTGTCGGTTTTGAAGGTTGTACTTCTTCTGAGTTGGACTTTGTTCTGTAATGCAGCCGCAAGTATGAGTATGCGGTTTGATAATAATAATAATAATAATAATAATAATAATAATAATAATAATAATAATAATAACAACAAGAGGCCCAACGGGCCTGTGTCGCTCACCTGGAGCACTGTGCATTTTTGTCCAAATTGTTGGTGGTTGGTTTAGGAGTAGTCTTTTAAATGAGTTTGTGGCCATTTGTGCACGTCCAATATGGCCGCCAAACATGCTACATTTTGATTGGTCCACTTCTGCCATGTTTCTGACTAAGCTCCTTCCCTTGAACAAACTTTAATGGCACTCAGTGCCCAATCATATCCCCCAAATTTCGGCCCAATCTGCTGTGGTTCTGAAGTTGTTTTGGCAAAAAATAGGTTAGCCAAGATGGCCGCCAAACCATTTAGCCAATCAAGTTCCCTTGAACAAACTTGGTGCAGCTCTTGTCCTAGATGATATTTCATGCGTTTTGAATTGATCCCCCAAACGGTTTTGGAGAAGATCTTTAAAGACATTTCTAAAAATCGAACAAAATCCAAGATGTCACGAAAATACATCTTAAATTTCCCATTGCTTGAGCATGGGAGATTTTGGTAGGTAAATGATCCAAGATGGCCGCTAAACCGTCTCGAAAATGGCAAATTTGAAATCACAATACGCACAAAAATACATAAAAGCAATTTTTACCTCAAAATCAATCTAATAAAAAAATACAATATGGCCGCCAAACACGCTATATATATATATTGATAGGCCCATAGCCGCCATTTTTTTTTTACGAATCAACTTCTCTTGAAGAAACTTTAATGGCCCTTAGTCCCTAATCATATATCACAAATTTCCGCCTAAGCGCTTCAGCGATTCTGGGGAAGAAGTTGTTTTTGTGAAAACGAGGTCATCCAATGTGGCCGCTGAAACATTTGGTCAATCAAGTTCCCTTGAACAAACTTGAGTGAGCTCTTGCCCTAGATCATATTACATGAGGTCTGAATTGATCCCTCAAACAGATTTAAAGAAGATTTTTAAAGACATTTCGAAAAATCGGCCAAAATCCAAGATGGCCACTTGCCAAATTGGCCGATCGGCTTCATTTGAACAAAATTAAATCTCTATGCCAAAAGGATGCTTCCTGCCAAATATAATTCAAATCGGCCCAGTAGTTCTCGAGACGACATTTTAAATTTCCCATTGCTTTAGTATGGGAGCTTTTGGCGGGAAAATGATCCAAGATGGCTGTCCAAACCGTTTATCCAACTGTTTCGAAAATTGCAAATTTGAAATCAGAATACCCAAAAACCTATATAAAACGAATTTCGGCCTCAAAATCCATCAAATAAAAAAGATCCAATATGGCTGCCAAACATGCTATATATATTTTTTATAATAAGGAAAATTAGTTACCTCTCCGGGATGTAGAAATTGTTTCAATCATCCTGGGATCGGGACCAACTTTTTCGGAAATATGCTATATTTTGATTAGGCCACGGTGGCCATGTTTTTTAACGGATTGAATTCTCTTGAAGAAACTTTACTGGCCCTTAGTCCCTAATCATATCTGCCAAATTTCGACCTGATCACTTCAGTGGTTCTGGAGAAGTAATTTTTGCTAAAACTAGGTCAACCAAGATGGCCGCCAAACTATTTGACCAATTAAGTTCCCTTGAACAAACTTGGTTGAGTTCTTGCCCTCGATCATATTTTATGAGGTGTCCTTCAATCCCTCAAGGGGTTTCAGAGATTTTTAGACGTTTCTAAAAATCAGCCAAAATCTAAGATGGCCACCGCCCTAATTGGCCGATCGGCTTCATTTGAACAAACTTGGACCCCTATGCCCTAAGGATGCTTCCTGCCATATATAATTGAGATTGGCCCACTGGTTCTTGAGAAGAAGTCGTTTAAAGGAAAAGTTGACGGACGGACGGATGGACAGACGACGGACGGTCGCCATGACATAAGCTCACTTGGCCTTTCAGGCCAGGTGAGATAATAATAATAATAATACTAATAATAATAATATTAGTAATCATAGTAATAATTTTACGGTTTTGAAAGTTTATTATTCAACATTCTATGTATTGTCTATGTATCTAGGCGTAGCAGTATTTACCGTATTTAATGGTTAGTTGTTTATGTGATAGTGGAGACTAAACCTTTAAATCTAAATTTCAAGGCTGTCATACAGGAAACTGTTCAATATTTTAAACATAAACTGACTAGAATACATTGCTGCTTGAGCCAGCAACTGCTTCCAGCTAAATTAACTTCAAAATATTTTAAAACCCGGCTGTTAATTTGGTTTGAAATTGAAATTCTGGATGTTTGTGTTGAAAAAGACAATTGCTGTAGGTATGCAGATAGGGAATAAGATTAAACAAGTAAAGCATTTTAACCCATGCACCATTAAAACCCTCTATCTACCTTTCAAGGCAGTCATACAGGTAAACTGTTACATATTTTCTCTGGAAACCATAATTGCTGCTGTCATTTCTGGTCATTTATCATTGAAAGTGTTGAGAGATGTAGGAAGGATTAAAACAGAGCTTTAAGTCAACAAATACCTGGCCTGGCCAATTATATGCCTACTGATAAGATACCATTCATGATGATAACTACGTAATCAGATCGGGAAACCAATGTCGTAGGTATTTTAGCCTGACGCTTGGTCGCAAATGTGAGACCGAAAGTCTGAATGATCTGGACTGAAATTTTTGTCCCTTTTATACCCTTCCTGGTGAGCCTGTGGATTGAGTGAATCTTGCCCATATATGGGCAGAGAAAAACCAGACTGGCGGTTTTCCCATTGGAGGTTTGGCGGTTTGGTCAGACATTTTTGCCAGTTTTTTAACGGTTGAGTTTGTTTTTGGTGATGAATGTCTTACGGGTCTCTGTCGGTCAAGTTCGTGAGTCTCTTTACTCCTTTAGTGGAGAGAATTTGTTTGGCCTGTTTTGTGGGTAATGATCATGTGTAGTCATCACTGTTTTTGATTCAGACTTTATGGCATTTCATTCCTTGAGCGGAACTCATCAGAGGCGAAGTTTTGTCAACTTGGAGTGGGCATTTTTGTGCTCCACTTTTTTCTGATTTAGCATCTGTTTTATGGGCATTTGATATCTTAAAATAGAAGTAATGTTGGTTGTCCTCTATTGGTCTTGGGAGTATTGGGGAAATCCAAGGATAAGTGTCAAGTTTTTACAAGATCGGTATAGATATGTATTATTATGTATAATGTATTTTTTCAATGATGTATGAAAACTTGTAAATAAAATGAATGAAAAAATAAAGAGGATGACTCGGGGCCTGGTGAGTATGTCTTTGTTGTAATTTCACAAAAATTGAAGGAGACAGAGCATTTGCGCTTGTATCCATATTGGGATGCCGTAATATTGAAGGCATCTTTAAAAGATGCTGAAGTGATGACAATGGGTATGTCGTCATGGGGTTTGTTGTCAGCGGCGAAAGTGGTGACGTCGCTATAAAGTGTGTGATAGCATGATAGTCCTGACAATGAAATTGGACAAAACCCATTATTTCAGGATTAATAGACCTTCCAACTCTTAACCTTTTAACATCTAACAAGTTCAATGTTGAATATTTGGAAAATAATTTGACTGAAAGTGAATGTTGACATCAGCAGTAATGTTTATCAGTCAAATTAATTTCACGATATTCAACATTACTACATGATTTATCTGAAATAAATTATTTCTAATAATACCCTTTCACTGATGAAGCCTTATATTATACATTCATAGCAATCATGCCAGGAATTCAGCATATTCTTTATGAAGAAAGAAATATTCTGTTAAATATTTTGAAAATTTGAATTTGTCATTTTCTCTGTATCGCTAAAAGCATTAGGAATTATTCTGTGAAATCTTTTGACACTAATTTGGATGGGAGCTAATGCCACCCATGGTAGCAACAGCATTCAGTCCGATTATATCAAAAATATTCAACAAGTAGCCTTTGTTTAGTAAATAAATAGAGTGAAACACCATTACAGAAGCCGTATTTTATATTTACATGTATATTTACGGAATTCACAGAAACTCCATCCCATATAGCAAGTACAGGAGAATATTATAATAAGGTTGTTCTCTCCCACCACGTCCATAGCCACCCTGGATGACAGTTTGGTATTAATATGTACTTGTACTCATACTCAAGTACATTTACAATGTACTCATACTCAGCCTCAGTACAATTGCTAAAAAGTACCTGTACTCGACCCCAACCCTGAAGCCTGCCACCATAGGGTCCTTCAAAGTCTGGTTGAAACCGTCCAAGCAGTTAATGAGGAGTTGTGTTTTAAATGATTTCATAAAATGGAAGATTTTCACCAAAAACCTTACTAATCAAAATTCTGTACACATGCACTGAAGCCGATACCCATAGAGTCCTTCCAGCCAGGTTGAAATCTGCCAAGCAGTTAATGAGTAGTGTTTTGACAATTTCCAGTAATTCTTTTTACAAAATCTAAGATTTTCACCCAAAAAATTGATCAATCAAAATTCTGAATAGACATTCTAGAACCTACCGCCATAGAATCCATCTAACGAAATTTGGTTGAAATATGTCAAGCAGGTATGGAGGAGTAGCATTTGAACATTTTTGGTACATTTTTTTGATTTAAAAAAATGTCCCCCTAACTATTTGGCCAATCAAGTTCCCTTCAAACTTGATTAAGCTCTTTCCATACATCAAATTTCATGAGTTTCTAATGGATGCCACAAGCAACTCAAGGTGCCATTCATCATCTATGCCGACTTTGAAGCCCTAACAACAAGATTGAGGGGCCAAAGGCAAATCCGGCTCAGAGCAGCACACAGAAAACGCAACACCATGAGATCTGTGGGTTCTCATACATTGTGGTCCACTGTGACGGTGCCAGTAAACCACCAGTGCTGTATCGAGGAGAAGTACTTCCTGGATCGATTGGCATGGGAAGAGGAGAAGATAACGACTGTGCTCGCCCACCCTAAGCCGATGGAGATGACTAGAGAGGACTGGCGAGCTCATAAAACCGCAGTCAGTTGCCATGTGTGCGACGGACCATTAAATGGAGATAGTGTTAGAGATCACTGTCACATCACAGGGCTCTACCGGGGAGCAGCACACAATGTGTGTAATCTAAAGCTGTGCCTCAACCCTAGGACCACCACCATCCCAGTCGTGTTCCACAACCTGCGCGGGTATGATTCTCACCTCATCATGCAGGCTATCTCCCAAACAAAGGGACAAATCAACTGCATCCCCAACAATATGGAGAAGTACATCTCCTTCAGCCTTGGTCAGCTGCGGGTCATTTACTCGGCCCAGTTCCTTCCAGCATCACTTGACAAGCTGGTAGCTAGTTCCACAATGTTCCCACTTACAAAACAGTATGAACCTAGCACTGCCAAGCAGGAGCGCCTGCTCCGCAAAGGTGTGTACCCCTATGAGTACATGGATGGGTGGCACCGCTTCAATGAGACCACTCTCTCACCTCAAGTTGCTTTCTACAGTAAACTCTCTGGCGAGGGAATATCTGACAGCGACTACAACCAGGCACATGCTGTCTGGGCCCAATTCGGCTGCCAGACCGAGACTATCATGACCTCTATCTGCGGTCCGACACCCTACTCCTTGCAGATATCTTTGAGAACCTCCGCATCACATGCCTCCAGCAGTATCGTCTAGACCCAGCACACTATTACACGAGCCCGGGGTTGAGCTGGGATGCACTTCTAAGGAAGGCAAACAACCCACTGGCCTGCGGCTTGCACGGTGTGCATTAAACGAAATCTAGGATTTCTTTTTTCACGAGAGAGTTGATACTTACCTCCCTAATACTTTTGATATTGCTAAATATTGGCGTTCACTCAATAAAACACTCAGATTAAAAACAGTTAGGTGCCCCTACTGGGCAGGTAGACAGAGGTAGTCAGGCGGATGACGGCCCCACCACCGCGCATGCGCCGACTACTACTTCCTCTGACTAATTTATTGGCTGACACACATGCAACTACTAAGAGCCTGAAGACCGAGCCTCTGTGGGGTGGAGAGGCCGGGTCCGTATCTAGGGAGGTAAGTATCAACTCTCTCGTGAAAAAAGAAATCCTAGATTTCGTTTATTTCACATCAAGAGTATACTTACCTCCCTAATACTTTTGATATTGCCAGAATTCGAAAGTGAATCTGGCGGGAGGGAGGCGAGGTCAAAAGACCAGCTCTTCCCTATACGCTTTTCCGCGTTTACGGCACTTAAACTTCTGAAAACTGTGTGAGAACACAGTCAGGATTTGACAAACCATCGGATAACACAACCGATGCATGAGAGATGACCGAATGTCATATGCGCTCCCCCCCCCCCCCCCCCTCCTGGGAGGAAGACTAGATGACCTCAATGGCCTATACGCTCTCTACGTACTAGTGCCACGTACTACAGGACAGAGACGAAAGTACTCCATTTTCGTATACTCTCTATGAACCACAATCCACACAAACCATCACCATATTAATAATAACGGGTAACGTGACAATACATTTAACAATGAACAACACATAAACAAGACTGACCTTGTTGAACTTGGAAGCTGTCATCACGTTCCCAGTAGAGAAGCCTGATGCAGTCCCGACAAGTGGTTGTTACCATTACTTAAATGTGATGTATATAAGCAACGAGGAAACGCTCCTCATAAAACATACAGGCGATTATTGTTTCAAAATCGACAAGGCGAGAGGATTTGAGGTGTCACGGAGGTAATGGTCTGTAAAACTTGACTCACAGTGCCACTGAGCCACGGACATAATGTCATCCACAGGGACCCCACTAAACAGGGCAGTGGATGCCACGACACCGCGGACACTGTGAGCCTTGGCCACATCAACCTGTCTCCCGGTGGCAGATTTGTGACAAAACTGAATACATTCTACAATCCACCTGGAAATGGTGTCCTTAGACGCCCTGCCATGGGGTTCAATATATGACAACCATAACGCTGACTGGTCGGTACGCCACTCCGAAGTACGCTGTTTGTACCGGAGCAGCGCCCGTACGGGGCACCATACTTTAGAATTAGGATCATACCTAGTTAAAGATGGCAAAAAATAGGTTGACCTGGATATTTCAAAGACTGATTCTTAGCCAAGAAATTAATCCTAGGTAGAAGCTTAAGGCCTTCCCCTGTAACCACAAAACGGTCATCCTCGGCTGATAAGGCGTGAATCTCACTCATACGCCTTGCCGAGGCCGCAGCAATTAAAAACACAGTTTTAAGAGTCAACAATTTCATAGAAATGGACATAAGTGGTTCAAAAGGCTTATCTCCTAGTACCTGAAGCACCAGAGATAAACTCCAAACTGGAATCAGTGGTGGATTCCTTGGTCTTAGATTGCCCATGCCTTTAATTAATACATTTAATGTACTTACTTCATCACTCCCCCTGTTAGCCAAGCAAGGAATAACAGCCATTAAAGCTGACTTATAACCAGCAATAGAGTTAGGCTTGAGGCTATAGGCATCATATAGGTGACAGAGGAAATCAGCTACTACCTGAATAGATGCATCCATTGGATCAATACATCTTTTTGAGCACCACTCTGCAAATCTGTTGATTTTATAGTTATATGCTCTGGAGGTTGACTCCCTCCTGGCTTTGGCCATAAACATGGCCGCTTGCTCAGAAAAGCCCTCCTTAATTCTAGATTCCTTGACAACATCCATGCAGTCAATCGGAACATTGACGGATTGTCGTGAAGGGCCTTGCCCTGGAAGATAAGGTCGTCCATCAGAGGCAGAGGAACCGGACTGCAGACCAGAAGGTCCAGCAGATCCGTATACCACGATCGGCTTGGCCAATCCGGGGCGATCAGAAGCACTTGGCACTCCTGCTGCCTGATTTTCTGAAAGACCTTTGGAATCAGGATTGCTGGAGGGAATGCGTATGCATACATTCCCGCCCAGCTGATAGCTAACGCATCTGTTGCGAAAGCGCTTGGGTCTGGAATCGGAGAGACGTACGTCGTTATCTTCGCATTCTTCTTCGTTGCGAACAAATCGATGTTGGGCTTCCCCCAATGGTCGAACAGACGATCCGCCACACATTGATTTAGTTGCCATTCCGTGGGTAAAATACTCATCCTTCGGCTCAATGAGTCTGCTAGCAGATTTAGCCTTCCCGGAATATGAACTGCTCTCAAGGTAATCCTGTGATCCAGGCACCAACAAAGCAGTTTCCAAGTCATCATACAGAGACTGGGTGACTTCGTTCCGCCCTGGCGGTTTATGTAAGTCACTACTGTTGAGTTGTCTGAACGAATAAGAACAATCTTGCCCTGAACTTTCTGTAAGAAATGTTCCAGGCCCAGGACTACTGCTCTTAGCTCCAGTAGATTGATATGTTCCTTTGACTGATCCAGATCCCAAAGCCCTGATATTGTGGACTCTTCCAGACAAGCTCCCCACCCATCCATCGATGCATCTGTATACACAGTCACCTGAGGGTGGGGAGGGGTTAGCAAAACCGCCAGCAAGAGATTCTCTATATTCAACCACCATTGCAGGTTGTGAATTAGAGGCGCCAACACTGACACGTTCGAGTCCAGAGAACCTGAACTCTGGGTCCACTGTGTCATGAGAAACAACTGGATCGGGCGCCTGCGTAAGGCCGCCTGTGGAATGACTGGTTCCAATGAAACCATCAAACCCAGCATTCTCAAGTAAACCCGTGCCAGGACATGACGACTGTCGCACACCGACTGTATTAAGGAGATGAGTCTCTGAACCCTCTCCTGAGTAGGATAAACATATCCCGTCTCCAGATCGAAGAACATGCCCAGGTAAACAAACTTCTGGGATGGAGTCAGCTCTGATTTTTGGAAATTGATTATCCAGCCCAAGTCCGTGAGAGTTTCAAAACAATCTCCAGATTGGCCGATAACGTTTCCTGGGTGTGTGCTTTTAACAGCCAGTCGTCTATGTACGTGTGGACTGCTATGCTTCTCCTGCGGAGGTATGCCGTGATCGCGAGAACCACACGGGTGAAGACCCGAGGAGCCGTGGAAATTCCGAAGGGTAATACCCTGAATTCCCACTGTCTTCCCTGGAATGCAAATCTCAGGAAGCGACGGAAACTCCTCTCTATGGGAATGTGGAAATAAGCATCCTTCAAATCTATTGAAGCTGTCCACATTCCCTGCTCTAACCCCGCCAACACCGAGCGCACAGTCTCCATCTTGAAACTGGGCGTCTCTATGAACTTGTTCAATGGCTTGAGGTTGAGAATCGGCCTCCACCCTCCGGTGTTTTTTGTTACTAAGAACACGGTTGAATAGAAGCCCGGGCACCTCTGCGCCGGCTGAATAGCTCCTTTTTGTAGGAGGGAATTTATCTCCTCCTCGATACACAACCTTTGATCTGGATCTCTCGGAATCGGAGTCCAGATCGGCACGAGAGAAGTCGTGATGGCGGGCCTGTCATCCAATCGGGATGATAGCCGACAGAAAGCCATCGCAAGACTAAACGGTCCTGAGTCAACCGCTTCCACTCTGGCAAGTGGTCGGCCAATCGGCCGCCCACCGGTCCACCTAGGGAGAGAGGTGGACATAAGGAGTGCGAGAGTGGCACTGTCTTCTCGGCCAGAAACACTGGAGTGGTTCCCACCGTGGTAACCGGCCCATCAGGCCCGATTACCGCGACCAGATCCCCGCGCGCCACGCCCAGCACCGCGCGCACCTCTGTGCGCGGGTGGCTGCCTGACTGGCTGCGCCTGGGGAGCCTGCGCCCCCCTCGCTGCGGGCCGAATCGCACGCGGCCTAGGCCGTCGCTGCGATGGTGGCTGGCCTCTGACCTGGCCACCTCCACCTCGAGCCTGCAGGGGACGATACGCAGGGGGTGCTGCGCGAACGCTCGCATGACGGAGTACTTCAAATTGCTCGTGCAGCGCCCTCTGGTTGTTGACCAGAGTCACCGTCTCCTGGAGGTGCTTGCATCCCTCACCTCCAAAGAGACCAGGACCTGTCATAGGCGTACGCAGTAGCCTATTGTACAGGTCCTGGGACGGGCACAGATTGTCCAAGGCAAACGTGCGCCTCGCCCGGACACTCCTGGTCACCGCCCGCGTTAAGCAGTCCAGAGCCAGGTTGATACCATCCTGGATGGCTCTCTGGACTGTGACCGGGCTTGGTTGGCGAGATGCGGATGCCGTTACCACCCCCTGTAACAGCTGGGAGACGTGGGACAGAGCAGCAATCGACGCTCTCCCACTCTCCTCCGCATCACGCAGCGCGGCATTTGTCAGAACGGGAGCCTGGCCGCGCATCTTCGCCCAAAGCCGCGCGGTCATCGACGCTTGGTTTGGGCACCACACCGTACCGCTGGTAGTCCAGGGGCACGATGCGGCAACGCCTGGCCACCTCGCGAGGGGCCTTCGCGAGACGCCCATTCGCCTTAATGGACGTCTCCGCCGCCTCGAACATGTCCACGACATGCTCAGCCAGCGGCAGAGATGGCATAGCGTTTGCAGTCGGCTTACCAGCTAACCACGGCCTGTGATCTCGCTGGCTAGCCGACTGCTCCATGGGCAGGTCTGGCCGAACACTCACCAGCCACTGGCAAGCGTCCGACCAATCCTCCTCCGCGGCTAGCTGCGAGCGCTCTACAAGACGGGGGCCTTCGTCTTCCTCCTGAGCGCACGCAGCAGAGCTTGACGGCGGGTATGCTGATACCGCTGGCAAACCAGGGAAAACATGCGGCCCCGAAAGACCCGGCATGCTAAGCTCACTGGCTTGACCAAGAGCAGGCGCCGTGGTAGAGCGCAGGGCAGACACCGCCCCACCACGGTCCAGACCAGCACCAGCGACACTCTCGGCAAGCCGAGGTATGCGGTAACGCTGGCCTTCAGCACCGCCCAGGGTCACCTTCTGGACCGTGAATTCTACTCCTGCGTGAGTAGAACCATGGACCACGTCGCCTGCATTCCCCGCGAGGGGTGCACAGATGTCGTAGTCCATGGTCACGTCCCCAGACGGCGACCCTAGCAGGAAATCCTCTTCCTCCTGGCCAGAAAGGTTAGACTCCGGGTCAGCAAAGAAAGCTAACCCGGACTGGCCAGGGAAGGTGCCATAGGAGGCATTGGCACCCACGGCGTGCGGATACCCAGGGTCTGATGAGCAGACCGCGGGTTCCTGCGACAACCGATGTCCACGGCCCCTCGGCGCGGCACCAAGCCTGCTGCCAGGGTCGTGGAATGCCCCCATCAACGGGGCCACCTCTGAATCGTTCTCAAACAACGGAATCGACCTACGGAAATTAGATTCAGAGGCGGGGATAACCTGCTCTGAAGCAGATGCTGAGGACAACAAAGGAGCTGGCCCAGGAAGCATGCTGCGAAGCAACTCTGGGACCAAATCCTTTATTGTCCTCTGCATCTCTCCCAACATTTAGGACCGGAAGGCCTCCATGTCCACCGCGGACGAGGCCTTCCTCTTACCCTTCTTCGAAACACTCTCTTTCTTCGCCTTCCTCTCCTCCTCCACGCCCTTCTCCTTTGCCTGCAATGACAAAAAGTCAGACATTAGTTCCCCCCCCCCCCATTGCTTACATACGTCGCACTTAAGCAGCGGTCCACAGGGACTGCAGCTGAAGCACAAATGGGGAACAAACCGATCCTTCAGAAACCGGCCACAGGACGGACAACCCGGTCTCTGAAACAGGACACAGGACGAGGACAATGAGCAAGTTAGTCAAGGATAGCTTTTAAAAAACTCAAAACCAACTAAAGAGAGGGAAAAGATCATAAAGATCAGTAACCATAAGAAACCAGCATTGGACAAAACTTTAAATGTAAATAAAGAGCAAGGCTGATTATGACGTCATCAATCCCATGACAGAAATTAAATCGGTCCGCAACAAGCATCTAAGTGCAAGAACGAATTGTATTCCTAACATAACGTCCTCACTTGGATATTCAGACTACACACCATCAGATACACAATGATAACAATGGTAAATAGTCATTATTTTTTCAAATAATTCATATCACCTCATATCATTAATTAGATACCTGACACCTGGTATAGACAAACCATCCAACGTGATGCACTGGAGCACTCCACCAAGACTACGCCTCTTAACTCTCTCCACCTACGGGGAAGGAATTGGATCAAGAGGGCAAAGTGAGAAGACCTTTATATCAAGCCTCCAACTCACTGAGCATAGATTTTTTGGTTAGATAACCTAACAGTATTAGTAGGAAATGGAACCGTGGTGGAGAGAAACAAACCCTCCTGTGCTGAGATGTCCACTACTAATGCAAATCCATACCTGTGGACATAAACACAAAGAGAGATTAGACTTATATAGCACCGAGTTGAAAAAAACAACTCAAACCGGCGCTCATCACGGTAAGCGCGAGTCCCGGAAACACATTACACCGGGGAAAAACTCGCTAGAATATAGTTGAAATCACCTGATAAAGAGATCAAGCTCCCTCCTCCGGAGAAGTCGCCCTTTCTGACATCTTTCTCTTTCTTTCCAGGTATATTCAGACTATTTTACACAGGTAAACGAGTGAAAACTTCTTAACAAGCACAAACGCATGTGAACTCTCTGCCAATAAATTAGCAAAGAGGAAGTAGTAGTCGGCGCATGCGCGGTGGTGGGGCCGGCATCCGCCTGACTACCTCTGTCTACCTGCCCAGTAGGGGCACCTAACTGTTTTTAATCTGAGTGTTTTATTGAGTGAACGCCAATATTTAGCAATATCAAAAGTATTAGGGAGGTAAGTATACTCTTGATGTGAAAAGCTATAATCCACAACAGCCGACAAGCCACATCATGTATCTGGACGCTAACAATCTCTATGACTGGGCAATGAGCCAACACCTACCGGCTGGGGGGGGGGGGGCGTTTGAGTGGGTCGTTCCTACAGAACAGGACAACTCATTGCTAGCCATAGAGATTACACAACATCCCGATGATGATGAAAAGGGTTACATCCTAGAGGTTGACCTTGAGTACCCACAAGAACTGCATGACATGCACAATGCCTACCCGCTGGCGCCTGAATGGATGAAGGTGAAGGGAGAGTGGCTCTCAGAGTATCAGTGTGCATTGGGCAAAGCGAAAACGCCAGCAGAAAAACTGATGCCTAACCTGAGACAAAGAGCGCTATGTCCTACACTACCACAACCTGAAGCTCTAACTTAACCTGGGTATGAGGTTGAAGAAAATACACAGGGTTCTACGCTTCAATCAGTCAGCGTGGATGGAGCCTTACATCCATTCAACACAGAGCTCCGTAAGAAGGCCAACAGTGACTTTGAGAAGGATCTCTACAAGCTGATGAATAACGCTGTCTTCGGTAAGACCATGGAGAACTTGCGCAAGCGAGTGGATGTCAAGCTAGTGCGGTCATCTGAGCCAAGCCCAACTTCTCCCGGGCGAAGGTGTTCGATGATGATCTAGCTGCTCTCCACATGTACAAGACGAGTCTGCTGCTGAACCGCCCTGTCTATGTGGGAATGTCCATCCTGGACCTCTCAAAGCACCTGATGTATGACTTCTACTATAATGAACTGAAGCAACTATATGGTGCCAACTGTGAGCTCCTGTACACTGACAGCCTCTGGAGATTCAGACTGAAGATGTCTATGCTGATATGGCTGCGACGAGTGACCTCTATGACACAAGCGACTACCCAGTACCACACCTGCTGCACAGTATTGCCAACAAGAAGGTCCTGGGCAAGATGAAGGATGAGTGTGCCGGGGTGCCAATCCAGGAGTTTGTTGGTCTGCGCCCGAAGATATATTCCATCAAGCAGTCGGATGAGCAGGAAATTAAGAAGGCAAAGGGTGTATGCAGGGCTGTGGTTAGACAGATTTGCCATGAGCAGTACAAGGAATGCCTCTTTGAGCAAAAGGTCTTCCACCATGGTATGAACATGCTGCGAAGTGGGGGTCACCACTTCTATGGGGTCCACAAAAACAAGACAAGCCTCAGCCCCTCAGACACAAAGCGATGGATCGCTCCCGATGGTATTCACACCCTGGCTTATGGTCACAAGGATGCCACGCATCCCGTAACTCCAATGGATGTCGAAGAGCCGTTCATATGAGCACCAACAGTCAGTGGAGGATGTCTAGTTGACGTAAGCACTCCCGGTGGAGGTAGCTGGGTGTCTGTAGGCATAAGCTGGAGCTCCTCCCGTACAAATGGCCACCTAGGACCTCCGTGCTGGCGTGCCAGGTAGTACAGCATAGGCTGTCCAGCTGTATCCACATACCTGTCAATCTTGTGTACATCTATCGACCAGTTTGGGTCAGTCGCCCGCCTACATCCACTCTCCAACTCGCCAGGCTCATATAAATACCGAACCATGGAATTCGATGGAAGTCTATCCTCTCAGCACAGCTCTTGAACAGAACATTGATGTTGGGCCACATAGGATTGCTGAATGGCATTGACAGGCTTCTGTCCTATCAGCCTAGTGACCTCAGCATTGGATCCCTCCACAACGGGCAAACCTCTCACCCATACTCTGGAACAGTCGCCAGTCGGGACAGCCATCTCCTTCGCCCCCCCGAACAGGTTCCAAATATGACACTAAGCTAGTGTTAGCCGGGATGCCCCTACCGCCGAAGTGGCACAGGGCGTTTGGCCGTTCGAGCGCCGACACGAGATCCTCATGGCCACTGGTCAGGCGAAGTAAAGCATACGACTTCGTTTTCTGTTGATAGAGAGCAATCAGCCAGATCGCGTACCTCACGGAGAACGTTGGTCCCAGCCACCACAAGTTTGAAGTCATCTAGCTCCCCCACCTCCTGGACCACCCCTCCCTTCTGAACCAAGACTGCTACAGTTACGCAATCCAAGGCACCTCGTTGCAATGTCAACTCTAGACCCTGGTTAGCCGTGGCCTGGACCTGCTGATGCTCTCGCTCTACATGTAGGATTCGTTGTCTAGAGCCCGCACGTTTTAGTTCCTGGTCATTCTCATCATGCCACACCTGAAGTCGTGGAGAGGTCATCGTTACATCCGGAAGATGTTCGGTGTACACCCGGAGGAACAGCTTGTCCTGTATCAAGGCTGGGTTCATGTGTGTGTTCTCGAGGAGGGAGAAGAGTGGCACCGCGATTGGTATTTCTATGTCTGGTTGTAAGTCGAATTCTGTGGAGCCTTCATTACATCCGACGGCATAGTACCCTTTCCCCTTCGCGTAATAGGAAGGTCCATGAGCCAGTGGAGCCAGGATGTTGTTGCTCTGCATAATCTCCCACCTACTCACCACCTGTGGGAGCTCTACCTCCTTTGCCACTGCGCTCTTGAGCTTAAACTTGAGCATCATGCTCCTAATCTCATGGATCTGTCCCGAGATGGTGAAATCGATGAACTTCCCCACTGTGGATAAAGGGTTCGCATCATGGATACCAGGTCAAATGACTGTCAGACAGTCATTCCGAGGATCAGTGTGGTGTGAGGCCACAGGTTCAACTGCCCCATCTGGGTGCTGTACATACTGCTGCATGTTTAAATGTCTGTATATACAGGTTTTAAACGGCGATGTTTGGTAAAGTTCTCCAGCAGATCGTCTTGGAGGGCAGAAACCTGTTGGTGGCGGATGTAACACATCGACCACCTCCAAGAAGAAACCAGATGGTGGCCAGACCCTGCTCCCGAAGAGCATGCCGATTGCCAGAGTTCGACAACTACTTCGTGATGTCAACATTATCCATGAGCGAGCCAAGGTTCCCCCCTCCGTCTGATGCAGAGATACTGACTGCCATAGTGGAGACCACACCAGCCCGTAGTACGAAGGAATTATTGACAGTGCCCAGGGCTGATCACTAAATCTCCCCAGGACACCAACCAAGAGTCCTGTAATTCTAGCTCTCCAGAAGGCTAGGGTTGATCCCAAAGATCTCCTAACTGTAGGGAAGTGGGCTGGTATATTCAATATCCACACTGATGATGAACACCGGATGTTGGATGATATACAGGCTGGGGCCATAGATTACTTCCGAGATGACATCAGTACACGTGTGACTGAAAGCCGTGAGGCTGGGCATGCCACAGGGTTGGCTGCCGGCCATACCGAAGGTAGAGAGGAGGGGTTGGCTGCCGGCCATACCGAAGGTAGAAAGGAGGCCATTGTGCACATCTTCAATGAAAGAGGGCGCGAGAGGCTGGCGAGAGAAGAGGCAGTATTTAGAATATTCCCCGAGAAGAACTACCTGGACTACATCATCAATATGGCAAATGCTAAGAAGGCATGGGCGAAGTGGATCTTCCGCAAGAAGTTTCAGAGGAATAGAGTCATAGCCTCTGATCCTCAGTGGATAGAGTTTCAGAAAGACTTACCCAAACCCTCTGGGGCTGCGGAGTCTATGGACGAAGCAGCGGAAACCGTGGACGAAGCAGCGGAGACCGCGGACGAAGTTCATCATGCCTGAAAAAAACATCCCGACTGACACACTGCTCCTTGCAGAGTGCTAGCGCAGCTGCGCATGTCGACCCGACTGACATGTGAGCTTCCTGGAGGAATTCAACTTGTAGCTGAAGCTTTCTGTTTTCTCCAGTGAGGGCTTGAAGTGTGCAATCTCCCCTGTCTCCTTGTTGCTGAAGATAAAGAGGTATAGATCTGCGACCTTCTGCACACCTGCGATGAAGTCTTGCTTGGTCTCCTTGAGGGTCAGGCTGCCGTATATCGTCTCAAAAAGGGCATGACCACTCTTCAAACTAAAGTACAGGAGCCTCGCATTGTGCCGGATATCTGGCGATATCTCACGGGTGTACTTCTGACAGAGGATGAAGACAGTGATCTTGGTGTGCCGAATGCATCTGGTGATGTTGCTGAGGTATGTGACTGTCTTCTGGTCCATTGCGGGGTCGTAGATAACTAGAACAAGTGGTTCAGTTAGTCGAGCCACAAGCAGCTTCTCCATCAGTGCTTGCAGGTTGTGCGTCTTGGTGATTGGACCATTGTACCACTGATCATTATTGTCGACTGCCTCAGTGGCGGAGTCGGACACCAGGAGGATGTATCGAGACTGAAGATGTTCGGCGAGCAGGGCCCGCAGCAAGATGTTTTCCCCGTGTCCTGACAGGGTAATGATCAGTACCACCTGACCGGCATCATTTGGTCTACTACTGTATGGCACTGACATGTTGCGCATGCGCATGAAGGATGGCCAACAGCCCTTCAGCCGCAGCCTCGTCTATATCTGGGAGATTAAATGGCAGTATTTCCTGTACTAGCTTTTTTGCTTGCTGTGTGGGTAGCATTGTCCCGCCACCGGATATGAAGGATGCGATAGAGGCGTCAAGCATGAAATCCCAACAACAGCTGAGAAGGTAACGCAGAGGGCCTGTGTCAGTACCCGCAATGTCTAGCACCTCGAGTATCCGTATGATGCAAGCTCGAGCAGCCATACTTAAACGGCAGGCCAAAGAACCCTGACTTCTTCACCTCGGGTAGTTGGAGCTTTGCTGTTGCATTCGCTTGGCCATCCACCGTGATATGGCTCAGGTTGATGGTGCCTACCTTGAGATTCTCCACATCTTGTTGAATGAGCTCTGTGGTTCCAGGAGATCCTTAACCAGGTCCTGTGTGTAGGACTCTGCCATAATCTTGATGGCAACAGCCTCGTCGACTCCTAGCATACCTGGCATCACTGCCCTGTCTTTGATGCCCATCACCTTGTATACAGTCTTGGCCTTGTTGATGGCTGATTGCCCTACCATGTCAGTGTTTCCGATAAGATCTCTGGCTGGGATGGTACCTCGGATCTCTCGAGGTTCTCCCTTCTCATCGAAGTCTAGGAAGGAGACGGGGCAACAGTCTCATCTGAACCGAGGCATGCCTCTCCCAAGTCAGCGAGATCACCTAGCTCTTTGCTCTCTAGGTCTGTGAGTGACAGAGACATTGTTGAGGTATACAATATATTGCTATACATAGCAGCTTAAACCTAGACATAGGCCACGATGATCTCAGCCATAGCACTCGTCGCTAGTCTTAGAACCACGGCTTCCATTAGAGGGATGCATTCGCCCATGATCTTGGCGGCAACAGTATAGGAGGCGGCACCGATGGCGATCTTCGGGATGGGATGTGTTATTCCTAGACAGTGGTCGACAACCGTACTCGCCACTGTAGCAAGGACAGCGGCTCCAGCGGCAGGAATAACCTCATTACCACCTGTCATCTTCACCCTGGCCACATTCGCAGCCACGTTACTGGCGACATGAATGGCCAGGGGCTTAGCCTGTGTCAGTAGCTTCTGGGTCTTGCTTTTGAGCAGCTTCTCCACCTTCTGGAGACTCGCCTGGCTCACTGGGATTTGCTTTATAATCTGTACCGACGTCATCATTTAAGCCGTCTTTATAGAGCAAAGTATGCAACGAGGTAAAACGTGGACGTTCTACCTCGAGAGCGCTAAGCAGATCTGACCAGTCTGCATCTGTTAGCTGATTAGATTGGTACTCAGGAATATCCATACAGTTCTGTGCTATAAATAGCAGTTTAAACCATGGTCCTACTAGTACTATGTACTAGGTACTATGATGTCTTCCACGCCGAATTGAAGGACTATAAGAAAAAGTCACCACATGAGCTCGCCTAGCTCTCTAACGCTGAGGTAGCAGAGGAGCTGACAGCTGTGAAACTCTACCTAGGATTTGGTAAGGGGCAGATATGCTTCGTCGAATACCTTATTATGGGAGGCAGTATTGTAGAGCAGCTCCAGCATATTAAGGGATTCTACAAGGATCGGGAGCATCCGTCGGACGTGTTCCAGCAGTTACAGGCATCCATGGCATCTCCCGACTCTGAGTTGAATAAGGCTCTGCGATACTACAAGCTGGAAAAAGGCTGTACCACCGAACCATACAGTCCTTGGGTGCGTATGCCGACATCGTGTTTGGGGGCTGTCGAGCAGACCAAGCTAGTTCAGGCAATCTCAGCCATGATACCCACACCGCTCGTAGAGCAGGATCTCAAGCTATGTGAGCAGGATCTACTAGCCGCGGAGAAGACTGGTGATGAGCACAGCAATAGCCAGACCTGACACCACACGTAGGGCTATCGTCCTGCTAGCAGTGCTCTCATCGGAAACAATGCTGGGCGGGGTGGTGGGTGTCAGCACGTGTCGCCGTTTGTCATCCAGCACTCCTGCTGTTGTCGGAACTGCTGTTCCAACGGTTGGAATGATAGTCGGAACGACATGCGTGGCCGAGTTGATGTCAGTGTTAAACCCAAAATGCACACCTGGGGAATTCCCCTCGACTATCATGTTAATGTACCCCTTAATCTTCAGATCCTCGCCATTCACAATCATATTGCTCGAAATAAGCCATAGGTGTAGCGATATAGTGAAGTCGAGCTTACGACGGGCCTTCTGTAAGGCTTGCTGAAACTTGACAATGAGGCTACTGGGATCTGCAACAATGATTATGTCCTCAACGAGACTGCTGAACACTGCCTGCACCTCTTTTCCACTCACCCCATCTACGGAATATTGCAGTTTAGTCTGGGCTGTCAGGAGACAATAACATAATGCTTCTAAGGACTGGTTGATTCGACCGATGCCTGCTGGTGTGAGCCCTGAGGTTGCGTGAGGGACAAAGTATTTCCACGCTTCTGGATGGTCCTGCCTGATTCCGGTGATATGCATATTCTGCACCAGTGCCCCGGGCTCTGAGTCTGGATTGAATGAGAATGTCGCTGTCTTCCGACAGCCTATTTTTCGGGGTGTTTGATAGGGGGAGCCTGAGTAGTCTCGTCTCGGGTCGGCATACATAACGCCTAGACCACTGTTGTCTCCACCATGGAAACGATAGTCTGAGTGGGCATTGAACTGTCGTTGGAGTCTACTGGCTGCTGAGAGACTGTAGTTAGCGGTGCCCACGGTCTGCGGATCAAAATGATTTGTATCAGGCAGGCTTGCGCCCAGCTCATGGAGGATTCGTCTCACCGTGTAGTACACATGAAATCTGAAACAGCTGGCAATGAGCACAGCTTCGGAGGTACCAGAATATGAGTGCAGCAAACCCGCGCCGATGCCGCATCCTGCCGTGGCACACCACGCGGCAAAGTTCAGCTGTTGATTCCAGAACGAGTGATTCGGGCCTGCCATCCAGGTATGAGCTTTCTTCACATCCTTGATGGCGATTGCGAGGTTGGTCAGTGGTCGTGGATTGATGGGGAAGCTGATGCGGGACAGCCCGTCGACTGTGATCAAAATAGTTGTTAGGTCTGCTATGTCATCCAGGAGACCACGTGTCGAGCGGGTCCAGAGTGTACCTAGGAGGGGCGGTTGGCTCTGGTCAATTGTCGTGAGGTTCGTCGGGAAGGCCATCTATAGTAGTCATCTTAAAGCCGCTGTTCCAACCATGGACGCAACATACTATTTGGCACAATAGAGATCTTTGATGCGGCCCAGCCACAGCATTTCGGTTTTTAACTCCTCCATGTCCACCCGCCCGCTGGAGCCTTTGAGGTATTGCTGGCACACTTTGAGTTTCTCTGTGCAGTACAGGGTTTGGAGCTTCAATATGTGGTGGTACTCTTCATCACTGACCTGCCATTCCTCGAGAGCTTTGCTGACAGACTCGTCGATAGCCAGTAGGCTGCTCTGCGCTAGTGTTACATACTTAGCATGTTTCTCCAGCTTCCTGGTGATCTGACGCTGTCCAACTGCCAAGCCCGTGACCAGGACAGTAGTGGCAAGGGTCATGCCACCCAATGGGATAGCAACGATAGCACCCACCCCTGTAACGAGGGTGCCAACGGCAGCCACACCAGCACTGGCTCCAATCACACCCGCAGCTGCGGTCGTGCATGCTAGACTGTTGTAGGATGTTTTATATTGCCTGCATCTTCTGCTGTACTTTTCTGCCTCATGAACAAGATTCTACCTGATGGTGTCAATCTGCTGGAGTCGCCAGCCATGTACTGTACCACCTTCCTCAGGTGCTAATGCAGGATATAGTTCAGGATACTTTCGCCACTCCGATTTAGCCATGGTATACCTAGTTCTTAACTTCGTGCTAGCATTGCATCACCTAGAAAAGGTTGAGGATGTTAACACTTTGGACGCTGATCTCAGCTTTCATGTTTTAAAGCCAACTGTGAAGCATGCCCCACCGATGTCACATGTTGGTGTGGTGTTGATACTGGCGAAACAGCTGCAGTCTTCGAAAAGAATGCGGTGTGGTATCGCGCTGGACCTGATGGTAGGTGGTGAGCATGGGTGCCACTCTATAGACCTTCAGCGGTCATTGACCTGGAGGTCACCCCACACTCCACCATTGTGAAGAAGGATGGCACGGTCCGGAAGCGTTATAACAGGGGGACATCTTTCCTGACCTATATAGGAGATGGTACAACCCTAGTTGCAGCGGGTAATAGGATTGGGGTCACTGAAGGAAAGCTCCTGCTGCATCGCCCCTTTGATGGACCAGAGGAAGCCATCAATATTCAGGATGGTGTCCTGCGGATAGAGGGTGTGTCGCACTCCTCGAAGGCGAAGGGCTCAGTGAAGTTGCTCGAGCGTGTCAGGCTCATAAATCCGCAAGCAACCCATATTGTGCTAGAGCTGCGGCTTCTAGCTGGTGGCAAAGTGAAGCAACTAAAACCTGCCCCAGATGGGATGAAGATCAGCATCGAGGATGGCACAGGTCTCGATATGACACAGATATTTCTCGAGGGGTTCACCTTGTTCGGTTTAACCCTCCATATAGAGCCAACATGCTAGCACCACTATTACTTGTATCTGTTCTCGTTGTCACGGTACTGAGTGCGGATGTCAGGATGACTGAGACAGCCTTGATATTAGATGCCAAGTGGGCCCACTTCCGAGACGAGCACCAGTACAATCCCTTCCGTGATCATCTGAGCAAAAAATATCTATGACCGATTTCACCCACATGAGC
The DNA here is from genome assembly GCA_034401795.1 of Chaetoderma sp. LZ-2023a. NCBI lineage: Eukaryota > Metazoa > Mollusca > Caudofoveata > Chaetodermatida > Chaetodermatidae > Chaetoderma > Chaetoderma sp. LZ-2023a. The sequence continues at coordinate 19,860,524 of CM067372.1, forward strand.
AAAGTGAGTCTACCTGCCACTTCTATGGTGTAGAAAGGGTAGGGGAGGGTTGTCTGCAGCCGCAGTTCCCGCTACAACACCAGATTCTGCGTCACATGTGAGCATGCGAGAGTCTGTGGAGGTGCAGATGGTAGGCACTTTAGCGTTCTGCCAAGTGAGCATTGCCAAGGCAGCTGGAAGGGCCTGTGGATAATCCCCCCATGCTGATGTGGCACTGGGCATGACTATGTGTTTGTTAGATTGGTGTGTATGGAGACATGAGGCATGGCATGTATTTGTGAACCAGCATTATGTCTATAAACAATGACAGAAATAGGAGCAGCGGGAACCACATAAAACTCCCTGCAGAGAAGAGAGAGAAAGAGAGGCCGGTGATAATGCGGGGGTTCTCCCGGAAGGGTGGGGTCCGGGAGTTTTATAGTTGTTGTTTTTTGCTGCAACATTATCACGCCTCTGTATGTAATGTGTGGTTGATCACAGGTGATCGGTATACCACTAAATGACGAGCTGGTGCAGCATTATCAGAAGCTAAGTAGTTATATATTAGGAGTTCTAGAACAGGCCACCACCATGTGATTCCCTATTAGAGAAACGCAACTGTATAGGTAATCAATTTTCAATCATGGGTTATCCTGAAGAGTTATGAAGTTACATTTGTGTAGGCTGTGCAGCATGGCGGGAAAAAGTGGCAAGATCATGACCTGGGCGATTATGCAAATAAATCGCTTGAGTTCTGGAGAGATTCTCCTGACCTATCATTCGCAATAGTAGTAGACGAGTTACTCGCCCGAAAAAAACCCCAGGTGTCGAGTTAGGGGTTAGACGCTATCCACTGACAGCAATGGCAATGGCAGACCTAAGACAGTATTTAGATCATCTGCTTAGGCTGTCCAGCCATATCTGCAGTATCTATTTTTTAGAGAGGAATTAATAAAACTCAGCTATGTCGTACGCTTTTCTTTTAGGAAGATATTCAATGATGTCTACCAGAATTTTCATTGGTAAACTGATTCCCATACTTGAAAGTATAACTGCGGAACCATCAATAATCCCAGAGTGTATCGACATGGATGTGCAGACTAGATGTATATTCTCATCAGTCACAGATATCTGCTCGTTATTGTTGGATTTATCATAGTATTTACCTATAGGCTCTCCAGCTTCATCGAATTTATGATGTACGCGGACCATAGGGTTACCTAGCAACGCCCCACTGTTCACGAGTGCTTCATCTGAGATTCGATCCAGAATCATGTTGACTACTCTCAAGTTAGGTGTTGTAATTGGTGTGTTGATGTTTCCGATACATTTTTCATGGATCATCCGATGGACCTCATCGGAGAAGGCTTTGTTTATATAGTTAAACAATGTGTATAGATTGCTGGTTTTCTCATCAGGCTTAGCAACCCCTTCACACTCTAAGGTTGGATATTTCTGAACTTGAAGTTGAGGAGAGGAATTCCGACCATGGGATTCTCCTGACCGGCCCGGCTGGCCGAGGCGGCCTACATGCTTCTCTCCCTTAAAACGCTAATGTAATGGATAACAATGTCCATCTATCACGATAAAGACACTTGCGTATTTAACGCTATGTTTCCCTGCTCGAATATGGGCCCAGTCGATTTGTAAAACATTACTTAATGGAACACCTGATTGTTCAGCTTTTTGAAAAGCGGAAATAATATCTTCAACGCAGAGGATAGACATTTTCAATTTTATAATATCTTGCAAGATATACTTAGGAAGTCATTTCTCTAATATGGAATTATAAATGCTCATGTGCCCACCTGGGTCGCCTCTGTTCTGACCTGTTTTACTTGGTGGTAGCCGCGGATCGTGGATTGGCAGCTGGAAGCGAGTAAAAACAGTTGGTCGCCTACATTATATCGCCTCTGTTCTGACCTGTTTTACTTGGTGGTAGCCGCGGATTGTGGATTGGCAGCTGGCCTGTTTTACTCGGTGGCAGCTGTTCTAGAACTCCTAATATATAACTACCTACGAAATATAATTAAAATCGACCCAGAAGTTCTCGAGAAGACATTTTAAAATGTCCATTGCTTTAGTATGGGAGCTCTTGGCGGAAAATGCTGCTGTTCATCAGAGTTTCGAAAATGGCAAATTTGAGATCAGAATACCAAAAGACATACATAAAACCAATTTCAGCCTCAAGATCGATCAAATAAAAAAATTCAATATGGCTGCCAAACACGCTACATATTGAGTGGCCCACCGTGGCCATGTTTTTTTACGGATCAACTTCCCTTGAAAAAACTTTAATGGCCCTTAGTTCCTAATAATCTCTCGCAAATTTCAGCCTGATCCCTTCAGCGGTTCTGGAGAAGTCGTCTTCGTGAGAACTAGGTCAACCAAGATGGCTGCTGAACCATATGGTCAATCAAGTCCTCGTGAACAAACTTGGCTTACCTCTTGCCCTAGACGATATTTCATAAGTTTTGAATCGATTCCCCAAGCGGTTTCGGAGATTTAAAAAAACATTTCTAAAAATCGGCCAAAATCCAAGATGGCTGCTGGCCAAATTGGCCGATCGGCTTCATTTGAACACACTCTCTATATATTATTCAGCAGCATCATTGCTTACCTTCCTTGGGTACTTATATGGTGCTGTTGTTCTCTTCACAAAGTTTTGAAGTTCTTTTATCAAGGTGGCTTGATCATGATTTTTGTAACCATCATGTAGAATGACAAAAGCCTTTACAACCTGAAATCAGAAATGGTCCATGAATCTATTTTTTTCAACAAATAACATAGACAGGTTGATAATTGTTAATCTGATGGTCCAGCAAACAGGACCAATCAGCGAATGCAGAACCTCACCCTCCCGCTTTTGTCATCTTGTAACAAAAGCCATCAGAAGACTGCATATCCCCCTGGATCCAAACATTTCAGATAAACATACATCAAGAGTGGGCATACATGCAACGTTAATTGTAAAGGACAATATTTTAGAAAAACTAATCAATGAAAAATGCAACTCCTAAGACCTAAATTCCTTTGTCACTAAGTGTAATGCAGTTCATGTATCGGCTTTAAGACATTTAAAGGGTGATAACTCTGTAATGAATAATTTTTTGACCGCAAAAAAAGCACATGCCCAGCTGCACATGATACTGATAATGTCGACAAAATTTAAAGTTAATCCATTGAGACCTCTACGAGTTCGTTGACAAGAAATGAATGTCAGAGATGGATGGACTGACAGATAGACACACATACATTTTGGACAGACAGATGGATGTACAGGTATACGTACAGCACATGCACACCTTCACGTGGTAATGATAACAATTACTAAGTTTCAAAACAATCGGAGCTAAACTGTAGGAGCTGCGTTGACAATAAATGATTGGCAATGCAGTTTATGTATCAGCTTTAAGATATTTAAAGGGGGATAACTCTGTAATGAACAATTTTTGGCTGTGAAAAAAGCACATGCACATCTGCACATGATACTGATAATGTGGAAGAAATTTAAAGTTAATCAATTGAACCCTCTAGGAGTTGTGTTAACAAGAAATGATTGTCAGAGATGGATGGACTGACAGATGGACATACATACATTTTTGACAGACGGATGGACGTACAGGATAGCACATGCACACCTTCACATGGTAATGATAACATTTACTAAGTTTCAAAAGAATCAGAGCTAAACTGTAGGAGTTGCGTTGACAAGAAATGATTGGCAATGCAGTTTATGTATTGACTTTAAGATATTTAAAGGGGGGGATAACTCTGTAATGAAAAATTTTTTGGCCGCGAAAAAAGCACATGCCCATCTGGACATGATACTGATAATGTGAACGAAATTTAGTTAATCCATTGCGATCTCTAGGAGTTCGTTGACAAGAAATGAATGTCAGAGATGGATGGACTGACAGATAGACACACATACATTTTGGACAGACAGATGGATGTACAGGTATACGTACAGCACATGCACACCTTCACGTGGTAATGATAACAATTACTAAGTTTCAAAACAATCGGAGCTAAACTGTAGGAGCTGCGTTGACAATAAATGATTGGCAATGCAGTTTATGTATCAGCTTTAAGATATTTAAAGGGGGATAACTCTGTAATGAACAATTTTTGGCTGTGAAAAAAGCACATGCACATCTGCACATGATACTGATAATGTGGAAGAAATTTAAAGTTAATCAATTGAACCCTCTAGGAGTTGTGTTAACAAGAAATGATTGTCAGAGATGGATGGACTGACAGATGGACATACATACATTTTTGACAGACGGATGGACGTACAGGATAGCACATGCACACCTTCACATGGTAATGATAACATTTACTAAGTTTCAAAAGAATCAGAGCTAAACTGTAGGAGTTGCGTTGACAAGAAATGATTGGCAATGCAGTTTATGTATCGACTTTAAGATATTTAAAGGGGGGGATAACTCTGTAATGAAAAATTTTTTGGCCGCGAAAAAAGCACATGCCCATCTGGACATGATACTGATAATGTGAACGAAATTTAGTTAATCCATTGCGATCTCTAGGAGTTGCGTTGACAAGACGGGGACAGAAGGACGGATGGACAGACAGATGGGCGGACGGACAAGCTGATCGCTATATTCCCCCCCCCCCACCGTCTTCCAGACGGGGCGATAAAAAGGTTTTTGATTTTCTAGATTTTCTAGATTTCATTTGTATTTTCCAGATTTTTTTGGATTTTAAAGTTAAGTTGTAGAATCTTAGTATATGCTTTTCCTGTGTTAAGATTTGAGCCAAATCAGACCAGTAGTTCCATAGATATCCACAGATCCTGAATTTGATCCGACCCAGACCCGGGTTCATTTATCCGGATCACATCCAAAGTCTGGAAATACTCTTGGAGGTCAAGTTACTTTGTTGGGATAAAATTTGAGCAAAATCGCATCAGTAGTTTTTGAGATACCGCCCCCGGAGAGACGGACAGACACACAGACAGACCTGATGACACTACCCTCTTTAAGATACAGCCCCTGGAAAGACAGACAGACCTGACCACCCCCGGAGAGACAGACACACACACACAGACCTGACCGCCATAGGCAGCAATAGCACCCAGTGAAATTAGTTTTAAAATATTTAACATGTTACCTACTAGTTTTCTGGAAATTGATAGTCAGAGACTTCAGGGAGCCCATCAATCCCAACATGAGCGAGGTGTGGGTGCCGCTTAGCTAGAAATGTGGGCCATGGCTAAAACTGGAAAGGTCCATTTGCAGGCTAAGAGATTACATTTGTAAAATTTCAAAAACAGTCTTGTCTTGGTGTGTAAATGTACGTTCCTCAAGACACTGCAGAGGCGGGTTTTGGCTTGACCATTAAAGGGTTATATGACGAGAATAAAGGTAAAGGTTTCTTGATTGTTTCACAGAACAATTTCCCTCACCCTTCGTTCCCCGCTCCCCCACCCCACACACACCCTTCCTCTTACTCCCGCTCTCAGTATACAATATATACAGCATACACACCTCTCCTCTCACTTCATCTGGACTACTGACACACGCCGATTCCATGACGGACGGGTGTTCTATTAATGCGCTTTCTACCTCAAATGGTCCAATACGGTAGCTAAAAGTTGAAACATAATTCAAATTAACCCTTTCAGGCACAAAATCCTAGTCCAATACAGTCACATAGTAAAGATGTTGATTATTTTGAAAACCATTTGATATGAAAACGCAACAATCAAATTAATTTTACAGTATTCAACAAGGTATTACTTATACCATAAACAATTTATCATGAATTATATACGGCAGTGTTGAAAGTGTGAGATTAAACCTTCACCGATTCAGTCCCCATATCTCATTTTCAAAGCTACCATACAGGAAAACTGTTGAATATTTTGAAATTTAACTGAAAGCCGTTTGATGCCTAAGGCAGCAACGGCTTTGTTAATGTAATTAAAAAAATATCCAACAGAACAAGTTTTATATCACAGGCAATATACCATTTCAAGAATTTGTTGGTCAACGGGTTAACTGTTTAACTCATATCAGCCACAAACAGCTTCTGCAGTGGTCTTGAGAAAAGTCCATTTGCAGACCATTTTTTAATTTTTACCACTGGAATGACTGGCTTGATAACCGAGCCAGCTATTCCAGTGGTAAATTTTCAAAAATAGTCTTCTCTTGGTCTGCAAATGGACATTTTCTGAGAAAATTTAAATTTTCTTAAACAAATGGACGACGGACTACAGACAGTAGCCATGCATCGCCATGCGCATCAGTGACCTTGACCTTCTGATCCAACATCATTGTTTGATGCTGAGTAATTATAAGGCATGATCCAAGTTTGGGTCCAGTATGATTAGCAAAACATGAGATATAAACAGAAAAGATGAGCTAAACAGAAAATGTTAGTTGAAAAAACTGGGTGTTTACTAAGGTCATAGTGACCTTGACCTTTTTCTCCCAACTTCATTGTGTGATGCCGTGTCATAATAAGGAAGCATGTGCCCAAGTTTTCGTCCAGTATAATTACACAAACATGAGATATAAACAGAAAAGTTGAGCGAAATGCAAATTGGATGATGACACTCTCCCTGCCACTACCGCTGCCAGACGGCATGCAGGGTATCACAATAGCTCATTTTACTTCGTAAAGTTGAGCTAAAAACTGTACCTAAATATTACTATACATTTTATTTCAGGGACATATTTACTATTTTTTGTAAATATGTACATGTCCCCTAAACATCTATATAGTGCTCACCCATAAAACAATGGAAAACAAATTCAGATTAAGGCTGATTTTCCAATGTGTTCATAACACAGCATCCGTCATGAGTCAAAATCATATTATACTATTACACAGATATATGCATCATGTGTCCATAATGCGTCATCCGCCATCTGTTGATGGACTGATCAACCCAAAGGCAATTTACATTGTGGACACTATACGGACTGGGTTACCCCAAAATATTTGATGTTGATGGAGGTATTTTCCCAAACCTTCGACGACAGTATGATATGACGGATTTACGTGCAGCATCAAAACATAATTTAAGAAAAGAACTATCCACTGAGAAATATGCCGATGAAGTGTTTTTCAAACTGCATGTTATACGCTATAAAACTAATATTTCCCGGAAAATCACCAAACCTGCTTTGTGGGGGTATATATTATATTGATACGTGTTTCAATTAAACTACTTAAATATGTGTATAGCTATCATGACTTAGCATGCTAATGGAAGTCTATATACTATACTTTGATGTGAATTGACACCTTTAATGCAAGATATCGCTTCTCTGAGAGACCAGTAATCAACATATTAATTGCAACAGTGTAATTTCAGAACAAACTATAAAGATAAATAAAAGATAATCAATTCATAAAATATTTCTGATTGAAGGATACAAAATATACAATGTGTAGGCCTGCTCACAATAGGTGCAGACAAATTATAACGCTTTACTGCCACAAGCACATACTTGAATGTGTAAATGAACCAGCTATTATTAGTATTACGCATTACGCAGGGTACACACATGACGGATAGCGGATAAAGCAATATTCCCACATACAAACTCAGCCTTACCCTGCAGAGATGATGATGTCATCAGAGCGACCGACAAACCAGACATAGTTATCATCGTCCATCATACCCCGGTCACCGGTCAGATAAAAGTCACCAATAAAACGCTGCAAAGTCCGTTTGGGTTCATCCTATGTCAAACACAAATAACATCCCCAGAATGAACAACTATATAGAAATTACTTATAAAACACTGCAGTCGACTGTGGTTCATCCTATGGCAAGCACAAACAAGAGCTCCACAAACGATGTATAATACTCTGCCATGATGGCAAACCAATGAATGAGAGCTATCAGAAAATATTTATTTCTTCCCCAGACCTAGTCCAACCACGCTATGAAATTTCAAAGCGATTTGATAAACGGTTAAGGAGTTACCATCTGGAAACCAATTTTCATGATGGCAGCCACTGGCTGGTGGCCAACTTGGAGTTCGGATCATCGTCAATTCTGATAGGTTTCTTCCCCATAGTCCAACCATGCTCTGACGTTTCAAAGCGTTATCATTTGGAAACCAATTCTCAAGATGGCCACCGGTGGCTCGTGGCCATCTTGGATTTCGGATCATCTTCGTTTTCGATAGGTTTCTTCCCCAGCCCTACCCCAAACACCCTATGAAGTTTCAAAGTGATTCGATAAACAGCAACAGAGTTATCATCCAGAAAGCCAATTTTCAAGATGCTGCCGGTGGCTGGGAGCCATTTTAGATTTCGGATCATCTTTGTTTTCGATAGATTTCTTTCTCAGACCTAGTCATACCACCGTATGAAGTTTCAAAGCGATCCGACAAATGGTAATGGTGTTATCATCTGGAAACCTGAAAATTACATAATACCCCGCCAATTTCTTTGGTGGAGTATACTAACGACGACTAAATCAACACCTAATATAGATAAAGCAATGTACCCTCAACTCCTGCTTATCGTCTGGCAATGAGAAACCACTGTGTCATCAACTCCTGCTTATGCTATGTCAATGATAAACCACTGCGTAATTAGCTCCTGCTTATCCTATGTCAATGATAAACCACTGTGTAATCAACTCCTGCTTATCATATGCCAATGATAAACCACTGTGTAATCAACTCCTGCTTATCCTATGTTAATGATAAACCACTGTGTAATCATCTCCTGCTTATCCTATGTTAATGATAAACCACTGTGTAATCAAGTCCTGCTTATCCTATGTTAATGATAAACCACTGTGTAATCAACTCCTGCTTATCCTATGTTAATGATAAACCACTGTGTAATCAACTCCTGCTTATCCTATGTTAATGATAAACCACTGTGTAATCAACTCCTGCTTATCCTATGTTAATGATAAACCACTGTGTAATCAACTCCTGCTTATCCTATGTTAATGATAAACCACTGTGTAATCAACTCCTGCTTATCCTATGTTAATGATAAACCACTGTGTAATCAACTCCTGCTTATCCTATGTTAATGATAAACCACTGTGTAATCAACTTCTGCTTATCCTATGTTAATGATAAACCACTGTGTAATCAACTCCTGCTTATCCTATGTTAATGATACACCACTGTGTAATCAACTCCTCCTTATCCTATGTTAATGATAAACCACTGTGTAATCAACTCCTGCTTATTCTATGTTAATGATAAACCACTTTGTAATCAACTCCTGCTTATCCTATGTTAATGATAAACCACTGTGTAATCAACTCCTGCTTATCCTATGTTAATGATAAACCACTTTGTAATCAACTCCTGCTTATCCTATGTTAATGATAAACCACTTTGTAATCAACTCCTGCTTATCCTATGTTAATGATAAACCACTTTGTAATCAACTCCTGCTTATCCTATGTTAATGATAAACCACTGTGTAATCAACTCCTGCTTATCCTATGTTAATGATAAACCACTGTGTAATCATCTCCTGCTTATCCTATGTTAATGATAAACCACTGTGTAATCAACTCCTGCTTATCCTATGTTAATGATAAACCACTGTGTAATCAACTCCTGCTTATCCTATGTTAATGATAAACCACTGTGTAATCAACTCCTGCTTATTCTATGTTAATGATAAACCACTTTGTAATCAACTCCTGCTTATCCTATGTTAATGATAAACCACTGTGTAATCAACTCCTGCTTATCCTATGTTAATGATAAACCACTTTGTAATCAACTCCTGCTTATCCTATGTTAATGATAAACCACTTTGTAATCAATTCCTGCTTATCCTATGTTAATGATAAACCACTGTGTAATCAACTCCTGCTTATCCTATGTTAATGATAAACCACTGTGTAATCAACTCCTGCTTATCCTATGTTAATGATAAACCACTGTGTAATCAACTCCTGCTTATCCTATGTTAATGATAAACCACTTTGTAATCAACTCCTGCTTATCCTATGTTAATGATAAACCACTTTGTAATCAACTCCTGCTTATCCTATGTTAATGATAAACCACTGTGTAATCAACTCCTGCTTATCCTATGTTAATGATAAACCACTTTGTAATCAACTCCTGCTTATCCTATGTTAATGATAAACCACTGTGTAATCAACTCCTGCTTATCCTATGTTAATGATAAACCACTGTGTAATCAACTCCTGCTTATCCTATGTTAATGATAAACCACTGTGTAATCAACTCCTGCTTATCCTATGTTAATGATAAACCACTGTGTAATCAATTCCTGCTTATCCTATGTTAATGATAAACCACTTTGTAATCAACTCCTGCTTATCCTATGTTACTGATAAACCACTGTGTAATCAACTCCTGCTTATCCTATGTTAATGATAAACCACTGTGTAATCAACTCCTGCTTATCCTATGTTAATGATAAACCACTTTGTAATCAACTTCTGCTTATCCTATGTCAAAATTAAACAAGAGCAAAAGAAATTGCAGACCCTCACATGTATTGGAGAATTTCTCACCAGCACTGACAATATGTTCAAACAAGCATTCTGTAAGTATTGCTTTGCAATACATATCCCCTACCTGGTGATATAAATCTTTAGAGATCGACAGCCAAGAACCTCATTAAAAATTGGCAGAAGCAGCTGAAACTCGAACTTGATTGTGTAACTTCTCATAACATAGCAATAAACCGAGTTTCAGTTATATACGGTGAAGAAGAACGAAAAAGTCTTAAAAGCTGATATGTTTGTATTGCATAAGTTGAAAGGCGACATAACTCCATCAAAAATTGACGCAAACGCCTGAAACTCGAATGTGGTCTGTAATTTCTCATAACAAAGCAACGTACCAATTCTCAGTTGAATATCTTGAAAGACTGCGAAAAAAATGGCGGGAAAACTGGCATAACTCCATGAAAATGTCTGAAACTTGAACTTGCTCTGTATCTCCTTATACTAAAGCGATGTACCGATTTTCCCTTAAATATCTTGAAGGAGTGCGAAAAAGTGTGGAAAGCTGATATTTTTTGCTGAATAAATGAAATCACAAAAAAAGTTAGGTGGCCCTACTGGGCAGGTAGTCAGATGTCATAAGCTCTGTAACCCCTTATACTAAACCGATGCACCAATTTTCGCTTAAATATCTTGAAGGAGTGCGAAAAAAAGTGTGGAAATCTGATATTTTTCATATTTCTTAAGTCGAAAGGGCGCATAACTCCATCAAATATTTACGCATATACCTGAAACTCGAACTTGGTCTGTAACTTCTCATAACAAAGCAATGTACCAATTCTCACTTGAATACCTTGAAGGACTGCGGAAAAAAAGTGCGGCAAACCAACTGTGACAGACGGACAGACAAACGGATGGATGGACAGACGGAGTGCGAACCTATAGTCCCCCGGTTTTACCGGTAGGGGAATAATAATATGCTGATAGCAAACTAAATCTAAATTGGCATCTACAGGTCCAGCTTGTTAAAGTGCCCATAAACTAATAAATAATGAACAATTTATTATATATTTTTCATGACATTTCTTAATTCATAAGAACTTTAAATAGAGATCCACTGGACTGAGGCAGCTTGATATATCTCTTACCACATATTGCTTAAACAGACCCAATGGTCGCTCTGGTTTGATACAGATTGCGATGTCTCCCTCTGTTCCAGGAGGTAATACAGTTCCATCTTCATCAACTATCTAAAACACAGACAGAACATGCAAATATTCTTACATTTTTATTACAACACATCTGTTGATTCCTGTGCACCCGCACGCACCCACGCATGCACGTGTACATGCAGAGACACACATACTGAAACACACGTAAGTATGCACATATGCGCGCATGCACACTCATCCGCTCATAACTCTATGCAGGCAACATGGACACCCCATATTTTAATATAATGAATGTTACCTTCAGATCTATTCCTGGTATTGCTTTGCCCATGGATCCACGCCGGATTTCCATATTAGGATATGTGCTGCATAATATAGCCTAAAATACAAAACAAAACGTGATATTGACCACTCACATGCAATAAGACGTAATCAGTAATTGACTATTTAGCAGTAACAGGGTTAATTGTTGAATGGTTATCCTACCTTTCCACAATAATTAATAAACACTGGCCATTTTGTAGTAGCGGTGAAATAAGACTTGGTGATGGGCAGGTGGTTTTCTCATCCATGAAGTGTAACTGTTGGCTAGGAGTGACTTGTATGTGTAGGTGTTTTTGTTTTTGATCTAGTGTTTCGGTCATGGTGGAATCTGTACAGTGAAAAAGTCCAGACGACTGATCATTTGTGTTATAGATGAACATTGGAAGGGAAATTTAGATATTGATCTGTGTGGGTAGGCTTTCTGTAGACTGTGAGTTTTGTGGTTTAGGAATAGAGATGATTAGGAAAGCCATCTCACCATCTTCTTTGACCTTACTTTGTCGTGATTGGTGAATGGTTTAATGTTGTAACACTGTAGGCATGTGAAAGTGGCGTCAACACAATGCTACCAGAGATTTGGTGGGTCAGTGGCTCTGCTGACATAGCCAAGTGCTTGTTGCCCAAAAGATTCCATGTAGAGGTTAGCAATTGATGGCGACACTGAAGAACTCATAGCTACTCTATGAATTTGATGATATATGTACCCATTTTGGACAAAGTATGCTGTGTCTAGAACTATCTTCAGTATGTTAATAACCACGAGTTGGAGTGAGGCTAGTGTGGGCATATAGAGTGGTATCTTGGTCCAGAACTCTCTGAATAACTGGAAGAATCTTGTCCACTAGGATGCTAGTGAAGAGAGAAGACACATTGAATGCTACTAGTTTGTGAGTGGGTGGTACTTCAAGCGATTCACTTTTGCTAGTGCAATCCACGTTGTTTTGGTGGTGTTCAGAGTGGCTAACTAATGATTTTAGGATCTGTGTGAGATATTTGATGAGTCATAGGTGATGCATCTAATACTGGCAATGATGGGTCTAAGAGGAATGTTGGTCTTGTGAATTTTTTAGTCCTTAGACTCTTGGGACAATGGCAGTTCCTGGATAGTTTGAAATATAGAGATTGATCAATGATATTCTGGGTTTATCAGTCTTGTGAAGGTTCAGCAGATGTTTTTTTGTACTGGTTCGCTATGTCTGATGATAGTTTGGAATAGGTGTGACAGTCTGACAAAAGGGCACAGATTTGTCCTGGTATCCATCACTGTCCATTATCACTGTGTATGTTTATCATCTACCATATTTCGGATCGGATCATTTTGTTTGAGATGTTGTAAGGTCATACGCTCCTCAATCGTGATGTTGTTTCTTCTATAAGGGCTTTTGTTTAATTCTGTTACATGCTTGTCACTTCGCTTCTAAGGCTGTCTGTTAACGGATTTAGTTTTATTTTACCGCATGTATTAGTTCAATGCATGTCTACTAATTACTAATTCATGCTATTTGGTGATAAAAGTTGTACTTTTATATGCAAACGGCGAAAATATTCCCACACCCTTTAAAATGGATGATTGGATGATATACTTACAATTGTAAGTTGATGAATATTTTGAAATTAATGAGACTATCTTGCATTCAAATTGGTTTCAAATTAGATTACTCGGTCGATGACGCGACATCGCAAATCCACACGTTCACCGCTTTGACATTTTGACCCACCCCACACACCTGTGGGTGTAGCCAAACGTAAATTTCTTCTTGCACTCTGCAATCACATGGTTAACTAACATATTAAACTTGTTTGAATTCCGTCCAACTGTTTCGGAGGAGTCAAGTTATAATTAATTTGATCTTTTGACACCATTCCCACCCCCTTGGGTGTTGAGCCAAATGTAAATGTCGGTTTTCACTCTGCACTCCTATGGGTAATAAACATACCATATTTTTTCAGAGTTGCGCTGCAATCAATTTACTGCGTCTATGTTTCTGCATGCATACACCCATGCCATGCACGCATGCACACGCATGCACGCACACACACACGAGCGCATGCACACACGCTCACACGAGCGCATGCACGCACGCACACACGAGTGCATGCACACAGCGGTATGGCAAAATCTGTACCTTTCTTCAAAAACCTTGGGATAACAAGAGTCCCAAGGGGCCTGTATCGCTCACCTGGACCATAGGCATTTCAACTAGAATACTTTTTATCAACAAGATGGCCACCAAACCATTTATCCGACAGTTTTGAAAACTGCAAATTTGAGATCAGAATACCCAAAAACACATAAAACCAATTTCGGCCTTAAAATCCAGCAAATAAAAAAATCCAATATGGATGCCAAACATGCTATATTTTTCTTGGCCCATGGGTGTCCAGGTTTTTTGATGGATTAACTTCCCTTGAACAAACTTAATAGCCCTTGGTCCCTAACCATATCTGCCAAATTTCGGCCCGATCCCTTCAGCGGTTCTGGAGAAGTCATTTTCGCTACAACTAGGTCAACCAAGATGATCGTCAAACCATTTGACAAATCAAGTTCCCTTGAACAAACTTGGTTCAGCACTTGTTCTAAATCATATTTCATGAGGTTTACATCAATCTCCCAAGCGGTTTCGGAGAAGATTTTTAAAGACATTTCTAAAAATCAACCAAACTCGAAGATGGCCACCGGCCTAATTGGCCGATCGGCTTCGTTTGAACAAACTTGAATCTCTATACCCTAAGGATGCTTCCTGCCAAATATAATTGAAATTCGCTCAGTAGTTCTCGAGAAGAAAACATTTTAAATTTCCCATTGCTTTAGTATGGGAGCATTTGGCGGGAAAATGATCCAAGATGGCCGCCAAACCGTTTATCCGACAGTTTCGAAAATTGCAAATTTGTGATCAGAATACCGCAAAACACATACAAAACCAATTTCAGCATTTCAGTGCAAAATCCAGCAAATAAAAAAATCCAATATAGCCGACAAACACGCTATATTTTGATTGGCCCACGCCAGCTTCTCTGGAACAGACTTTAATGGCCCTTAGGCCTAATCATATCGGCCAAAGTTTGGCCCAATCTCTTCAACGGTTCTGGAGAAGAAATCATTTTCACTACAACTAGGTCAACCAAGATGGCCGCCGAACCATTTGACCAATCAAGTTCCCTTGAACAAAGTTGGTTCAGCTCTTGCCCTCGATCATATTTCATGGTTTCGGAGAAGATCTTTAAAGACGTTTCCTATAATCGACCTAAATCCAAGATGGCCGCCGGCCAAATTGGCCGATCGGGTTCATTTGAACAAACTTGGATCCCTATCGCCTAAGGATGCTTCCTGCCAAATATAATTGAAATTGGCCCAGTGGTTCTTGAGAAGTCGTTTAAAGGAAAAGTTGATGGACAGACGGATGACGGATGATGGATGGACACACGACGGACAGTTGACATGGCATAAGCTCACTTGGTCTTTCAGGCCAGGTGAGCTAATAACTGCTAATATTAATTTGTTAATTTTACCGTTTCTGTCTGTCCATATCCCTCAAAGAGAGTCAGACCAGTTCCAGCCAGCCAGATGTCATACAATTCAGGATTCTGTGGGTTCAAGCAACATGCATATGGAGGGATCCAATCTGTCACTCAAGTGTCTAATATGATAATCAAATATCACGTTTGTTAGCTGGTATCACAATCAAAATGACAAAGCCCCATCATGAATGTTGAAAAGCATGTCACGCAGGTTTATGAATTGTATGTATTTGGTGAAATTGCAATTTGATAAACTGTTGAATATTTTTATACAAATTTGACAAGGAACAGCTCCCAGTAAACTTATTTTCAAAATATTAAACAGCTTACCTGTATAGTTACCATGAAAATGGGATTCTGCAAATTCTGTGTTCTCAGCTTAACTGACCCTTTATTTAATCCTCAAGTCTATTTGAAAAAATTCCAATTTTACCATATAAAATGTTCATTTGCAGACAAAGAATTTTTTTTTTTAATTTACCACTGAAATGACTGTCTTGGTTATTAAGCCAGTCATTTCAGTAGTAATATAAAAAAATAGTCTTCACTTGGTCAGTAAACTGACATTTCTCAAAACCAATACACATGACATTTTTGGTCGGCTTGTGTGATATGGGGTTAAAAAAACAGTCCAAGTAGGGCAATGTACAGTGCCAAGTAAGGTAAATCAGACAATAGAATACAAGTGTAGTGCCAAGTAAGGTAAATCAGACAATAGAATACAAGTGTAGTGCCAAGTAAGGTAAATCAGACAATAGAATACACGTGTTCTGCCCAGTAAGGTAAATCAGACAATAGAATACAAGTGTAGTGCCCAGTAAGGTAAATCAGACAATAGAATACACGTGTTCTGCCCAGTAAGGTAAATCAGACAATAGAATACAAGTGTAGTGCCCAGTAAGGTAAATCAGACAATAGAATACACGTGTTCTGCCAAGTAAGGTAAATCAGACAATAGAATACAAGTGTAGTGCCCAGTAAGGTAAATCAGACAATAGAATACAAGTGTAGTGCCAAGTAGGGTAAATCAGACAATAGAATACACGTGTTCTGCCAAGTAAGGTAAATCAGACAATAGAATACAAGTGTAGTGCCCAGTAAGGTAAATCAGACAATAGAATACAAGTGTAGTGCCAAGTAAGGTAAATCAGACAATAGAATACACGTGTTCTGCCCAGTAAGGTAAATCAAACAATAGAATACACGTGTTCTGCCCAGTAAGGTAAATCAAACAATAGAATACAAGTGTAGTGCCCAGTAAGGTAAATCAGACAATAGAATACAAGTGTAGTGCCAAGTAAGGTAAATCAGACAATAGAATACACGTGTTCTGCCCAGTAAGGTAAATCAAACAATAGAATACACGTGTTCTGCCCAGTAAGGTAAATCAAACAATAGAATACAAGTGTAGTGCCCAGTAAGGTAAATCAGACAATAGAATACAAGTGTCGTGCATAGTAAGTTAAATCAGACAATAGAATACAAGTGTAGTGTCCAGTAAGGTAAATCAGACAATAGAATACAAGTGTAGTGCATAGTAAGATAAAATCAGACAATAGAATACAAGTGTTCTGCCCAATAAGGTAAATCAGACAATAGAATACAAGTGTAGTGCCTAGTAAGGTAAATCAGACAATAGAATACAAGTGTAGTGCATAGTAAGGTAAATCAGACAATAGGATACAAGTGTATTGCCCAGTAAGGTAAATCAGACAATAGAATACAAGTGTAGTGCATAGTAAGCTAAATCAGACAATAGAATACAAGTGTAGCGCCCAGTGAGGTAAATCAAACAATAGAATACAAGTGTAGTGCCCAGTAAGGTAAATCAGATAATAGAATGCAAGTATAGTGCATAGTACGGTAAATTAGACAATAGGATAAAACATGGTAGAATAGCATGATCTAGGGAAGAGAGGACCACCTGGGATGATGAGGAAACACCTGGCTGTGTTAGGTAGGGTGATGGTAGGATAGCATGATGTAGGGAAGAGAGGACCACCGGGGATGATGAGGAAACGCGTGGCTGTGTTAGGTAGTGTGATGGTAGGATAGCATGATGTAGGGAAGAGGGGACAACCGGGGATGATGAGGAGACACATGGCTGTGCTAGGTAACGTGATGGTAGGATAGCATGATGTAGGGAAGAGGGGCCCACCGGGGATGATGAGGAGACACGTAGCTGTGTTAGGTAGCGTGATGGTAGGATAGCATGATGTAGGGAAGAGGGACCACCGGGGATGATGAGGAGATACATGGCTGTGTTAGGTAGGGTGATGATAGGATAGCATGATGTAGGGAAGAGAGGACCACCAGGGATGATGAGGAAACACGTGGCTGTGTTAGGTAGGGTGATGGTAGGATAGCATGATGTAGGGAAGAGGGGACAACCGGGGATGATGAGGAAAGACATGGCTGTGTCCGGTAGGGTGATGGTAGGATAGCATGATGTAGGGAAGAGAGGACCACCTGGGATGATGAGGAAACACTTGGCTGTGTTAGGTAGGGTGATGGTAGGATAGCATGATGTAGGGAAGAGAGGACCAGCGGGGATGATGAGGAAACACGTGGCTGTGTTAGGTAGGGTGATGGTAGGCTAGCATGATGTATGGAAGAGGGGACCACCGGGGATGATGAGGAGACACGTGGCTGTGCTAGGTAGGGTGATGGTAGGATAGCATGATGTAGGGAAGAGAGGACCACCGGGGATGATGAGGAAATATGTGGCTGTGTTAGGTAGGGTGATGGTAGGATAGCATGGTGTAGGGAAGAGGGACCACCGGGGATGATGAGGAGATACATGGCTGTGTTAGGTAGGGTGATGATAGGATAGCATGATGTAGGGAAGAGAGGACCACCAGGGATGATGAGGAAACACGTGGCTGTGTTAGCTAGGGTGATGGTAGGCTAGCATGATGTATGGAAGAGGGGACCACCGGGGATGATGAGGAGACACGTGGCTGTGCTAGGTAGGGTGATGGTAGGATAGCATGATGTAGGGAAGAGAGGACCACTGGGGATGATGAGGAAACACGTGGCTGTGTTAGGTAGGGTGATGGTAGGATAGCATGATGTAGGGAAGAGGGGACAACCGGGGATGATGAGGAGACACATGGCTGTGCTAGGTAACGTGATGGTAGGATAGCATGATGTAGGGAAGAGAGGACCACCGGGGATGATGAGGAAACACGTGGCTGTGTTAGGTAGGGTGATGGTAGGATAGCATGATGTAGGGAAGAGAGGACCACCGGGGATGATGAGGAAACACGTGGCTGTGTTAGGTAGGGTGATGGTAGGCTAGCATGATGTATGGAAGAGGGGACCACCGGGGATGATGAGGAGACACTTGGCTGTGCTAGGTAGGGTGATGGTAGGATAGCATGATGTAGGGAAGAGAGGACCACCGGGGATGATGAGGAAATATGTGGCTGTGTTAGGTAGGGTGATGGTAGGATAGCATGGTGTAGGGAAGAGGGACCACCGGGGATGATGAGGAGATACATGGCTGTGTTAGGTAGGGTGATGATAGGATAGCATGATGTAGGGAAGAGAGGACCACCAGGGATGCTGAGGAAACACGTGGCTGTGTTAGCTAGGGTGATGGTAGGCTAGCATGATGTATGGAAGAGGGGACCACCGGGGATGATGAGGAGACACATGGCTGTGCTAGGTAGGGTGATGGTAGGATAGCATGATGTAGGGAAGAGGGGCCCACCGGGGATGATGAGGAGACACGTAGCTGTGTTAGGTAGCGTGATGGTAGGATAGCATGATGTAGGGAAGAGGGACCACCGGGGATGATGAGGAGATACATGGCTGTGTTAGGTAGGGTGATGATAGGATAGCATGATGTAGGGAAGAGAGGACCACCAGGGATGATGAGGAAACACGTGGCTGTGTTAGGTAGGGTGATGGTAGGATAGCATGATGTAGGGAAGAGGGGACAACCGGGGATGATGAGGAAAGACATGGCTGTGTCCGGTAGGGTGATGGTAGGATAGCATGATGTAGGGAAGAGAGGACCACCTGGGATGATGAGGAAACACTTGGCTGTGTTAGGTAGGGTGATGGTAGGATAGCATGATGTAGGGAAGAGAGGACCACCGGGGATGATGAGGAAACACGTGGCTGTGTTAGGTAGGGTGATGGTAGGCTAGCATGATGTATGGAAGAGGGGACCACCGGGGATGATGAGGAGACACTTGGCTGTGCTAGGTAGGGTGATGGTAGGATAGCATGATGTAGGGAAGAGAGGACCACCGGGGATGATGAGGAAATATGTGGCTGTGTTAAGTAGGGTGATGGTAGGATAGCATGGTGTAGGGAAGAGGGACCACCGGGGATGATGAGGAGATACATGGCTGTGTTAGGTAGGGTGATGATAGGATAGCATGATGTAGGGAAGAGGGGACAACCAGGGATGATGAGGAAAGACATGGCTGTGTCCGGTAGGGTGATGGTAGGATAGCATGATGTAGGGAAGAGAGGACCACCAGGGATGACAAGGAAACACGTGGCTGTGTTAGGTAGCGGGATGGTAGGATAGCATGATGTAGGGAAGAGGGGACAACCGGGGATGATGAGAAAAGACATGGCTGTGTTAGGTAGGGTGATGGTAGGATAACATGATGTAGGGAAGAGAGGACCACCAGGGATGACAAGGAAACACGTGGCTGTGTTAGGTAGGGTGATGGAGGATAGCATGATGTAGGGAAGAGAGGACCACGGGGGTGATGAGGAAACACGTGGCTGTGTTAGGTAGCGTGATGCTAGGATAGCATGATGTAGGGAAGAGAGGACCACCAGGGATGATGAGGAAACACGTGGCTGTGTTAGGTAGTGTGATAGTAGGATAGCGTGATGTAGGGAAGAGAGGACCACCGGGGATGATGAGGAAACACGTGGCTGTGTTAGGTAGTGTGATGGTAGGATAGCGTGATGTAGGGAAGAGAGGACCACCGGGGATGATGAGGAAACACGTGGCTGTGTTAGGTAGGGTGATGGTAGGATAGCATGATGTAGGGAAGAGGGGACCACCGGGGATGATGAGGAAATATGTGGCTGTGTTAGGTAGGGTGATGGTAGGATAGCATGGTGTAGGGAAGAGGGACCACCGGGGATGATGAGGAGATACATGGCTGTGTTAGGTAGGGTGATGATAGGATAGCATGATGTAGGGAAGAGAGGACCACCAGGGATGATGAGGAAACACGTGGCTGTGTTAGCTAGGGTGATGGTAGGCTAGCATGATGTATGGAAGAGGGGACCACCGGGGATGATGAGGAGACACGTGGCTGTGCTAGGTAGGGTGATGGTAGGATAGCATGATGTAGGGAAGAGAGGACCACTGGGGATGATGAGGAAACACGTGGCTGTGTTAGGTAGGGTGATGGTAGGATAGCATGATGTAGGGAAGAGGGGACAACCGGGGATGATGAGGAGACACATGGCTGTGCTAGGTAACGTGATGGTAGGATAGCATGATGTAGGGAAGAGAGGACCACCGGGGATGATGAGGAAACACGTGGCTGTGTTAGGTAGGGTGATGGTAGGATAGCATGATGTAGGGAAGAGAGGACCACCGGGGATGATGAGGAAACACGTGGCTGTGTTAGGTAGGGTGATGGTAGGCTAGCATGATGTATGGAAGAGGGGACCACCGGGGATGATGAGGAGACACTTGGCTGTGCTAGGTAGGGTGATGGTAGGATAGCATGATGTAGGGAAGAGAGGACCACCGGGGATGATGAGGAAATATGTGGCTGTGTTAGGTAGGGTGATGGTAGGATAGCATGGTGTAGGGAAGAGGGACCACCGGGGATGATGAGGAGATACATGGCTGTGTTAGGTAGGGTGATGATAGGATAGCATGATGTAGGGAAGAGAGGACCACCAGGGATGCTGAGGAAACACGTGGCTGTGTTAGCTAGGGTGATGGTAGGCTAGCATGATGTATGGAAGAGGGGACCACCGGGGATGATGAGGAGACACATGGCTGTGCTAGGTAGGGTGATGGTAGGATAGCATGATGTAGGGAAGAGGGGCCCACCGGGGATGATGAGGAGACACGTAGCTGTGTTAGGTAGCGTGATGGTAGGATAGCATGATGTAGGGAAGAGGGACCACCGGGGATGATGAGGAGATACATGGCTGTGTTAGGTAGGGTGATGATAGGATAGCATGATGTAGGGAAGAGAGGACCACCAGGGATGATGAGGAAACACGTGGCTGTGTTAGGTAGGGTGATGGTAGGATAGCATGATGTAGGGAAGAGGGGACAACCGGGGATGATGAGGAAAGACATGGCTGTGTCCGGTAGGGTGATGGTAGGATAGCATGATGTAGGGAAGAGAGGACCACCTGGGATGATGAGGAAACACTTGGCTGTGTTAGGTAGGGTGATGGTAGGATAGCATGATGTAGGGAAGAGAGGACCACCGGGGATGATGAGGAAACACGTGGCTGTGTTAGGTAGGGTGATGGTAGGCTAGCATGATGTATGGAAGAGGGGACCACCGGGGATGATGAGGAGACACTTGGCTGTGCTAGGTAGGGTGATGGTAGGATAGCATGATGTAGGGAAGAGAGGACCACCGGGGATGATGAGGAAATATGTGGCTGTGTTAAGTAGGGTGATGGTAGGATAGCATGGTGTAGGGAAGAGGGACCACCGGGGATGATGAGGAGATACATGGCTGTGTTAGGTAGGGTGATGATAGGATAGCATGATGTAGGGAAGAGAGGACCACCAGGGATGATGAGGAAACACGTGGCTGTGTTAGGTAGGGTGATGGTGGGATAGCATGATGTAGGGAAGAGGGGACAACCAGGGATGATGAGGAAAGACATGGCTGTGTCCGGTAGGGTGATGGTAGGATAGCATGATGTAGGGAAGAGAGGACCACCAGGGATGACAAGGAAACACGTGGCTGTGTTAGGTAGCGGGATGGTAGGATAGCATGATGTAGGGAAGAGGGGACAACCGGGGATGATGAGAAAAGACATGGCTGTGTTAGGTAGGGTGATGGTAGGATAACATGATGTAGGGAAGAGAGGACCACCAGGGATGACAAGGAAACACGTGGCTGTGTTAGGTAGGGTGATGGAGGATAGCATGATGTAGGGAAGAGAGGACCACGGGGGTGATGAGGAAACACGTGGCTGTGTTAGGTAGCGTGATGCTAGGATAGCATGATGTAGGGAAGAGAGGACCACCAGGGATGATGAGGAAACACGTGGCTGTGTTAGGTAGTGTGATAGTAGGATAGCGTGATGTAGGGAAGAGAGGACCACCGGGGATGATGAGGAAACACGTGGCTGTGTTAGGTAGTGTGATGGTAGGATAGCGTGATGTAGGGAAGAGAGGACCACCGGGGATGATGAGGAAACACGTGGCTGTGTTAGGTAGGGTGATGGTAGGATAGCATGATGTAGGGAAGAGGGGACCACCGGGGATGACAAGGAAACACGTGGTAGTGTTAGGTAGCATGATGGTAGGATAGCATGATGTAGGGAGGGGACAACCGGGGATGATGAGGAAAGACATGGCTGTGTCAGGTAGGGTGATGGTAGGATAGCATGATGTAGGGAAGAGAGGACCACCAGGGATGACAAGGAAACACGTGGCTGTGTTAGGTAGCGTGATGGTAGGATAGCGTGATGTAGGGAAGAGAGGACCACCGGGGATGATGAGGAAACATGTGGCTGTGTTAGGTAGTGTGATAGTAGAATAGCATGATGTAGGGAAGAGGGGATCACCGGGGATGATGAGAAAACATGTGGCTGTGTTAGGTAGTGTGATAGTAGGATAGCGTGATGTAGGGAAGAGAGGACCACCGGGGATGATGAGGAAACACGTGGCCGTGTTAGGTAGGGTGATAGTAGGAAGAGAGGACCACCTGAGACTATGGAGAAAGACATGGTCATATTAGGTAGGGTGGTGATGAAACAATATAGATTAAATTCAGCAATCAACATATATATGACATAAATGCAATCATACCATAGGTTCTCCGGCACAAATGGAGGTTCTTAAATGTTTGAAGGTGAACTTTGTCAGATCATGGCTGACATACAGCCGCGAGGCAGTAGGCGGACAACAAAAAGTTGTGATTGGGTACTTGTCCAAGACCTGTAACAAACAAACCGTCTTCACAACCATACCATACGATAAACTAGACAAGAGGCCCAAGGGGACTCTATCACTCACCTGGAAGTATTGGCCACTGGCACAAACAAACAAAACGAGATGACCACTGGAAAAAGTTAACAATCAAATTTCTGTGAAGAAGGCTTAGCTAAGTTT
This sequence comes from Chaetoderma sp. LZ-2023a, assembly GCA_034401795.1. Classification (NCBI taxonomy): domain Eukaryota; kingdom Metazoa; phylum Mollusca; class Caudofoveata; order Chaetodermatida; family Chaetodermatidae; genus Chaetoderma; species Chaetoderma sp. LZ-2023a. The sequence goes on from CM067372.1 coordinate 19,884,270, forward strand.
TATTGAAACTGGCCTGGTGGTTAATAAGGAGTCTTTTTATGATCTTATCAGAAATTTGCAGAAATTATGTCCACCAAAAATGCAAAATTTTGATTGCTTCATGGCGGAGATGTTTTTTTAACATATCAACTTTCCATGGACAAATCTTAATGGCGTTTCGGCCATAATCATATCCACCAAATTTCGGGCCGATCTGTTCCGTGGTTCTGGAAAAGTTGTTTTCGCGAAGACTAGATCCTCTAAGATGGCTGCCGAACCGCTTGGCAAATCAAGTTCCCTCAAACAAACTTGGTTCAGCTCTTGCCCTAGATCATATTTCATGAGGTTTGCATCGATCCCCCAAACAGTTTCGGAAAAGATTTTTAAAGACATTTCTAAATCGGCCAAAATCCAAGATGGCCACTGGCCAAATTGGACAATTATCTTTATTTGAACTTGTATGTCTATGCCATAAGAACGCTTCCTGTCAAATATACTTGAAATCGAGAACCCATTTTAAATTTCCCATTGCTTTAGTATGGGAGTTTTTGGCTGGAAAAAGATCCAAGATGGCCGCCAAACCGATTAACTGACAGTTTCGAAAATGGCAAATCAGAAATAAGAATACCCCAAAAAATAGATAAAAACAATTTCGGCTTCAAGATCCATCAAATAAAAATGTCCGATCTGGCCGCCAAACACGCTACATTTTGATTGGTCCATGGCGTCCATGTTTTTCCCTTGAACAAACTTTAATGTCCCTTTGATTCGTTAAGCGGTTTCGGAGATGATTTTTAGACGTTTATAAAAATCAGACAAAATCCAAGATATCCGCAGGCCAAATTGGCCGATCTGCTTTGTTTGAACAAACATGGCTCTCTATGCCCTAAGAATGCTTCCTGCCAAATATACTTGAAATCAGTCCAGTGGTTTTTGCCAAGACATTTTAAATTTCCCATTGCTTTAGTATGCAAGCTTTTGGCAGGAAAACGATCCAAGATGGCCAACAAACCGTTTATCTGACAGTTTCCACAGTGGTAAATTGGAAATCAGAATACCAAAAAACATACATGTATATAAAACTAATTTCGGCCTTAAAATCCATCAAATAAAAAAATCCAATATGGCCGCCAAACACACTACATTTTGATTGTCCCATGGTGGCCATGTTTTTTTATGGATCAACCTCTCTTGAACAAACTTTAATGGCCCTTAGTCCCTAATTATATGTCAAATTTCGGCTCGATCTATTAACAGTTCTGGAGTCGTTTTCACGAAAATTAGGTCCTCCAAGGCGGCCGCTGAACTATTTGTGCAATCAAGTTCTCTAGAACAAGAGGCTCAACGGGCCTGTGTTGCTCACCTGGAGCACTGTGCTTTTTTGTCAAAATTGTTGGCGAGTGGTTTAGTCGGCCCAATCCGCTCAGTGGTCCTGGAGTTGTTTTGGCAAAAGATAGGTTATCCAAGATGGCTGCCAAACCATTTGGCCAATCAAGTTCCCTTGAACAAACTTGGTGCAGCTCTTGTCCTAGATGATATTTCATGCATTTTGAATTGATCCCCCAAACGGTTTTGGAGATCTTTAAAGACATTTCTAAAAACCGACCAAAATCCAAGATGTCGCGAAAATACATTTTAAATTTCCCATTGCTTGAGTATGGGAGATTTCGACAGGTAAATGATCCAAAATGGCCGCTAAACCGTTTATCTGAATCTCGAAAATGGCAAATTTGAAATCACAATACGCACAAACATACATAAAAACAATTTCTGCTTAAAATCAATCAAATAAAAAAATACAATATGGCCGCCAAACACGCTATATATTGATAGACCCAGTGGCAAATTTTTTTTATGGATCAACTTCTCTTGAACAAACTTTAATGGCCTTTAGTCCCTAATCATATATCACAAATTTCCGCCTAATCGCTTCAGCGGTTCTGAGGAAGTTGTTTTTGCGAAAACGAGGTCATCCAAGATGGCTGCTGAACCATTTGGTCATTTAGTTCCCTTGAACAAGCTTGAGTGAGCTCTTGCCCTAGATCATATTACATGAGGTCTGAATTGATCCCTCAAACAGTTTTAAAGATTTTTAAAGACATTTCTAAAAATCGGCTGAAATCCAAGATGGCCACTAGGGTTACACGATTATTCACTTTTCATAATCGCGATCATTTTAAAAAAATAATCGCGATCATACGATTAATCATGAACTATATTAACTACGTCAATGCTGCTTAGAGGACGTTATTATGCTACTGCAGATTGTAAGATTATGGGTTAGGCACTTGGGTATACATACGTGGACAGAATACGCCAGTTGCTGATTGCAAACAAAGGAATGTATCAAGATTTTTCTAGACGGAAAATGGAAGTTACCGTATTTCGCTTAATTGTAGCCTATGCTCTAATAGAAACCCACCCCCTAACTTTGACATATGAGCTCCAATGAGTTCTTAGCAGTTTCAAAACGGCAAAACTCTGCATTAGAAGCCCACCCCCTAACTCAGCAGATTGTATAGACAAATTTTTTTTAAGAGCAAATTTGTAAGAATAGCGTGTATAATAATAACAATCGTGTCACAGGGTGTGTCTACTTCAGACCGATCTCTGCCCTGATACTTTTCCAGCCCCTCTAGAAGTCAATACAGGCCTCGGTTTTGTAAATCTCGACCACCTATTAGATCAATACTAATAGTAGGCCACGTAGTTCAAGATATAATACAGTTTATTCCACACTTTTGTAGTCAAAATGCGCTTAAAACAGTCTTGGTGTGATTTAATACCTTCCTTAAAAATATTTTTTAAGACCAAATTTATGTACCAAACAAGTACGGGAGAAAATATGCATCAATTTTGTAACGCTGATCAACATTAAATGACCAAAATTGAATTATTATGAATGACAATATAGCCGGCTTCTTAAGTTGGCGAGCCAGCGGCTCTTTTGCGATGGGAGACGGCGTGTTCTCGCAAGATATTATATGCTAACGGGAGTTTATCAAACGTTATTCAGATCAGTATAATACTCAGTTCCTATCGCGCAATGATAATATACATTCGTATCTCGCGAGATCTCCTTCGATTCGAGATCGAGAAAAGTATTCTCGTAGAAGCCACACCTCTATTTTTAGAATGGATAATAAATAGAAATTCCCGAATTCCGAGTCCAGAATATTTATATCCGAGTACTCGCTCTAAAATAAACTCGTCAATTGGAGGCGAATAACGTGATTTGTATTTTTCGCGACGCCATTTTATATCAAGATATTCAACTGCGAATTGGTACGTTGTTTTGTTATGAGAAATTACAGACCAAGTTCAAGTTTCAGGCATTTGCGTCAATTTTTGATGGAGTTATGTCCCCTTTCAACTTATGAAATACAAACATATCAGCTTTCAAGACTTTTTCGTTCTTCTGCACAGTATATAACTGAAACTTGGTTTATTGCTATGTTATGAGAAGTTACAGATCAAGTTCGAGTTTCAGCTGCTTCTGCCAATTTTTAATCACGTGATTTGTATTTTTTCGTGACGCCATTTTATATCAAATTGTGGATTAATTTTGATGTAATAAACGACCTTTATTAAAGGATACGCAATATTTAGGCGCTCAAATCAAATAATTTCACTTCCCCGGTGATGTTTTGAGGTATACATTAAACATAGGTGTAGGCGGTGAGAATTTTTACGGGAGAAAATGCATTGAATTCCCGTGGTACCAGTTTTAGAACTTTGTTAGGAAAACCGCTAGCGCATAACTATTCAGAGAATGGGGAACGCGGGATAAGCGTGTGTGATTACAACAACAATGACAAATAGCCACCAAGTGAACAATCTTCTTTCATCTAAAACTAATCATGAGTCAATACAAACAAATCAGTTATTTATTTAGTTTATTTAATCATTCACACATTCGACTGATAGCCGGATGTTTGTTTCCATGATGGGTAACGCGAGCAGAGTTTCACAAGCGTAAAGGTGTCTTGACAAAAATATCAACACGGCGATTAGACGATTATTTCATTTTATAATCGTCCACGATCATTTTGAATTATATAATCGTGATTAATCGAATAATCGAAAAATCGTGCAACCCTAATGGCCACCGGTCAAATTGGCCGATCGGCTTCGTTTGAACACAATTAAATCTCTATACCATAAGGATGCTTTGTGCCAAATATAATTCAAATCGGCCTAGTAGTTCTCGAGAAGATATTTTTAGTTTCCCATTGCTTTAGTATGGGAGCTTTTGGCAGGAAAATGATCCAAGATGGCCGCCAAACCGTTTATCCAACAGTTTCGAAAATTGCAAATTTGAGATCAGAATACCCAAAAACCTATAAATTGCAAATTTGAGATCAGAATACCCAAAAGCCTACATAAAACCAATTTTGACCTCAAAATCCATCAAATAAAAAAATCTAATAAGACGTTTTTAAAAATCGGCCAAAATCCAAGATGGCCGCCTGCCTAATTGGCCGATCGGCTTCATTTGAACAAATTTGGATCCCTATTCCCTAAGGATGCTTCCTGTCAAATATAATTGAAATTGGCCCAGCAGTTCTTGAGAAGAAGTCGTTTAAAGGAAAAGTTGATGGATGGGCGGACGGACGATGGACACACGACGGACGGTCGCCACGACATAAGCTCACTTGGCACTTGGCACTTGGCACAGTTTTGAATCGATTCCCAGAGGCCCAAGGGACCTGTATCACTCACATGGACCATAGGCATTTCAACTAGAATGGTCATTAACAATACGTAGAACTCTAATGAGTTGAGCAGACTTGTAACAAGAAAACAGAGGCCATGTTTCTTTATGTATCAATTTCTCTTGAACACACCTTGGCCCTTAGTCATCAATATCATATCCCCCAAATTTGGACCCAATCCGTTCAGTGGCTCTAGAGACGGTTGCTTTCATAAAAACCAGGCCATCCAAGATGGCCGCCCAACCATTTGGCAAATAAAGTTCCCTTGAACAAACTTGGTTCAGCTCATGCCCTAAATGATATTTTATGAGTTTTGAATTAATCGTTCAGTTTCGGGGAAGATTTTTAAAGACATTTATAAAAATCGGCCAAAATCCTTGATGGCTGCAGGCCAAATTGGCCGATCAGTTTCGTTTGAACAAACTTAAATCTCCATGCCATAAGGATGCTTCCTGCCAAATAAAATCAGCCTAGTGCTTCATGAGAGACATTTTAAATTTCCAATTGCTTTAGTATACGTTTAGCGGGAAAATAATCAATGATAACCCCCCAAACCGTTTATCGATAGTTTCGAAAACGGCAAATTTGAAATCAGAATACCCGAAAACATATATAACGACAATTTCGGCCTCAAAATCTATCAATTAAAAAATTCCAATATGCCCACCAAACAAGCTGCATTTTGATTGGCCCATGGCAGGCATGTTTTTTTACAGATCAACTTCCCTTGAACAAACGTTAAGTTTAATGGCCCTTATTCCATAATCATATCTCCCAAACTTCGGCCCAATCCCTTCAGCAATTCTGGAGTTGTTTTCAGAAAAAGTAGGTCATCCAAGATGGCCGATGAACTGTTTGGTCAATGACGTTCTCTTGAACAAATTTGGTTCCGCTCTTGCCCTAGATGATATTTCATGAGTTATGAATCGATCCCTCAAACAGGAGAACATTTTTTAGACATTTCTAAAAATCAGCCGAAATCCAAGATGGCCACCGGCCAAGGTGCCAGATAGGCTTCATTTGAACAAACTTGGATCTCTATGCCCTAAGGATGCTTCATGTCAAATATAATTGAAATCGGCCTAGTAGTTCTCGAGAAGACATTAAATTTCCCATTGCTTTAATATGGGCGCATTTGGCAGGAAAATAATCCAAGATGGCCACCAAGCCATTTATCCGACAGTTTTAAAAATGCCAAATTTGAGCTAAGAATAGCCAAAAACATATATAGAAGCAATTTTGACCTCAAAATCCATCAAATAAAAAAATCCAATATGCCGGCCAATCATGCTACATTTTGATTGGCTCACGGAGGTCATGTTTTTTGAAGGATTAACTTCCCGTGAACAAACTTTAATGGCCCTTAGTTCCTAATCATATCTCCCAAATTTCGGCCTGATCACTTCAGCGGTTATGGGTAAGAAGTTGTTTTTGCGAAAACTAGGTCATCCAAGATGGCCGCTGAACCATTTGGTCAATCACGTTCCCTTGAACAAACTTGGTTCAGCTCTTGCCTTATATCATATTTCTTGAGTTCTGAATCGTTTCCCCACGCTTCATTTGAACAAACTTGGATCCCAATGCCCTAAGGATGCTTCCTGCCAAATATAATAGAAATTGGCCCAGGGGTTCATGAGAAGTTGTTTAAAGGAAAAGTTGACGTATGCCGGACGATGAATGGACGGTCCCCACGGCATAAGCTCAATTGGCCTTTCAGGCCAGGTGAGCTAAAAACCAATCAAAATCCAATAATGGCCACCAGCTAAATTGGCCGATAGGTTTCGCTTGAACAAACTTCGATCTCTATGCCAAAAGGATGATTCCTGCCAAATATAATTTAAATCAGCGTGGTGGTTCTCGAAAACAACACATTTTTAGCTTTATTATGTGATTCTTTGGTGGGAAAATGATACAAGATGGCCACCAAACTGTTTATCCAACAGTTTCGAAAGTAGCAAATTTAAAAATCAGCATACCCAAAAACATATATAATAAAACCAATTTCTGCTTCAACATAAGTCAAATAAAAAAATCCAATATGGCTGCCAAACATATTGATTGGTCCACAGCGGCCATGTTTTTAAAGCATAAATTTTCCTTAAAGAAACGTTAATGGTGCTTAGTCCAATAATCATATCTCCCAAATAATCATATCTCCCAAATAATCATATCTCCCAAATAATCATATCTCCCAAATAGCGACCAGATCTGTTCAGTGGTTCTGAAGACGTCGTCTTCGCGAAAACTACATGTAAATCATCCAAGATTGTCACCAAAGCATTTGGCCAATCAAGTCCCCTTGAAGAAACTTGGTTCAGCTGTTACCCTAGATAATGTTTCATGATATTCACCTCCAGATAAAATTTAATTAATTTGATTATGTTAATGACTTGTCAAGTTCAATTTCAGACCACGCAATTGAGTTAGTCATCTTTAATACTAACCTTTCAGTGATGTACACAAATACACAGCTCCCATAGCTAATTAAAATTCATAAGTGAAGTTCCACAACAAAGAATATTATATGTGATTGTATGAGCGTCACTGACAAGCTCTCAACGTATGTGAAAACATTAGAAATATTATGTGTAATATTTTACCTTGAGCGTATAACAGGTGCTTACCTTCAAGTTATCCAGTGGGTTCCACACCGTGTAATGTTGTTGGAAGACACATGCACCTACCATCCATGGACCAAACAGACTGGAGTATGACGCTTTTGCCCAACCAGTATCGGACAGATTCCAAACAACATCGTCGCTATTTATGCGCAGGAAATACCTGAAGCAGGATTCAATAGATCTTAATCAGAATTCTGTGTCTCAGTGATAAGATGGAATAACATTAACCCTTTCAATGATAAATCCCAAAAAATGTATACCCATTATGATATAAAGCTTAGTCTGTAGAATATTTTGAAATTAATTTGACTGGAAGCCATTGCTGCCTCAGGTAGCAATGGCTTCCAGTCAAATTAATTTCAAAATATTCTACAGTTTTCCTGTATGTTTGCCTTGAAATTGGGAATTCATCGGTGAAGTGGTTAATTATGTGGTGCTTGATGTGTCATTTAAGCCAAAGTTATTCGTTCCTGTTAACCGCCCGCTTAATGGTCAAGCTGGCCAAAACAGAGCCAGTCATTCCAGTGTTAAATTTTTTTTTTAATGCTCTTCTCGTCTGCAAATGGACATTCACTAAGCAGAGATCTAATGTCATGACCAATCACTAAGCAGAAATCTAATGTCATGACCAATCACTAAGCAGAAATCTAATGTCATGAACAATCACTAAGCAGGAATCTAATGTCATGAACAATCACTAAGCAGGAATCTAATATCGTGATCGATCACTAAGCAGAAATCTAATGTCATGAATAATCACTAAGCAGAAATCTAATGTCTGGACTAATAACTAAGCACAAATCTAATGGCTGGACCAATCACTAAGCAGAAATCTAATGTCATGACCAATCACTAAGCAGGAATCTAATATCGTGATCAATCACTAAGCAGAAATCTAATGTCATGACCAATCACTAAGCAGGAATCTAATATCGTGATCGATCACTAAGCAGAAATCTAATGTCATGACCAATCACTAAGCAGGAATCTAATGTCTGGACAAATCACTAAGCAGGAATCTAATGTCTGGACAAATCACTAAGCAGAAATCTAATGTCATGACCAATCACTAAGCAGAAATCTAATGTCATGACCAATCACTAAGCAGAAATCTAATGTCATGACCAATCACTAAGCAGAAATCTAATGTCATGACCAATCACTAAGCAGAAATCTAATGTCTGGACCAATCACTAAGCAGAAATCTAATGTCTGGACCAATCACTAAGCAGAAATCTAATGTCATGACCAATCACTAAGCAGAAATCTAATGTCATGACAAATCACTAAGCACAAATCTAATGTCATGACCAATCACTAAGCAGAAATCTAATGTCATGACCAATCACTAAGCAGAAATCTAATGTCATGACAAATCACTAAGCAGAAATCTAATGTCATGACCAATCACTAAGCCGAAATCTAATGTCATGACCAATCACTAAGCAGAAATCTAATGTCATGACCAATCACTTAGCAGAAATCTAATGTCATGACAAATCACTAAGCAGAAATCTAATGTCATGACCAATCACTAAGCAGAAATCTAATGTCATGACCAATCACTAAGCAGAAATCTAATGTCATGACAAATCACTAAGCAGAAATCTAATGTCATGACCAATCACTAAGCAGAAATCTAATGTCATGACCAATCACTAAGCAGAAATCTAATGTCATGACAAATCACTAAGCAGAAATCTAATGTCATGACAAATCACTAAGCACAAATCTAATGTCATGACCAATCACTAAGCAGGAATCTAATGTCATGACAAATCACTAAGCAGAAATCTAATGTCATGACAAATCACTAAGCAGAAATCTAATGTCATGACAAATCACTAAGCACAAATCTAATGTCATGACCAATCACTAAGCAGAAATCTAATGTTATGACAAATCACTAAGCAGAAATCTAATGTCATGACCAATCACTAAGCACAAATCTAATGTCATGACCAATCACTAAGCAGAAATCTAATGTCATGACAAATCACTAAGCAGAAATCTAATGTCATGATCAATCACTAAGCAGAAATCTAATGTCATGACCAATCACTAAGCAGAAATCTAATGTCATGACCAATCACTAAGCAGAAATCTAATGTCATGACCAATCACTAAGCAGAAATCTAATGTCATGACGAATCACTAAGCAGAAATCTAATGTCATGACAAATCACTAAGCAGGAATCTAATATCGTGATCGATCACTAAGCAGAAATCTAATGTCATGACAAATCACTAAGCAGGAATCTAATGTCATGACCAATCACTAAGCAGGAATCTAATGTCATGACCAATCACTAAGCAGAAATCTAATGTCATGACCAATCACTAAGCAGGAATCTAATGTCATGACCAATCACTAAGCAGAAATCTAATGTCATGACCAATCACTAAGCAGAAATCTAATGTCATGACCAATCACTAAGCAGAAATCTAATGTCATGACCAATCACTAAGCAGAAATCTAATGTCATGGCCAATCACTAAGCACAAATCTAATGTCATGACAAATCACTAAGCAGAAATCTAATGTCATGACCAATCACTAAGCACAAATCTAATGTCATGACCAAGCACTAAGCACAAATCTGATGTCATGACCAATCACTAAGCACAAATCTAATGTCATGATCAATCACTAAGCAGAAATCTAATGTCATGACCAATCACTAAGCACAAATCTAATGTCATGACCAATCACTAAGCAGAAATCTAATGTCATGACCAATCACTAAGCAGAAATCTAATGTCATGACAAATCACTAAGCAGAAATCTAATGTCATGACCAATCACTAAGCAGGAATCTAATGTCATGACCAATCACTAATCAGAAATCTAATGTCATGACCAATCACTAAGCACAAATCTAATGTCATGACCAATCACTAAGCAGAAATCTAATGTCATGACAAATCACTAAGCAGAAATCTAATGTCATGACCAATCACTAAGCAGGAATCTAATGTCATGACCAATCACTAAGCAGAAATCTAATGTCATGACCAATCACTAAGCAGAAATCTAATGTCATGACCAATCACTAAGCAGGAATCTAATGTCATGACCAATCACTAAGCAGAAATCTAATGTCATGACCAATCACTAAGCACAAATCTAATGTCATGACAAATCACTAAGCAGAAATCTAATGTCATGACCAATCACTAAGCACAAATCTAATGTCATGACCAATCACTAAGCAGAAATCTAATGTCATGACCAATCACTAAGCAGAAATCTAATGTCATGACCAATCACTAAGCAGGAATCTAATATCGTGATCGATCACTAAGCAGAAATCTAATGTCATGAACAATCACTAAGCAGAAATCTAATGTCTGGACTAATAACTAAGCACAAATCTAATGGCTGGACCAATCACTAAGCAGAAATCTAATGTCATGACCAATCACTAAGCAGGAATCTAATATCGTGATCAATCACTAAGCAGAAATCTAATGTCATGACCAATCACTAAGCAGGAATCTAATATCGTGATCGATCACTAAGCAGAAATCTAATGTCATGACCAATCACTAAGCAGGAATCTAATGTCTGGACAAATCACTAAGCAGGAATCTAATGTCTGGACAAATCACTAAGCAGAAATCTAATGTCATGACCAATCACTAAGCAGAAATCTAATGTCATGACCAATCACTAAGCAGAAATCTAATGTCATGACCAATCACTAAGCAGAAATCTAATGTCATGACCAATCACTAAGCAGAAATCTAATGTCATGACCAATCACTAAGCAGAAATCTAATGTCTGGACCAATCACTAAGCAGAAATCTAATGTCTGGACCAATCACTAAGCAGAAATCTAATGTCATGACCAATCACTAAGCACAAATCTAATGTCATGACCAATCACTAAGCAGAAATCTAATGTCATGACCAATCACTAAGCAGAAATCTAATGTCATGACCAATCACTAAGCAGAAATCTAATGTCATGACAAATCACTAAGCAGAAATCTAATGTCATGACCAATCACTAAGCAGAAATCTAATGTCATGACCAATCACTTAGCAGAAATCTAATGTCATGACAAATCACTAAGCAGAAATCTAATGTCATGACCAATCACTAAGCAGAAATCTAATGTCATGACCAATCACTAAGCAGAAATCTAATGTCATGACAAATCACTAAGCAGAAATCTAATGTCATGACCAATCACTAAGCAGAAATCTAATGTCATGACCAATCACTAAGCAGAAATCTAATGTCATGACAAATCACTAAGCAGAAATCTAATGTCATGACAAATCACTAAGCAGAAATCTAATGTTATGACAAATCACTAAGCAGAAATCTAATGTCATGACCAATCACTAAGCACAAATCTAATGTCATGACCAATCACTAAGCAGAAATCTAATGTCATGACAAATCACTAAGCAGAAATCTAATGTCATGATCAATCACTAAGCAGAAATCTAATGTCATGACCAATCACTAAGCAGAAATCTAATGTCATGACCAATCACTAAGCAGAAATCTAATGTCATGACCAATCACTAAGCAGAAATCTAATGTCATGACGAATCACTAAGCAGAAATCTAATGTCATGACAAATCACTAAGCAGGAATCTAATATCGTGATCGATCACTAAGCAGAAATCTAATGTCATGACAAATCACTAAGCAGGAATCTAATGTCATGACCAATCACTAAGCAGGAATCTAATGTCATGACCAATCACTAAGCAGAAATCTAATGTCATGACCAATCACTAAGCACAAATCTAATGTCATGACCAATCACTAAGCACAAATCTGATGTCATGACCAATCACTAAGCACAAATCTAATGTCATGATCAATCACTAAGCAGAAATCTAATGTCATGACCAATCACTAAGCACAAATCTAATGTCATGACCAATCACTAAGCACAAATCTAATGTCATGACCAATCACTAAGCAGAAATCTAATGTCATGACCAATCACTAAGCACAAATCTAATGTCATGACAAATCACTAAGCAGAAATCTAATGTCATGACCAATCACTAAGCACAAATCTAATGTCATGACCAATCACTAAGCACAAATCTGATGTCATGACCAATCACTAAGCACAAATCTAATGTCATGATCAATCACTAAGCAGAAATCTAATGTCATGACCAATCACTAAGCACAAATCTAATGTCATGACCAATCACTAAGCAGAAATCTAATGTCATGACCAATCACTAAGCAGAAATCTAATGTCATGACAAATCACTAAGCAGAAATCTAATGTCATGACCAATCACTAAGCAGGAATCTAATGTCATGACCAATCACTAAGCAGAAATCTAATGTCATGACCAATCACTAAGCACAAATCTGATGTCATGACCAATCACTAAGCACAAATCTAATGTCATGATCAATCACTAAGCAGAAATCTAATGTCATGACCAATCACTAAGCACAAATCTAATGTCATGACCAATCACTAAGCAGAAATCTAATGTCATGACCAATCACTAAGCAGAAATCTAATGTCATGACAAATCACTAAGCAGAAATCTAATGTCATGACCAATCACTAAGCAGGAATCTAATGTCATGACCAATCACTAAGCAGAAATCTAATGTCATGACCAATCACTAAGCAGAAATCTAATGTCATGACCAATCACTAAGCAGGAATCTAATGTCATGACCAATCACTAAGCAGAAATCTAATGTCATGACCAATCACTAAGCAGGAATCTAATATCGTGATCGATCACTAAGCAGAAATCTAATGTCATGACAAATCACTAAGCAGGAATCTAATGTCATGACCAATCACTAAGCAGGAATCTAATGTCATGACCAATCACTAAGCAGAAATCTAATGTCATGACCAATCACTAAGCACAAATCTAATGTCATGACCAATCACTAAGCACAAATCTGATGTCATGACCAATCACTAAGTACAAATCTAATGTCATGATCAATCACTAAGCAGAAATCTAATGTCATGACCAATCACTAAGCACAAATCTAATGTCATGACCAATCACTAAGCACAAATCTAATGTCATGACCAATCACTAAGCAGAAATCTAATGTCATGACCAATCACTAAGCACAAATCTAATGTCATGACAAATCACTAAGCAGAAATCTAATGTCATGACCAATCACTAAGCACAAATCTAATGTCATGACCAATCACTAAGCACAAATCTGATGTCATGACCAATCACTAAGCACAAATCTAATGTCATGATCAATCACTAAGCAGAAATCTAATGTCATGACCAATCACTAAGCACAAATCTAATGTCATGACCAATCACTAAGCAGAAATCTAATGTCATGACCAATCACTAAGCAGAAATCTAATGTCATGACAAATCACTAAGCAGAAATCTAATGTCATGACCAATCACTAAGCAGGAATCTAATGTCATGACCAATCACTAAGCAGAAATCTAATGTCATGACCAATCACTAAGCACAAATCTGATGTCATGACCAATCACTAAGCACAAATCTAATGTCATGATCAATCACTAAGCAGAAATCTAATGTCATGACCAATCACTAAGCACAAATCTAATGTCATGACCAATCACTAAGCAGAAATCTAATGTCATGACCAATCACTAAGCAGAAATCTAATGTCATGACAAATCACTAAGCAGAAATCTAATGTCATGACCAATCACTAAGCAGGAATCTAATGTCATGACCAATCACTAAGCAGAAATCTAATGTCATGACCAATCACTAAGCAGAAATCTAATGTCATGACCAATCACTAAGCAGGAATCTAATGTCATGACCAATCACTAAGCAGAAATCTAATGTCATGACCAATCACTAAGCACAAATCTAATGTCATGACAAATCACTAAGCAGAAATCTAATGTCATGACCAATCACTAAGCACAAATCTAATGTCATGACCAATCACTAAGCAGAAATCTGATGTCATGACCAATCACTAAGCACAAATCTAATGTCATGATCAATCACTAAGCAGAAATCTAATGTCATGACCAATCACTAAGCAGAAATCTAATGTCATGACCAATCACTAAGCAGAAATCTAATGTCATGACCAATCACTAAGCAGAAATCTAATGTCATGACAAATCACTAAGCAGAAATCTAATGTCATGACCAATCACTAAGCAGGAATCTAATGTCATGACCAATCACTAAGCAGAAATCTAATGTCATGACCAATCACTAAGCAGAAATATAATGTCATGACCAATCACTAAGCAGAAATCTAATGTCATGACAAATCACTAAGCACAAATCTAATGTCATGACAAATCACTAAGCAGAAATCTAATGTCATGACCAATCACTAAGCAGAAATCTAATGTCATGACAAATCACTAAGCACAAATCTAATGTCATGACAAATCACTAAGCAGAAATCTAATGTCTGGACAAATCACTAAGCAGAAATCTAATGTCATGACAAATCACTAAGCACAAATCTAATGTCATGATAAATCACTAAGCACAAATCTAATGTCATGACAAATCACAAAGCAGAAATCTAATGTCATGACCAATCACTAAGCAGAAATCTAATGTCATGACAAATCACTAAGCAGAAATCTAATGTCATGACAAATCACTAAGCAGAAATCTAATGTCATGACCAATCACTAAGCAGAAATCTAATGTCATGACCAATCACTAAGCAGAAATCTAATGTCATGACAAATCACTAAGCAGAAATCTAATGTCATGACCAATCACTAAGCAGAAATCTAATGTCATGACAAATCACTAAGCACAAATCTAATGTCATGACAAATCACTAAGCAGAAATCTAATGTCATGACCAATCACTAAGCAGAAATCTAATGTCATGACAAATCACTAAGCAGAAATCTAATGTCATGACCAATCACTAAGCAGGAATCTAATGTCATGACCAATCACTAAGCAGGAATCTAATGTCATGACAAATCACTAAGCAGGAATCTAATGTCATGACAAATCACTAAGCAGGAATCTAATGTCATGACCAATCACTAAGCAGAAATCTAATGTCATGACCAATCACTAAGCAGAAATCTAATGTCATGACCAATCACTAAGCAGAAATCTAATGTCATGACCAATCACTAAGCAGAAATCTAATGTCATGACAAATCACTAAGCACAAATCTAATGTCATGACAAATCACAAAGCACAAATCTAATGTCATGACCAATCACTAAGCAGAAATCTAATGTCATGACCAATCACTAAGCAGAAATCTAATGTCATGACAAATCACTAAGCAGAAATCTAATGTCATGACCAATCACTAAGCAGGAATCTAATGTCATGACCAATCACTAAGCAGAAATCTAATGTCATGACCAATCACTAAGCAGGAATCTAATGTCATGACAAATCACTAAGCAGAAATCTAATGTCATGACCAATCACTAAGCAGGAATCTAATGTCATGACCAATCACTAAGCAGAAATCTAATGTCATGACCAATCACTAAGCAGAAATATAATGTCATGACCAATCACTAAGCAGAAATCTAATGTCATGACAAATCACTAAGCACAAATCTAATGTCATGACAAATCACTAAGCAGAAATCTAATGTCATGACCAATCACTAAGCAGAAATCTAATGTCATGACAAATCACTAAGCACAAATCTAATGTCATGACAAATCACTAAGCAGTAATCTAATGTCTGGACAAATCACTAAGCACAAATCTAATGTCATGACAAATCACTAAGCACAAATCTAATGTCATGATAAATCACTAAGCACAAATCTAATGTCATGACAAATCACAAAGCAGAAATCTAATGTCATGACCAATCACTAAGCAGAAATCTAATGTCATGACAAATCACTAAGCACAAATCTAATGTCATGACAAATCACTAAGCAGAAATCTAATGTCATGACAAATCACTAAGCAGAAATCTAATGTCATGACCAATCACTAAGCAGAAATCTAATGTCATGACAAATCACTAAGCACAAATCTAATGTCATGACAAATCACTAAGCAGAAATCTAATGTCATGACCAATCACTAAGCACAAATCTAATGTCATGACAAATCACTAAGCACAAATCTAATGTCATGACAAATCACTAAGCAGAAATCTAATGTCATGACAAATCACTAAGCAGAAATCTAATGTCATGACCAATCACTAAGCATAAATCTAATGTCATGACCAATCACTAAGCAGGAATCTAATGTCATGACCAATCACTAAGCAGAAATCTAATGTCATGACAAATCACTAAGCAGAAATATAATGTCATGACAAATCACTAAGCAGGAATCTAATGTCATGACCAATCACTAAGCAGAAATCTAATGTCATGACAAATCACTAAGCACAAATCTAATGTCATGACAAATCACTAAGCAGGAATCTAATGTCATGACCAATCACTAAGCAGAAATCTAATGTCATGATCAATCACTAAGCAGAAATCTAATGTCATGACCAATCACTAAGCAGAAATCTAATGTCATGACAAATCACTAAGCAGGAATCTAATGTCATGACAAATGACTAAGCAGAAATCTAATGTCATGACCAATCACTAAGCAGAAATCTAATGTCATGACCAATCACTAAGCACAAATCTAATGTCATGACAAATCACTAAGCAGAAATCTAATGTCATGACCAATCACTAAGCAGAAATCTAATGTCATGACCAATCACTAAGCAGAAATCTAATGTCATGACCAATCACTAAGCAGAAATCTAATGTCATGACAAATCACTAAGCAGAAATCTAATGTCATGACCAATCACTAAGCAGGAATCTAATGTCATGACCAATCACTAAGCAGGAATCTAATGTCATGACAAATCACTAAGCAGGAATCTAATGTCATGACAAATCACTAAGCAGGAATCTAATGTCATGACCAATCACTAAGCAGAAATCTAATGTCATGACCAATCACTAAGCAGAAATCTAATGTCATGACCAATCACTAAGCAGAAATCTAATGTCATGACCAATCACTAAGCAGAAATCTAATGTCATGACAAATCACTAAGCACAAATCTAATGTCATGATCAATCACTAAGCAGAAATCTAATGTCATGACCAATCACTAAGCACAAATCTAATGTCATGACCAATCACTAAGCAGAAATCTAATGTCATGACCAATCACTAAGCAGAAATCTAATGTCATGACCAATCACTAAGCAGAAATCTAATGTCATGACCAATCACTAAGCAGAAATCTAATGTCATGACAAATCACTAAGCACAAATCTAATGTCATGACAAATCACAAAGCACAAATCTAATGTCATGACCAATCACTAAGCAGAAATCTAATGTCATGACCAATCACTAAGCAGAAATCTAATGTCATGACAAATCACTAAGCAGAAATCTAATGTCATGACCAATCACTAAGCAGGAATCTAATGTCATGACCAATCACTAAGCAGAAATCTAATGTCATGACCAATCACTAAGCAGGAATCTAATGTCATGACAAATCACTAAGCAGAAATCTAATGTCATGACCAATCACTAAGCAGGAATCTAATGTCATGACCAATCACTAAGCAGAAATCTAATGTCATGACCAATCACTAAGCAGAAATATAATGTCATGACCAATCACTAAGCAGAAATCTAATGTCATGACAAATCACTAAGCACAAATCTAATGTCATGACAAATCACTAAGCAGAAATCTAATGTCATGACCAATCACTAAGCAGAAATCTAATGTCATGACAAATCACTAAGCACAAATCTAATGTCATGACAAATCACTAAGCAGTAATCTAATGTCTGGACAAATCACTAAGCACAAATCTAATGTCATGACAAATCACTAAGCACAAATCTAATGTCATGATAAATCACTAAGCACAAATCTAATGTCATGACAAATCACAAAGCAGAAATCTAATGTCATGACCAATCACTAAGCAGAAATCTAATGTCATGACAAATCACTAAGCACAAATCTAATGTCATGACAAATCACTAAGCAGAAATCTAATGTCATGACAAATCACTAAGCAGAAATCTAATGTCATGACCAATCACTAAGCAGAAATCTAATGTCATGACAAATCACTAAGCACAAATCTAATGTCATGACAAATCACTAAGCAGAAATCTAATGTCATGACCAATCACTAAGCACAAATCTAATGTCATGACAAATCACTAAGCACAAATCTAATGTCATGACAAATCACTAAGCAGAAATCTAATGTCATGACAAATCACTAAGCAGAAATCTAATGTCATGACCAATCACTAAGCATAAATCTAATGTCATGACCAATCACTAAGCAGGAATCTAATGTCATGACCAATCACTAAGCAGAAATCTAATGTCATGACAAATCACTAAGCAGAAATATAATGTCATGACAAATCACTAAGCAGGAATCTAATGTCATGACCAATCACTAAGCAGAAATCTAATGTCATGACAAATCACTAAGCACAAATCTAATGTCATGACAAATCACTAAGCAGGAATCTAATGTCATGACCAATCACTAAGCAGAAATCTAATGTCATGATCAATCACTAAGCAGAAATCTAATGTCATGACCAATCACTAAGCAGAAATCTAATGTCATGACAAATCACTAAGCAGGAATCTAATGTCATGACAAATGACTAAGCAGAAATCTAATGTCATGACCAATCACTAAGCAGAAATCTAATGTCATGACCAATCACTAAGCACAAATCTAATGTCATGACAAATCACTAAGCAGAAATCTAATGTCATGACCAATCACTAAGCAGAAATCTAATGTCATGACCAATCACTAAGCAGAAATCTAATGTCATGACCAATCACTAAGCAGAAATCTAATGTCATGACAAATCACTAAGCAGAAATCTAATGTCATGACCAATCACTAAGCAGGAATCTAATGTCATGACCAATCACTAAGCAGGAATCTAATGTCATGACAAATCACTAAGCAGGAATCTAATGTCATGACAAATCACTAAGCAGGAATCTAATGTCATGACCAATCACTAAGCAGAAATCTAATGTCATGACCAATCACTAAGCAGAAATCTAATGTCATGACCAATCACTAAGCAGAAATCTAATGTCATGACCAATCACTAAGCAGAAATCTAATGTCATGACAAATCACTAAGCACAAATCTAATGTCATGATCAATCACTAAGCAGAAATCTAATGTCATGACCAATCACTAAGCACAAATCTAATGTCATGACCAATCACTAAGCAGAAATCTAATGTCATGACCAATCACTAAGCAGAAATCTAATGTCATGACCAATCACTAAGCAGAAATCTAATGTCATGACCAATCACTAAGCAGAAATCTAATGTCATGACAAATTTTGCCCGTGAAATGATTAATAACTCAAGGGATCAAATTTTGTATTAATTCATAAAACTGTCTTCTCTTAACCTGCAAATGGACATTCCTTATGACCCTTGCGGAGGCCAGTTATGCCTGGCTTGACCAGCTAACCCTTTGACACATTAACACTCATATCAGCCAAAGATACCTTCTGCAGTGATCTTGAGAAATGTCCATTTGCAGACTAAACGAAGACTATTTTTGAAAATTTATCACTGGAATGACTGGCTCGATAACCGAGCCAGTCATTCCAGTGGTAAATTTTTAAAAATTGTCCTCTCATGGCCTGCAAATTGACATTTTGTATCAGAAAATTTAAATTTTCTTTAAACAAATTTGAGGGTTAAACGGACAATGGTCTGGGAAACATGGCTAATAAATAAATCATAAAGATAAATAATTTATGAATAGGTTGCTAGAGGGAAGACGTGATGGGAATATCTTAATCAACCTTTCCAGTTTATCCATCAATCACATGACATCATAATCAACTACGAGACGTGTAGGATGATGTCATAATCAATTACATCATGAATGACGTAGATAAGTTCATCACAAACGCTTAATTGATGACAGACTAAGCATTGTTGGATGAATTGTATGTCTTTACCATTTAATAAACGTGCGATGGAATATTTTAAATATTTAATATCCAGTCAAATTACTTTCAAAATATTCAATAGCTTAACCTCTATAGTTTTCTGGAAATTGATAGTCGGGGAGTTCAGGGATCGATCGATCCCAACAATAGCGAAGTGTGGGTGGAGCTTAGTTAGAGATGGGCAGGGCGTAGCTAAAACTGGATTCCTCCATTATATGAGAAGTTTAAAAGGCTTTAACACCAGATATCTGTAGAATCAGTAGAAAGTTCAATCTGACTGATCATACCGAGTAACCATTGAACTCTCATAGACCCAAAACAATAAATTGTTTACATTGTACGGAATATTCTATGGGAGCGACAAGTGCCAGTCAAATTAGTTTCAAAATATTCAACAGCATCCCTATATAACTGTCTTGAAATTGAGACTCTAATTTCAATGGTTAAAGATATTACAGAACTCTACTTATTAACCCTTTCACTGATGAATTCCCCATATCTCATTTTCAAGGCAACCATACAGGAAAACTGTTGAACATTTTGAAATTAATTTGACTGGAAGCCAAACCTGCATCACACAACAATGGCTTCCAGTGAAACTAATTTTAAAACATGCAACAGAATAAAGTTTATATCATAAAGAATCTACTTTTAATAAAATCCTTCATAGTCTAACTGGTGGAATTAGCAGGTCTAAGATAAACGAAACAAACAAACTGTTGCTTTTTGAAATATTGAAAACCAACATTTCATTGACAGATGTCAAATGAAGGGAAACAACTTCTATAGATGACTCATTGATATCAGTCAAGTAAAGTAGTATAAAGAAGTAAGTACCGAGCTGTGGTTATATGCCCGAGTCCATAACTGCCATGTGAGTGTTCTGTCATTTTTGGCAGGCCAGTTGTTCCACTGGTGAAAAACACCATCATTGACTCATTAATATGAGTGTTCACACACTGCAACATGAGATTATGAACCTACTTCAGTCTCAATTCGCAATGACTGGAGGTCAAGAGATGCAAACTCACGTAAAGAGAAAGCTTACAGATTTGTAACACAAAGTGGACGAATATACGACATGAATTCACAATCACTGGAGGTCAGGAGGTAGACATAAAGAGAAAGCTTACAGATTTTTAACACAAAGTGGACGAACATAACAATATGAATTCACAATGACTGGAGGTCATGAGACAGACATAAAGAGAAAGCTTACAAAGTGAAAGCTATGTCTCACATTCTATTTTGCAGGTGAGACAATAAGCTGATAAGATTTCACAAATGCAAAAACTTATTGAAAAATAACAAACTTTTGTAGAGGTCAGCATGACTTTGACCTTTGAACTGGTGGCCTTGCTGTCACTATCATGCCTCCTCTTGGTATAAGCAACAGCAATCCAGAAATATAAGCTGATAAGATTTGTTAAACAAAAATTTAACGTTGAAAAATAGCAGTTTTGTGCAGGTTAAGAGTGGCCTTAACCTTTGACACACTCACCTCCCTGTCACCATCCTGCATTCTCATGGTAGAAGCAACCATGTAGCCAGGTTGTGTTCCATTAGGCTAATGTAATCCCAAAATATAAGCTGATAAGATTTGCTAAACACAAAAACGATGAAAAATAGCAGTTTTGGAGAGGTCAGAGTGGCATTGACCTTTGACCTGGCCACCTCCCTATCGCCATCCTGCATCCTCTTTGTAGAAGCTAACATGTAGAAGTAATCATGAAATATAAGCCGATAAGATTTGCTAAACACAAAAGCTTATGTTGAAAAATAACAACGTTTTATAAGAGGTCAAAGTGGTCTTGACCTGGTGACCTCTCTGTCACCATCCTGCATCCTCTTGGTAGAAGCAACCTTGTACTCAAGGTATCTCCCATCTGGCTTTAAAAATCCCAATATAAAGTTAAGATTAGATTCATAAAATATATTGTCAAATGGTTAAAATGTATTAAAGGAACATTTCGTCTAAATCTTGTTTTAATCGATTAACAATTGATGAAATGTACTACAGATGTATTCTCCCCATAGGGTGCAATACATAACCAGAAATGTGGCTGCAATGCAACCATGAAGCTGGACTTTACAGGCTTTGCAATGAACTATGAAGCTTGACTTCAAACACAAAATAAAAATAGAAGGCATCTCAATACACTTATCAATGACCACGGCCTTTGATGGTTTGACCCCAAAGCAATCATCTCATCCTCTCTCACTAGCACGTGTCCAAGTTTGGATGCAGTACAATTAACACAACGTGAGATATGAACTGCTAAGTTGAGGTACAAGCAAAATGTTATTGCTGAGAAAAACCCTTGTTTTGTCATTATCACACTGACCTTGACCTTTTGATGCCAACATGATTGTGTCATGCCATCTCATTATAAGGGAGGATGTGTCTGAATGTGGGCCCTGTATGCTTAACAAAACATGAAATATAAACGGCTAAATTGAGCTAAACACAAAATGTTACTTTTGAGATTTCAGCAAAGACAGTGAGCTTGACCGTTGACCTTTTGACTCCAAGGTGTCATGTGTTATTCCCACTCCTAATAAAGAAGCATGTGTCCTGGCTCCAGTGTGATTAAGCAAACATGAGATATAAACAGTGAATTTGAGCCAAAGACAATGTTACTGATGAAAGTTTTTCCCAAGAGCACAATGACTTTTGAGCTTGACCCTGAAGGACATTGTGTCATGCAATCTCAGTATAAGGAAGCATGTGTTTAAGTTTGGGTCCAGTATGATTAAACAAACATCAAATATGAACTATTAAGTTGAGTTACACACAAAATGTTAATGCTGACAAAATCTGTCATTTACAAATATCGCAATAATATTGACCTTTGACATATTAGCCCAAAGGTCATTGTGTTAAACCGTCTCATTATAAGGAAGTATGTGTACAGGTTTGTGGCCAGGAAGAGTAAGCAAACATGAGATATGAACTGCTAAGTTGAGCCAAACACAAAATGTTAATGTTGAAAGAAGAGCAAAATCTTTACTAATGTCACAATAACCTTG
Source organism: Chaetoderma sp. LZ-2023a (assembly GCA_034401795.1). NCBI lineage: Eukaryota > Metazoa > Mollusca > Caudofoveata > Chaetodermatida > Chaetodermatidae > Chaetoderma > Chaetoderma sp. LZ-2023a. Next base: position 19,907,591 of record CM067372.1, read on the forward strand.
ACCTTTGCCCTTCTGCTAAGTTGAACTAAACAGAAAATGCTAATGTTGAAAATCAGGGTTATTACCAAGGTTACAGTGATCTTGATCTTTGATATTTTGACACCAAAGTCATTGTGTGATACTATGTCATTAAGAGGAAGCATGTGTCCAAGTTTGGGTCCAGTATGATTAACCAAAGATGAGATATAAACTGCTAAGTTGAGCTAAACAGAAAATGTTACTGTTGAAAAAAACCAGGTTGTTACCAAGTCACAGTGACCTTGACTTTTAGCCTGTTAAGCCCAACATCATTTTGTGATTCCAGGTCATTATCAGGAAGAATATGTCAAAGATTGAGGCCAGTATGATAAACCAAACATAAGATATAAACAGAAAGGTTGAGCTAAACGGAAAATGTTAACATTATGTTGAAAAACATTGAGAAAAGTTGAGCTAAACGCAAATTGGGTGACAACACTGCCACCGGAGGACATGCCAGGTATCACAATAGCTCGTTTTCGTTCGTAGTCTAGCTAAAATGTCTTTAAGAACTAGAATTATGGCCCTTGGTACAAGTTGTGGCCTCGTCACATACACAATGAAGATTGTTATTAACCACAGCTAGGGCCCTTGTCTAAAAGTGTGGCGTATTCATTTTTATAATTCAAATAGATATTTCTTGAAGGAACAGCTGCAAAATTTGGTTTTAATCCATCAACAAGAAAAGAAACGTGCCACAAACATTTTCCACATAGGCTTCAATAGTTTGAAAGTACCACAAGGGGCATACCTCAGTTATTTAAAGGTGTGGCCACTTAATATTCATAGCTCAAATAGATGTTGCCTAAAGGAAATTATCTGCAAAAGTTAGTTTTAATCTATCCATAAATGACAAAATTTATTACAAAATGTTTTCTCCATCTACGCCATAACTCTGCTATTTGAAGGCCTAGACACTTCATATTCAGAGCCCAAGTACTAATGGTTCCAATGGGGAAATTAACCTTTGACCTATATTATCAATAAACTAGGTTAGCCTGGCCTAGTTTGTATATCGGTGGTAGCTTATGCCTATAGGTACACAGTAACACACCCATCAAATTTGAAGCCAATTGCTCTAAAAATTATTAAACATTCCACCGAAGTAATATCTTTCCTCCAGAATGCACAGCCTAGAAGATTTGCACCTCACAACTTGTCATCGATTCAGCATCATTTTCATCATGGATAGATTTTCACAGTTGCCAGTCAACTGATCTAAAAACCTAACGTTGACAAGGACGCTGTTACCACTGCCAAGAAAAGTGATGCATATGTCTCGAATTCTTATTTGCAGGTGAGACAAAAATCCAGGGTTGGAAAAAATCATGATTGTTTCAAAAAAATCAAAAATCAGATTTTGATGATTTTTTACTAGAACTATAACAAAATCAATTTTTTTTTACATGCACTCATATACGGAACTTAATAGAATATAATCAATCTAAACAATGTTGACCTTATTTATACTATTGAAATGTATTATAACAATAAGCATCCCATAATTTGTTCTAGTTGTTCTTAAGACATTGTTTAACTTGTGATCACATTTTGAAATAACTGCTGTTCTACTGGACGGGTCATGACCATTGACCAAATATACCTACACTACCATAACCATGTTTTGTCTACACTTGATGGGTTAATTTTATTCATCTTAATATTTTGTGGATAAAATTTGTATAAGGCTGTATAACTCTGGACATGGTATAAAATATTTTGAATACAATTTAACTGAATGTAGTCGGCAATAGCTGTCGGTCAAATTTGTTTGAAAATATTCAGCTGGTCTAGTTATTATTGTCTAGTGAAATTATTGTCTAGTGGCTGACAGCAGTCAAAGTTAAGTCGGTTAAAAATAATATTCACAGAACTGTTATAAATAGTATTGGTCTGTGCTGTGTTTATGCATTAATTAACAACTACGGAAAGTTTCCACTAACTGTACTGAGAGAAATAAAGCTTCCTAGTTCTTATATTAGCATAATATTGTATAACCAGGCCTATTAACTATCTGAAACAATAGCTACAATAACTTTTAACAAATCAAAAAAAATCTTTAGAAATTTTATAGTGCAAATGAGATGAGTTGAGGAGGAAAAAATCGAAAAAGTGTATTTTTCTCAGCTTGATTTAATCATTGATTTAATCATAGGATTTAATCGATTTGATTAAATCAAAACCACCCTGCAAAGATCCATATTGGGCTCACAAATGTAAAAAGGACAACTGATTGCCAAAAAAAGAAGAAAATAAACGTTTCAATGTAACATTGTGTTAATAGCTATTACAAAATACTGAGAATGACAATTGAGATGAGAACTTCAATGAACCTGTCCAGCTTATCCATCCATCATCTGACGTCATAATCAACTAAGTGATCTGTAGGATGACGTCATAATTAATTATGGCATGAATGACTTGATTTAGTCCATCTTTAATGTCTAATAGTTTGACATGTTGTATGAATTGTATGTTTTTACTATTTAATAAATATTGTCGAATATTTTGAATCTAATTTGACTTGGCGCTGTTGCTGCCATAAGCAGCAACAGCACCCAGTCAGATTTGTTTCAAAATATTTAACAGCTTACCTGTAGTTTTCTGGAAATTGATAGTCAAGGATGTTCAGGGATCGACGGGCGAAGCGTGGATGGAGCTTAGCTAGAGATGGATGGGGCACAGCTAAAACTGGAAAAGTCCATTATGATGTAATAATATAGTGATGTAATAGTATTATGATGCAACATTTGCATGGCAAATAACAAAGCCACAGCAAATGATACAAGAGTCCCTTGTGACGCTCACCTGGACTATTAGTATTTCAGAATCCAAGATGGCCACCAGAAAGATCGACCAATCAAAACTCTGAATAGCATAGCACCATGGGGTACTCCTGGTGAAATTTGGCTAAAATCAGGCCATTGACTGAGGACGAATAGTGGTAAATGTTTGGAAATTGCCAAAAAATAAGATTTTGACTCAAACTAGAGCCGACCGCTATATGAATCTTCTAGACAGATTTGGTTGAAAACAGCCAAGCTTTAAAGGAGAAAAAGCAATTTGACAATTTCCAGGAACGTTTGCATAAAATCTAAGATTTTCACCCAATATTTGACGAATCAAAATTCTGATTGAAAATTCTAGAGCCTATCATCATAGGATCCTTGCATCCAAATTTGGTTGAAACCGCTCAAGTCGGTAAGAAGCAGCAATTTAAACGAAATCACGGATTTCTTTTTTCACGAGAGAGTTGATACTTACCTCCCTAACACACTTTGATATTTCCAAAACATCGACTTTCACTCAAAAAACACTCAGATTAAAAGGTTAGGTGCCCCTAATAGGCAGGTAGTCAGATGACAATTCGGCGGATGCCAGCCCCAACTTAGCGCATGCGCAGACTAGCACTTCCTCTGACTAATTTATTGGCTGACACTATGCAAATTTAAGAAAGCCTGAAGACCGAGCCTCTGTGGGGCAGAGAGGTCGGGTCCGTGTTAGGGAGGTAAGTATCAACTCTCTCGTGAAAAAATAAATCCGTGATTTCGTTTATTTCACTTCAAGAGTATACATACCTCCCTAACAGTCTTTGATATTGCCAGAATTCGTCAGAGAATTCGGCGGGAGGGAGGTGAGGTCAAAAGACCAGCTCTTCCCTATGCGCTTTTCTGCGTTTAAGGCACTTAAACTTCTGAAATTGTGTAAAAACACAACCAGAGATAGAGTTGAATATCAGATAACACAACCGATGGATGAGAGAAGACCATATGTCATATGCGCTCCCCACCCCCATCCCCTTCTCTTGTGAGTGTAGCTCGCGGGGGTACACGCTGGTCCGTGATGTTGCTCCACTCTATTGCACCACATTACAGGATGTGCGGGAGGGCTGGTTAGCTACGGTTCTCGGGGTTACGGATCCCGTTTCGCGACTCTGAAAGGTACAAAGACCGGCCTCTAGAGCCGGTGGAACGATCACGTTCCAGTGGGGCCATGCGACCATTGCCGCCGAGATTGACCCTCATGGTCTCGTCCCAACTGTCCGTGTCACCGGTATGTCAGTCCATTAACTAGTTTAAATGTCTGGACTTGATAATATAATTAATAGTAATATCCTATACAAACAATGCTACTCGTTTGATAGTAAATAAGCAAAATAATACAGTACATAGAACCAACCTGGTGTTCTTTCTACGTGGGCTCGCCGAAGGTACCACACAGATTTGTAAATCTGCAGAGGTATCCCCGCAAGGGAGCATCGCAACGAGGCTACTTGAATAGTTTAATATAAACCAATTATACTCCTAACACACACAAAATATTATTGTTGTGAGAGGAAAGTGTCTCGCATGGGCCTCCGTCACAGGAAAATGCCTTCAACGACGAGGTGGAGGAAAAGAGCTGGCAAAAAAGGCCACTCTTTTGTTCAAACAAAAAGCTTAGTGCAGTGGTCAATCCTAGTGAAGTCATAATTAACGTGATGCACACAGGTTTACATGAAGACGGGACGGATGATTTCCGAAGAATTCGCGGGTAACCGTCTTATGTAGGTCCAAAGATACTGCATTGGTAGTTGCTTCTTTATTTATGCAGGCCTTCTGCTAAAGTCTAACCTACCCTTTAGTTGTTAGATACGTTTCCAAGCTTTGGCCGCGAGTGGCAGGGATTCTTACCTATCTTTAGACACATACATCTAACCGGCGAAGATGCCCAGCTTCCCGAAGGTCGCCCCACATAGCATGTTCCTCAGAAAGACCGCGTGCGTACATGTTACGGAGAAACAGCTGCCGAATCACATGACGATCCGGTCACCATTGCACCTCATCCACATATAACATCACCAGGACAAATTACAGTTCACATAAGCAATTTAGAAAGAGCAATAGCATTTATGGTGGGGAGTAAAAGACAGATATCCATCGCTAGTGGCCTTCCCGTGAGGGCGTGGTGGGTTCTAAGACCTCACCCAGTCACTATACCGAGTTGGATGGAGATTTGCGTCTCGTCCATCACCCGTGTGTTACCGAATTAACATTTCACCTGTCATTAGGGTTAAGTTCCAGAATGCACAGAGATGCACTGCAGGCCAGTCTACATAATATAATTTCTTTTCTTCCTACATTGGCGGGGGAATCTAAACTAACTGGTATCCGAAGATACTGGGGGAAGTGTATGTAAATCAAAACTTTAGTTATCACCGTTCAGAAACCCCAATAGTTTCCGAGTTGAATCCTGCCAACGTGTCGATTGGGAGTCCAGACAATTACCACGCCATGAGGCTGGAGGAGTGCAGAAAGAGACAATCACTCGATATTAATAAGAGGCCCTAAGGTAATTGGCCAATTTTATACAATCTAGCCGGTGTGTGGTATTACATATCCACTACAGCCAGAAAAGAGGCGTACACAATGTGTCTCTTACAGAAAGATTGTCCCTAACTACTTTAAACCTATCCTATCGAGCTAGAATAGCTAGGTTTAGTCGGTCACATGTCAGGCTCGAGCATGTGAGCATGATCAGTGACCTCAGTGTAAAATTGATGCTGGGGGAATATATTGATGCAGATATAATGTTGCTGTATAGTATTACCTAGCGTACTGTGTCCTAGAGTTTTCATATAAACAAAACATAATAACTAGGATAGCTACTTGCCATATATACACCTGTGCAAAAGTTAAGCACCAGCAAAAACAATAGAACGTAGAAACATGATGGTACAACTAGGCTGCCATACTTTTTGTCCCCGCGTTAGCTGACATAATTCCAAGTACGAAATGCATATGCATGCATGACTTCACGCCGCTTGATGTCCGTGCGTGGTGGGAAACAGCACATGTGTTCAGTTATGTAAAAGTCCAGTTTGAGGTGTAGAACATTACATACAGATTTAGGCGACAAGATTAGGAATTTTGTGTTCATGACCGTGGTTTATTTGTACAGAGAGAATTAGCTCTTGATTGTGAACCGCTATGGCAAGACGAAGGTTAAGTGATCGTGTGAAATGGCAAATCATAGGCATGCATACCACTGGTATGTCATGCAGAGAGATTGGCAGACAGCTGAACATTAACCATACTGTAATCAGTCGTTTGATTGCAAAACATGGGCAAACTAACAAGATGAAGGACAGGCCTAGATCTGGAAGACCGAAGAAGACTACTGCCCGTGATGATCGAGCCCTAGTACGCCTTGTTAGGAGATCTCCATTCACCAACAGCAGAGTGCTCAGCCAGCAATGGGAAACGCGCAATAGAGTGTCAATGTCTACCGTCAAAAGGAGACTGTATGCGGCTGGCATGAAAGCTAGGAGACCTGTCAGACGTCCTCTCCTCACTGCACACCACAAAGAGGAGCGTCTGAGGTGGTGCAACGAAAGAAGACACTGGAACATGAGATCCTGGAGACGGGTACACTGGTCCGATGAAAGTCGGTTCCTGCTTCATGCCACAGATGGTCGAACTCGTGTATGGAGGTCCAGACGCACGGCGTACGCCCAACGTAACATCATGGAAGAAGTTCCATTTGGTGGAGGTTCCGTTATGATATGGAGGTGCATCTCATTTGATTGTAAGCTGGATCTGTTGAGTGTACCTGGAACACTAAATGGACAAAGATATCAAGATTCCATACTGGATAGAGTTGTGGTCCCTCATTTTGTAAATCATGCACCTGGAACCCACCCTATATTCATGGATGACAACGCCCGACCACATCGTGCTAGAGCTGTGCATGAATACCTCCGCCAGAATGCCATCGAAACCCTACCATGGCCAGCAAGGAGCCCTGACATGAACCCTATTGAGCATATCTGGGACATTCTGGGAAACATGGTGAGAAGGAGGGATCCTCCTGTGCAGAACCTACAGGAATTAACAGACGCACTCCATCTTGAATGGCAACGAATACCACAATGGCGTATCAGTCGGTTGGTGACCAGCATTAGACGTCGTGTCCAGGCCGTCATCCAGGCACAAGGTGGATATACCCGGTATCAATAATGACAGTCTCAAACTCGTGCACAGATGTTAAACTTAGTTTTCAGACACCATTAATGACAATCTAGCCATGTGTGTCAACTGTAGGGCAATAGTTGTCAGTTGTGTCAACGTAACCATATTCAGGCCTCGTTTTCAAGTTCAAACAAAAACATACAGTGTTTCCCCACCATCATAATCAGCATTCCTCTAGTTGCATTATTACCTCTTGCACTAAGATGGATGGGTACATAAATGTTTATGCTATTGCTTTCTTCATAGCACATGAATATACCCTCGCATGTGCGTAAAAATAGGGTGGTGCTTAACTTTTGCACAGGTGTATACATAACTAACTAATACAATGCTGACAGTATATCAGGTCATAAGACCTTACGGTGCTTGTTAGTTGTAAGCACATGGAAATAAAGATAATATATACCATATGAAACAGAAAGTATAAAAATCTGGTCGGAAAGACCGGGAAGGTACCTATTAGTCATCAGTACTGTGTACTGAAATAATGAAATGTACAATAGTATAGTTACTTGACTACCTATTGATCATCGGTACACTAAGTTCATAAATCACAGAAATTGATATGCTACAGTTGAGTAGCGCCAGATGGCACCATTCTAAATGCAGGGAAGATTTTCACAAGCAGACTGTTGATGCGGCTCACTCTCAAGACGGTGAAGAAGAACAGTTATAGAAAGATGTCTATTAGATAGGCACAATTCCGAATGCAGGGAAGATTTCCGCAAGCAGACTGTTGATGCGGCTCACTCTCAAGATGGTGAAGAAGAACAGTTATAGAAAGATGTCCATTAGATAGTCAGAATAACTGATACACAGTGTTATAAAGTTTCCGTCCGGCGACGGTAGTTTGAAAGTTGGCCATTAACAACGAGGGCTACAGTTGTAATTAAATATGCATGTACATTAAATTGGGTACGCAGTGCGGGATACATCCCATAGCTCTTGTGATGCACCGAGCAGAGTCCCACCAGACTGTGGTCTAAAAGTTAATTAACACACGCGACATGCTGCGTGGAAGTTTGATACCTCTTTTCAGCATGGTCTGGAAGATCCGGCGAGTCATCCACCAAGAATCACCTCGGCTTTACATCCTGTGGAATACATCGGGCCCGCAAGGCCCATCCGCAGGAAACTCCTTTGTGAGCGCTCCGAAAAAAGGGAGTTCTTATATTAATTTATTTTGCCCCCGGATGGCCGTCCGGGAGCTTCCAAAATTGCTATCGCGGATGTCCAAGACTGCTCACCAGCGCAGGAGATCTCAATTCCGAATGGCACTGCTGTTAGTCTGTGAGCTTGTGTACCTTATATGCATTTTTGGGTATAGTAGCTGAAACTTTCAGGAAGTATTTTCATGATATCAAGATACATGAAACCACTTGATACCAATTTTTCCTATCTATCGATAAGCCGCCATCTTGGATTTCAAAATGGCCGCCATATTCAAGTTAGTTTTCTACTTATATCGCCGGCTGTTTATTGGCATACATGATATCAACGTACATGCCATACTCTATAGTATGTGTTTGCATTAGGGATTCATGTAAAATGATAGAAAATAAGATAACAAACAACAATGTCCCCTAGAACGGCCATATTGGATTTAAAAATGGCCGCCGATATGGAGAAACCCCTATTAAATTACACAAAAATTATCCAACTGGTCCTTGCCTTAAAATGAGTAAGACTTTACATTAATTGGTATATGTTTAGAGAAAAAAAAGAACATATATACATTGTATAAACCAGTGGTGTAGCAATAGAAGGTTCAAGGAACATGGGCCCCCTGACCATTAGGGGCCCCACCAGCCTGCAATATTATTTTATGCAGAAGTTTTGAACCTTCTTTCTTTAATAATAATGTGACCAGAAATACCCCCTCCATCTCCTGCATTCTGATAAAACCTTTTTATCAGAATGCAGCCTTGCAGTAGATGACTTCTCAGATCATCTACTTTCCCAACTTTAATCGTGAGTAGCACTCAGAACCACTCCATACTGCAATGGCGTAGACAAATGTGGCTTGTGTAGGGGCTTAAGCCCTAAAGATTTTGGCAAATATTTTTCAATTCTGCACAATCAACCAAATGAGTGTCTATATATATATATACCTCTGAGAGCATCTAAAATTTAAAAAACCCTCTGGGGAGGACATCCAGAATTGGGACCCACACACGTTCTGACCAGGGGCCCCCAAACGACATCGCTACGCCACTGGAATACACATTACTCACTTGTAATATATCCAAAATAGATACCTTTTTTTACCATTTTTAACATTTAAAAAATAATCTTTTGATCTTTTGGTTACGACGGCTGTTTGCCACCTCGTCCCAAACTGCAAATTTGCTACTATTTCTTTGACCAAAACTGATGATTAAACAACAATTCAAATTCGCTTATTGTAAATATAATACACTGAAGTTCTAATTTTGAGATCAGTTTGCATCATCTGGGTCAACATAACTACTTACGTTCTGGCAATGGTCTTCCTCTCCTTCACACCGGCACAGTTCTGTACACACTAGACCTTTTAATCGACATGAACATCTACCTAAAGCGCACTTATTTGTTGAGCTTGGGTTAGTGGTACCACACGTACACCTCACTAACTCAACCACCGCTGCAGGGGCTGGTGCAACCTTGGAGAACAGAGGTACAAGCCTGTGCTCTTCCTTCACCCAGCCATCCTGTAAGGGATCTGGTGATAGTGGACTGACAACAAGGTCTTGTTCCCACACCGAAGCTTGGCAGTGAGCACGCTGGATATGCTAAACCCATGTTCCATGTGTCGGTGGTAGCATGTCGACACCTTTGTTCATGCCTTGTTGTTTGAATAGGTGCCATCTGAGGTGATGGGGCTAAGTAATGTGCACATTCTTCTTACAGAATAAACTACATAAAAAGGAAATGCACCCATTTAATGTATCATTAGAAGGCTGGGTGTCACAGCCGAGGCCGGATATTAAAGTTACAATCTTGGTATTTGCTTTTAGGAAGGCTTCTAAGCACGCTTTCTTAGACTTATGCAGCCTGTGGTATCTTTTGCTCTCTCCGGTCCAAGAGCATCATAAATAGGTTGAAGTAGAACTAGTCGTCGTCGATCACCCGTGCCCATCACCAGGACAGATTTCTTGCCAAGAAGAACTGTACGTCTCAGCGCAAGAATCAAAACATCTGCATCCTGACTGTAAATGTGAACATTATATCCAACTTTATTTGCTTCCACTGCATGCAAGATCATTAAGGTATCGGCTTCTTCTTGTGCACTGACACCAGGAGTGGCATTATTGGTGTAGTTGGACATCACTTCTTTGCGTGTGGCTGTTATCATACACATTTTAGAATGGTCTATTAATCTCTGTGCAAGATAAAGTGTCAACAAATCTTTTGTAGCTACACTTCCAAGGAATACTTTTAATTCAGGAATTTTGGTATTGCCTTCTACATTATAATCTTTTGGCTGTGCCTTTCCACCCCTGCGTCGTTCATGTCTTGATTCCTTTAATGAGCCAACGACAGCGTAATTGTCAAAAATTACCCTTACAGAATTGTAATTACGTGATTTGATATCAATGAGCTCAACATAAGCTTTGCCAAGGGCTTTACCATTTTCAAATGACTTCACAGCCATGAGTTCTTGTACTACAGCCATACTGTCTACAATTAGACAGAGCTGTGCATCTGTGGAACCGTATGCACCATCTGAAATGAGATTGTCTTGGCAATCCTCCATCGGTGACACTGGAAGATTCTCGAAGACAGTTATCAATGAGCCTTTATTTAATGTTGGGTGCACAGAACCATCTGGTCTCATTAATGTCCGATTAACAGTTGTAAATTCATAATTACCAATCACCTCTTCCATATCTATTTTACGAGATGAGCGCGCTACAACAAGTAGTCGAGACATTAGACCAGACGTTGCCTGGAGGGTTAAAACATCAGACTTTGCCTGTACTTTAACCTCCTTGGTTGTAGAAGTCCATGTAAACGACTTACATTTTGTCATCTTGTCCCAAAGATTTGTATTTCCACATATTCTTTCATCAACAAATTTCTGCATTGCAGATTTTCCCATGAGCTCACAGGACAGGATGCTTTCCTCAACAGCTTTAGGAACTATCCCATTAGTGACAAGCTTAACCATTGCTGTATTGCCACTCTTGAATATTCCACAAGGTGCTAGGACATCAAATAGCTTTTTAATAGCTTGTTCTTGCCCGAGTGTTGTTGACTTATTGAGTTCATGGTGATCCATTTTACTCTGTTTCTTTAAGTCAGCCATGGCCTCTGTTTCATTGGCAATTCGTGCTAATTCTGGTGCACACATACAAAACTTCAGAAGAGTAGCCGGAGACTGAGTGATGCCACCAATAGCACCCTGACCTTTGAGATTTTTGTTTACATGTTCTTGAGCATGATCAATACCGATGCGAGTGAATGGTATCTGGTTGGAAGTGTTCACAGTGAATTCATGTGCCATAAACTCCTGCCAGATTTCTGGATCAGTAGTTTGAAGCCGACACATTCGTGCAATATATTCTGGAATATTCTGTGCATAATCATGCCTCCCATAAGCAAAGAAATACACACATAGTTTTTCAAGTGACAACAGGTGAAGGAACCAGTCACCTAGCCGGGTAGCACGCTGGAATTGCAGTAAGATCAAGACCTGTTTCATGTACATTCGTGCCCATTTGAAAATGGGCTCTGTGTTGTGCTCAGCATCAAAGTCGGCAAGCTGTTTCTCTATATTAAGTGACTCAAGTGTGATTAATAATCCCTTATCTGACTCACGAATGCTCTGTTTCGATGTGCATGCATCAGACAGTATTTTAATACTCTCTTCAAGAGCTACGCGGACAGCAGGCCTTTCAGCAAAAAACTCTCCTATCCAAAGATCGAACAATACCTGCAGGGTGACTTCGTGAGCTTCCATAGCTCTGTTGCAATGATTCCCATTTATAATTTGATTAACAGTCACAGAACTGTATAAACCTGCTTCGACCCAAGCCTCGTCAATCCCGCTTCCTTCTATGGCCTTTACCAAACATCTGAGAGCACATACTGAAGTGTGGAATACACCTGGACACACAACAAACTGATCCTTGAACCGTGAATCCAAATCTTCCAACTTCAACACTCGTTTGTATAGATCCATGTCAAATGTGACAACAAGCTTCCGCCCATTACCAGACACCAGGCTGTTCAATCTACAAAGTTGGTCTAAAGTGGTAACCAGGGTTGACCATTCGTGTGCTGGGGCATTTATGATAGGTAGAGTAAATGCCTTATCAACAATCAAAGAGGAATGATTCGTGGATTCAGGTGTGTTTGAAAGACTGTTGTATGCAGCCCACACTGGTATCATTTGCGTTGTTCTCTCGTCATCTACTACTTGTGGAGACATTTGTACAGATATTTCACCTGAACTCAATAAACACACATGCTCCTCTCGCACTGCTGGCATATTTGATATGTCAGTTACTGAAAGCATACCTTGTACATTATCTGACAAAATATTGGTAACATCAAAAGCAGGAATCGTAACTTCATCAGAGGCAACTGTTTTAGGTTCTACATCAGACAAATTTAAATCAACTGTTTGAGATCTGTTGAAATATCTTGCCATCATCCAACACATATCATGCTTTATCGCTCTATCAAAATGTTCATCGTAGGAACCCACTTTATACGATGCATAATGGGGACTGAATTGAGGTTTGGGACTGCCTTCTAAGTCACATTTAAGAATCTTGATGCATGTGCTCGGAACACCTAAAAGGCCACCAGCAGAAACTTCATATAGATCAAGTGGTTCTACCAAGGTCATTCCAGCACATATTGGCTGATATACACAAGCTGCCATTGCATGGAAACTTGACTTTCCATCAAAAGTATCAACTTTCTTGTCAACATTATCAGCGGAAGCCCGAATAGCTCTACCTTTCACAATACCAACTGGGACAAAAATACCATTTTTATTGATGTTTTCTTGCACAGCATTGGCTGTCTGACTACAAACCCTGGTCACCCGACTATATGATATTCCACAACATAAATGGCTGAACAGATTTATAGCGGTCTGGCTGCGTAAATTGTGATATATCCACAAAGACAATCCGACTGCATATGGACTTTCACATTGGCGACGAAAAGTAGACAATTCAGACTGAGATTTTGTTGTGTATGCTACTTGCTTTGAAGTTTTAAATTCCTGCATCATCGGTTGAGAAATTGTGACACATGATTTTCTTAGAGACTGATCTCGCAACTCAGTAGTCGCAGCCTTAGAACGTTGCAAGATCCATCTGTTTAACATTAATACCGCTACTGGCAATCCAGATTCGCCAACACCATCTAGAGAGCCTGTAAATACCCAAGGTTTCTCTTTTCTGGCTTTAGTTATCTCTTTTCTGATGATTTTGGCACATTTAACTATTATATTAAGGTCGCCTTTTATGTCTTGTTCAGAAATAGCAATATCGACTGCTTCACGTCCAGATTTTTTTTAATGGAAGACGCCAGGTAATTTACCTCTATGTTGGGATAGTTCAATGTCTGGTAAATTGTGTGTGATGTTTGTTATTAGTGTTCGTCTGGCTATTGCACGACCAGTGACTCCGTGGTCACGCATCATATTATAATACAATTCTTCAGCCTGAACAGTCGTTATATAGTCTCCCGATTCTATTCTTTCATGCAACTCATCGTAAAATTCCATCTCTGCTGCTATAAAGAAAATCGTCTCCTCACTATTCTCTCCAGTATGTGGTTTTGCAGGATTTGTGATAGACAATGTCCCTAGCCAGAAAGTCCCCTTCTGATATTATGTCGGCCAATTGTACTTTCCAGGATGCATTGTCACTTTTATCTACTATCTCTTTGACAGATATCCCGCTATTCTCACTACGACAGGCATATAAAATTTCATTATCTTTTTCCGTATTTTGACCGTGACAGAAAAAGCACTTTTCACGATCAAAACGCTCTGTGGCAGATCTCAGTAGTACGCTACTAGATTCTACAGATAAGGTTGGGCGCCCCTTCCCCTTATGTTTTTCAGGATTATTGAGATACTTAATCTCGTCTCTTTTAGCTTTGTTCTTGTCTGTGGTTTCACTATAACAGCTGCGATGCCACTTAGCACCCTTTTGCAAAAGGTCCGATGCTGTTATACCTATTAATCTGTTCCCTACATTAATAAAATCATGACTGCCCCATTCAGATCTTTTGACATTCGCTAAAAATGTATCATATGATTCTACATCTCGGGGGGTGGTCAATCTTTCTTTCTTATTATATTCTTGGCATTTAATACATAAACTGTAATCAGTTGGTTTATTTTTTGCCGGCAATTCCAATTCACTCTCCATCGTTGACTACATGTGTTACCAAATGGCAAAGATATGCAGTTTGTCTGTTTGTTAGCAGACGACAGCGCTTTTTATAAATAAAATTTGAGGATAAGCGCAAGATCGTCTTTTCAATTTACTTTGATCCAGAGATTCTAAAATTATCCCTGGCCATGTATTATTATAAAAATACGTTTTTTAACCTTTTAAACAAGAAAGTTTGGGATATAACACTCATTTACGATTGAATAATTATTATGATCAATATTTTGAGCTTAATTTGACTAGGTTATGTTGCTGTCTATGGCAGCAACATGTTCCAGTTAAATTAATTATGAAATATTCAATAACATACCCTTCATAGTAGCCTTAAAATTAAGATTCTTGGTATTCAGGGTTCAAAGGGTTAAACATATTACTATGATATTGCCTATCAACCATCATACATGATCTGACATGCATTAAAACATATATCTAGACACTAAAATCAAGACACTAGGCGATTAATGCGTCAAAATGTTGAAAAACTGTTTTTCAGATAGCGGCCATTCTGAAATCCAATATGGCCACCATAACGACAAATGAAAATTTGGTATCAAGTGATTTTGGATTCCCAGATGATTGAAGAATATTCCCTGAAAGTTACATGCATTAAAACATATACCTAGACACTAAAATCAAGACACTAGGCGATTAATGAGTCAAAATGTTGAAAAACTGTTTTTCAGATAGCGGCCATTTTGAAATCCAATATGGCCACCATAACGACAAATGAAAATTTGGTATCAAGTGATTTTGGATTCTCAGATGATTGAAGAATATTCCCTGAAAGTTACAGCTACTATAACCGAAAATGCATATAAGTCTCAATTTTCCTACTCAAGGCGACAGACTGTGGTGTAGGTACCACAGTCAGTTAGCGGTTCTCCCACATCTTGCATTGCGCTGGTCCAGCACTCTTGCTGACTGTTGGCTTCCACGCCAAAGTGCTCTCGATTCTCAATTTCTGGCTCCTTTTATACTACTCATGACGTCAGAGGCAGGACACTCCAGCCAATCAGTGGGCGAGCAGTAGCCAATCAGCATGCAGCTAGAAATGGTGATGTGGCGATCACGTGAACAGCGCATTCCCCATTCATTTAATACATACACACAATTACGATGTCAAAGTAATATTTTGAAGATAATTTAAGTGAGCCATTTAATAATAACTCTGCCATTTCTGGTCCCATTTTAAAAAGGTAAAAAGTTCTGAAATCCTCATTTCATTCTTGCCCTGATTGGTACCAAGAATGACGGGAATAGTGTGATTTGATGGAATCACCAGTACCAACTCGGTACACTATAAGCATACACTCTCTCCCAATACTAACACGTGTTGCCAGGGAAGCTTTGATGTGTGCTTCGTATTCTTACGGACTTAGCCGTTTTAACGAAACCTCTCTTACAGGGCTTTATACACGCGTACTATCCTACTCAGGGGTGTGTGCTTGGAATGTACCCGGAGCGGTCGTCCCGTACCCAGCCTAGCTGGGACGGTCCATACCCATTCGGTTGATCCGTGCTACAGGAGGAAGACAGAACGACCTCAATGTCCCATACGCTCTCCATGTACAAGTGCCATGTGCTATAGGACATTAAACGAAAAGGCTACATTTTTGTATACTCTCAAGAATGAACCACATAAAAACATGCACCATTACCATATTAATAACGAATGGTCACGTGACAACACAATGAACAACACATGAACAAGACTGACCTTGTGAAATGTTAGCTGCTGTCATCATCTTCCCATTGGTGAAGGCCGATGCAGTCTAGTAAGTGGTTGTTGCCACTGATAAATTGTGAAGTATGTAAAAAAAATGAGAGAACCTCATCAAAATATGTACACCTAAATTTTTCTTTTTAAATCGATAAGGCGAGAGGATTCGAGGCGTCATGGAGGTAATGGTCGGTGAAACTTGACTCATAGTACCACTGGGCAACTGACATAATGTCATCCACAGGAACCTCATTAAACAGGGCAGTGGAAGCCACTACGCTGCGAACACTGTGAGCCTTAGTTAAGTCAACTTGTTTACCTGTGGCGGATTTATGACAAAACTGAATACATTCTGCAATCCACATGGAAATGGTGTCCTTAGATGCCCTGCCATGGGGTTCGATATATAACAACTATAACACTAGTGGGTCCGTCCGCCATTCCTGAGTACGCTGTTTGTATCGGTTTAATGCATTTCACCTCTACGATTTGCCGAGGCTGCAGCAATTAAAAATAGTTTTAAGTGTCAACATTCTCATAGAAATGTAACTTAGTGGTTCAAATGGCTTATCAGCTAGTACCTGAAGCACTAGAGCTAAACTCCAAGACGGAATCACTGGGGGATTCCTAGGTTTTAGATTTCCCATGCCTTTAATTAAAGTATTTAGATTACATACTTCATCACTTCCCCTATTAACCAAGCAAGGGATAGCTGTCATCAAAGCTGAGTTGTAGCCAGCAATAGAGTTAGGCTTGAGGCTATAGGCATCATACAGGTGACAGAGGAAATCGGCTACTACCTGAATAGATGAATTCATTGGATTAATACATCTTTTTTAGCACCATTCAGCAAATCTGTTGATTTTATAATTATATGCTCACGAGGTTGAACGCCTTCTGACTTTTGCCATGAACAACGCTACTTACTCAGAAAAGCCCTCTTTAAGTATAGATTCCTTGACAACATCCACGCAGTCAATCTGAACATTGACGGATTGTTGTGAAGGGCCTTGCCCTGGAAGATAATATTGTCTATCAGAGGCAGAGAAAGCAGATTGCAGACCCGAAGGTCCGGCAGATCTGTATACCATGATCAGCTTGGCGAATTTGGGGCAATCAGAAGCACTTGGCACTCCTCCTGTCTGATTTTCTGAAGAATTTTTGGAATCAGGATTGCTGGAGGGAATGTGTATGCATACATTCCCACCCAGCTGATAGCTAAAGCGTCTGTTGCAATAGTGCTCGGATCTGGAATCGGAGAGACGTACGTTGTCATCTTCGCATTCTTCTTCGTTACGAATAAATGTTGGGTTTCCCCCAGTTGTTGAACAGACGTTCCGCCACACATTGATTCAGTTGCCATTCCGTAGGTAAAACACTCATCCTTCGGCTCAATGAGTCTGCTAGCAGATTTAACCTTCCCGGAATATGAATTGCTTTCAAGGTGATCCTCTGATCCAGACACCAGCAAAGCAATTTCCAAGTCATCATACAGAGACTGGGTGACTTCGTTCCGCGCTGGCGGTTTATGTAAGTCACTACCATTGAGTTGTCTGATTGACCTAGAACAATCTTGCCCTGAACTTTCTCTATGAAATGTTCCAGGCCCAGGGGATGATACACAAGGGGAGCTGCGCGAACGCGCTCTTTGTGGAGCACTTCAAATTGCTCACGCAACACCCTCTGGTTATTGACCAGGGTGACCGTCTCCTGGAGGTGCTTACATCCCTCCACTCCAAAGAGACCAGGACCTGTCATAGGCATATGCAGCAGCCTATTATACAGGTCCTGGGACAGGCACAGGTTGTCCAAGGCAAACGTGCACTGTGCCCGGACACTCCTGGTCACAGACCGGGTTAAACAATCCAGAGCCAGGTTAATCCCATCTTGGATGGCTCTCTGGACCGTTAACGGACTAGGCTGATGCGATGCGGATGCTGTCACTACCCCCTGTAACAGCAGAGAGACATGTGAAAGCGCTGCAATAGATGCCCTCAAACTCTCCTCCACATCGCGCAACGCGGTATTAGCCGAACACAAAGCGTTCGTGCACAGTGCTCCCGTGTCAGACCAGGAGTCTGGCCGTGTATCCTCGCCTAGCGCAGCACGGTAATCCGCACTCAGCTTAGGCACCACACCATACCTCTGATACTCCTCAGGTACGATGCGACATCGTTTCGCCACCTCGCGAGGGGCCTTCGCGAGATGTCCATGCGCCTTACTGGACATCTCTGCCACTGTAAACATATCTACAATATGCTCCACTAGCGCCAGAGATGGCATAACGGTAGCAGTCGGCTTACCTGCCAGCCATGGGCGCTGGTCCCGTTGGCTGGCCGACTGATCCACAGCAAGACCTGGCCTGACGTTCATTAGCCAATGACAAGCATCAGACCAGTCTTCCTCTGTGGCTGCCTGTGAATGCTCGACAAGGCGCGGTCCTTCATCATCCTCTTGAGAAATCGCAGGCGTATACGTGGCTGGAGGAACTGATACTCCTGACAGGCCAGAGAAAGCATGCGGGCCCGAGAGAGCAGGCATGCTAACCTGACTGGCTTGACTAGGAGCAGTCACCATGGTATTGCATGGGGAAAAATTTGCCACACCACGGCCCTGGCCAGAACCAGCTACACTATCGGCAAGCCGAGGTATGAGGTAATGCTGGCCATCAGATCTGCCCGGGTTACCTTCTGCGCCATGAATGCTACTCCTGCGCGAGTAGTCACATAGAAAATGTCGCCTGTGCTCCCCGCGAGCAACTCTGGTACCAAATCATTTATTGTCCTCTTCATCTCTCCCATCATCTCAAGACGGAAGGCCTCCATATCACCATGGTGGATGAGGCCTTCCTCTTATCCTTCTTAGCAAGACCCTATTTCCTCACTCTTCTCTCCTCCTCTAACGCCTTCTCCTTGGCCTGCAATGATAGAAATTCAGCCATTAGCTCCCCCCTCCCCACTGTTTACAGATGTCAGTTTAGCAATGGACCACAAGGACTGCATTGAAAACATAGACGGGGGGGGGGGCAAATCTCTTTCAGAAACCTTCCACAAGAAGGAAAACAAGGCTTTTGAAAACAGGTCAGAAGACGAAGACAATGAGAATTTTAATCAATGACTTAATAACTCAAAACCAAAATAAAGATCACTAACAAACAGATAAACCAGCGTTGGACACTAAATTTTATTAATTGATAATAAAGGTGCAAGGCTGATTATGATGTCATAACTTAAAATATAAGTAGTTACTCGGACTCGAAAACAACATCCAGGTGTAAGGATGAATTGTATTCATATCAAGATAGGGATAACTGTCATTAAAGCTGATTTATAACCAGCAATAGAGTTAGGCTTGAGGCTATAGGCATCATACAGGTGACAGAGGAAATCAGCTACTACCTGAATAGATGAATCCATTGGATCAATATATCTTTTTGAGCACCATTCTGCAAATATGTTGATTTTATAATTATATGCTCTGGAGGTTGACCCCCTCCTGGCTTTAGCCATAAACATGGCTGCTTGCTCAGAAAAGCCCTCCTTAATTCTAGATTCCTTGACAACATCCACGCAGTCAATCTGAACATTGACGGATTGTTGTGAAGGGCCTTGCCCTGGAAGATAATGTCGTCCATCAGAGGCAGAGGAACCGGATTGCAGACCAGAAGGTCCAGCAGTTCCGTATACCATGATCGGCGTGGTCAATTTGGGGCGATCAGAAGCACTTGGCACTCCTCCTGTCTGATTTTCTGAAGAATTTTTGGAATCAGGATTGCTGGAGGGAATGCGTATGCATACATTCCCAGCCAGCTGCTAGCTAAAGCATCTGTTGCAATAGTGCGAAGAGATTCTCTGTCTTCAACCACCATTGAAGGTGGTGAATTAGAGGCTCCAACACTGACACGTTTGAGTCCAGTGAACCGGTACTCTGGGTCCATTGCGTCATGAGAAATAACTGGATCGGCCGCCTGCGTAAGGCCGCCTGAGGAATGACTGGCTCCAGGGAAACCATCAACCCCAGCATTCTCAAGTAAACCCGTGCCAGGACATGACGACTGTTGCACACTGACTGTATTACTGAGATGAGTATCTGAACCCTCTCCTGAGTAGGATAAACATATCCTGTCTCTAGATCGAAGAACATTCACAGGTAAACAAACTTCTGGGATGGAGTCAGCTCTGATTTTTGGAAATTGATTATCCAGCCTAAGTCTGTGAGTTTTCAAAACTATCTCCAGATTCGCCGATAAACTTTCCTGGTTGTGTGCTTTTAACAGCCAGTCGTCTATGTACGTGTGGACTGCTATGCTTCTCCTGCGGAGGTATGCTGTAATCGTAAGAACCACTCTGGTGAAAACCCGAGGAACGGTAGAAATTCCGACGGGTAACATCCTGAATTCCCACTGTCTGCCCTGGAATGCAAATCTCAGGAAGCGACGGAAACTCCTCGCTACAGGGATGTGGAAATAAGCATCCTTCAAATCTATTGAAGCTGTCCACATTCCCCTCTCCAACCGTGCCAACCCCGACTTCACAGTCTCCATCTTGAAACTGGGCGTCTCTATGAACTTGTTCAATGGCTTGAGGTTGAGAATTGGTCTCCACCCTCCGGTGCTTTTTGTTACTAAGAACACGGTTGAATAGAAGCCCGGACACTTTTGTGCTGGCTGAATTGCTCCTTTTTGTATGAGGGAGTTTATTTCCTCCTCTATACACAACCTTTGATCTGCATCTCTTGGAATCTGAGTCCAGATTGGCACCAGAGACAGTCGCGATGGTGGGCCTGTCATCCAATCGGGATGATACCCGACTGAAAGCCATCGCAAGACTAAACGGTCCTGAGTCAACCGTTCCCACTCTTGCTTGTGGTGGGCCAACCGGCCCCCCACTGGACCACCTAGGGAGAGAGGTGGACATAAGGAGTGCAAGAGTGGCACCGTCTCTTTTGCCAGAAACACCGGAGTGGTTCTCACCGTGGTAACCGGCCCATCAGGCACGATTACCATGACCAGATCCTCGTGCGCCACGACCAGCACCACGCGCACCTCGGTGCGCGGGTGGCTGCTTGCGCCCCCTCACTGCTGGCCGAATCGCACGCGGCCGAGGCCGACGCTGCGATGGTGGCTGGCCTCTGACATGGCCACCTCCACCTCGAGCCTGCAGGGGATGGTATGCAGGGGGTGCTGCGCGAACGCGCTTCCTACGGAGCACCTCAAACTGTTCGCGCAGTGCCCTCTGATTGTTGACCAGAGTGACCGTCTCCTGGATGTGCTTGCATCCCTCACCTCCAAAGAGACCAGGGCCTGCCATAGGCGTACGCAGAAGCCTATTGTACAGGTCCTGGGATGGGCACAGGTTATCCAACGCAAACGTGCGCCTCGCCTGGAGACTTCTGGTCACAGCCTGAGTCATATAATCCAGAGCCAGGTTGATACCATCCTGGATGGCTCTCTGGACTGTTATCGGGCTCAGCTGGCGCGATGCGGATGCTGTCACTACCCCTTGCAACAGCTGGGAGACATGAGAAAGCGCCGCAATAGACGCTCTCCCACTCTCCTCCGCATCACGCAATGCGGTATTGGCCGAACGCAGTGTGTTCGATCACAGCGTTCCTGTGTCAGAACGGGAGCCTGGCCGCGTATCTTCACCTAATGCCGCGCGGTCATCAACGCTCGGCTTAGGTACCACACCGTACCTCTGATACTCCACGGGTACGGTGCGGCAGCGCCTTGCAACCTTGCGAGGGGCCTTCGCGAGACGTCCATTCGCCTTGATGGACGTCTCCGCCGCCGAGAACATATCAACGATATGCTCTGCTAGCGGCAGAGATGGCATGGCGCTAACAGTCGATGTACCAGCTAACCACGGCCGGTGGTCTCGCTGGCTAGCCGACTGTTCCACGGGCAGGTCTGGCCTGACGCTTATCAGCCATTGACAAGCGTCTGACCAATCCTCCTCCGTGGCTACCTGCGAAAGCTCTACAAGATGAGGGCCTTCGTCTTCCTCCTGAACAAACGCAGGCGAACTTGAAGTTGGGTGGCCTGACACTCCTGGCAAGCCAGAGAAAGCATGCGGGCCCGACCAGAACCAGCTATACTCTCGGCAAGCTGAGGTATGCGGAACAACTGGCCGTCAGATCCAACCAGGGCCACCTTCTGAGCCGTGAATTCCACTCCTGCATGAGTAGAACCGTGGACAATGTTGCCTGTATTCCCCGCGAGGGGTGCACAGATGTCAAAATCCATGGCCACAGCATCAGAAGGGGAACCCAGCAGATAATCCTCTTCTTCCTGGCCAGAAAGATTAGACTCCGGGTCAGCAAAGAGAGCTAACCCGGACTGGCCAGGAAAGGTGCCATAGGAGGTACTGGCACATGGGGCATGCGGATACCCCTGGGCTGATAAGCAGCCAGCAGGTTCCAGCAACAACCGTCCACGGACCACCAGCGCGGCAAGCCTGCTACCAGTGTCGTGGAATGCCCCCTCTAATGGGGCTACCTCTGAATCATCGAAAACTGGTAGCGGCCTAAGGAAACCAGATTCAGAGGCGGGGATTATCTGCTCTGAGGCAGACGAAGAGGACAACAAAGGATTTGATCCAGGAAGCATGCTACGGAGCAACTCTGGAACCAAATCCTTGATTGTCCTCTTCATCTCTCCCAACATCTCACTACGGAAGGCCTCCATGTCCACTGAGGACGAGGCCTTCCTCTTACCCTTTTTACCTGCTAGCTCTCGTTTCATCTTCCTCTCCTCCTCCCCGACCTTATCCCTTGCCTGTAAAGATAAGAACTCATTCATTAGTTCGCCCCCCCCCCCCCCCCACTGCTTGCATACATCACACTTAAGCAATGGGCCACAAGGACTACATTGGAAGCACAAGTGAGGGATGAACTTCTCCTTTAAGAAGCGACCACAGGACGGATAACCAGGTCTCTGAAACAGGGCAGAAGACGACGACAATGAGTATTTTAGTTAAGGTTAGAAACTCAAAACCAAAATAAAATAGAGGAAAGAATGATCATAAAGATCACCTATCAATATGAGAAAACCAGCGTTGGGAAAAAACTTTAATTGTTAATAAAGTGCAAGGCTGATTATGACGTCATAATTTCAAGAAAGAAATTAAATCGATCCGAAACAAACATCCAGGTGTAAGGACGAGCTGTATTCATATCCA
The DNA here is from genome assembly GCA_034401795.1 of Chaetoderma sp. LZ-2023a. Taxonomy (NCBI): domain Eukaryota; kingdom Metazoa; phylum Mollusca; class Caudofoveata; order Chaetodermatida; family Chaetodermatidae; genus Chaetoderma; species Chaetoderma sp. LZ-2023a. The sequence continues at coordinate 19,930,920 of CM067372.1, forward strand.
GAACATCTAACTAGAAAGGATAGAATATTCAGGCTACACAAACATCCGATAAACAATGATAATACTGGCAAAGGTTTATATAATTATTTTTTAAAATAAGAGAAGTGCCTCATATCATTAACTAGAATACCTGATTCTTTGCATAGACAAACCATCCAATCTGATGAACTGGAACACTCCACCAAGACTATGACCTCTTAACTCTCTCCACCTTACGGGGAAAGGAATTGGACCAAGAGGGCAAAGTGAGAAGACCTTCTTACGAGGCCTCCGAATCACTGGACATAGACTTTTTGGTTAGATAACCTAACAGTATTAGTAGGAAATGGAACCTTGGTGGAGAGAAACAAACCCTCTGTTGATGTGATGTCCCATACATATCCTAGACAGATACCTGTGGACATAAACACAAAGAGAGATTAGTATTATATAGCGCCATTTTGAAATAAAACAACTATATTAGGCGCTTATCACGATAAACGTGAGTCCCAGAAACACATTACACCGGGAAAGACTCGCTAAAATATAATAGAAGTCACCTGATGGATAGATCCTGGGCCCTCCTCTGGCGAAGTAATTCTATCTGCCATCTTTACAGGTGTTCTAGACTCCTAATAAACGCTTAAAAAGACTTGGAAAAGCTTTGAGCACAAAAGCATGTGTACACCCTCTGCCAATAAATTAGCAAAGAGGAAGTGCTAGTCTGCGCATGCACGGTGGTGGGGCTGGCATCCGCCAGACTGCCCTCTGACTCCCTGCCCAGTAGGGGCACCTAACTGTTTTAATCTGAGTGTTTATTGAGTGAAAGCCGATATTTAGCAATATATCAAAGAGTATTAGGGAGGTAAGTATACTCTTGAAGTGAAAAAAGATAATCTAGATTATTGTCTTGAGAATGTCACGTTGCAGGCCAAAATGAGACTAGTTTTCCAAGATTTACCACTGGAATGACTGGCTCAATTATCAATTCAGTCATTCATGGTAAATGTAAAGCTAGAAGCTACGGCTTGCAAATCGTCTTTGGGGCATTTTTGAAAAACTTTAACAACAAGACCAAACCACATGAAAATATGGGACAAATATGAAAAACCTTAACAAGTCTAAACCACATACAAATATGGGACAAGTATGAAAATCATTATCACTATGATGGAGTGGTGCGAAATATAAGTTCAAACCACATAAATGTATGGAAAAATTTTGAAATTTTTTTTTCATTCTGATGCAGACAGGATGTAATGATTTATATAGACCAAATCTGTACAGTTTTATCGAGATCAGATAAGCCCTTGATGAATTAAATCTCCATTGAAGAACTTTTGCATTTACCTACATGTAATTCTGGCTGCACGCCATTTGGATCGCTGTGTCAAGCCATCCTCCGCTTTCCAAGAGTTCGACGAAAATAGTCTTATGTTGGCCTGCAAATGGATAAAACCTCAAGATCTTTGTAAACACAATTAGTGGTCGGCATGACCAATGAACATCAAAAACAAATGAATAATGAAATGGATTAACAATAATAGCAAAGAAAAATAAGCTGTATAGCAAATAAGCTATAGATAGCCCACACAGACACACAAACCTATTCGGATAGACATACTCAAAGCATAACTAAAACATTTGCTGAGGGCATATAACATGCAATGATCGAAGGACAATACCTGAAATTCAGCACCAGATTTGGACATCAAATCATCATAGTTCAACCATCCTGGCCTGAAAAAAAGCATACAAGAAATGCAAAAAAGTTTACCTTGTTACCTCGGAGCCACGTATCCCATATTTGCCTGTCAGATGAGTCCTGGAAGGCTGAAACTGGTCGTAGAGCGGATGAGTCTCATGGTGGAGAAATATGTCATTACATGTAATTAATGTCCACAATACCACAATCACATGTGCACACTTTCTAACTGAATCACATAGGGAGTCAACAATACCACAATCACATGTGCACACTTTCTAACTGAATCATATAGGGAGTCAACAATACCACAAACACATGTGCACACTTTCTAACTGAATCATATAGGGAGTCCACAATAGCACAATCACATGTGCACACTTTCTAATTGAATCATATAGGGAGTCCACAATACCACAAACACATGTGCACACTTTCTAACTGAATCATATAGGGAGTCCACAATACCACAATTACATGTACACACTTTCTAACTGAATCATATAGGGAGTCCACAATACCACAATCACATGTACACACTTTCTAACTGAATCATATAGGGAGTCTACAATACCACAATCACATGTGCACACTTTCTAACTGAATCATATAGGGAGTCCACAATAGCACAATCACATGTGCACACTTTCTGACTGAATCATATAGGGAGTCCACAATACCACAATCACATGTGCACACTTTCTAACTGAATCATATAGGGAGTCCACAATACCACAATCACATGTGCACACTTTCTAACTGAATCATATAGGGAGCCCACAATACCACAATCACATGTGCACACTTTCTAACTGAATCATATAGGGAGTCCACAATACCACAATCACATCTGCACACTTTCTAACTGAATCATATAGGGAGTCCACAATACCACAATCACATCTGCACACTTTCTAACGGAATCATATAGGGAGTCCACAATACCACAATCACATCTGCACACTTTCTAACGGAATCATATAGGGAGTCCACAATACCACAATCACATCTGCACACTTTCTAACGGAATCATATAGGGAGTCCACAATACCACAATCACATCTGCACACTTTCTAACTGAATCATATAGGGAGTCTACAATACCACAATCACATGTACACACTTTCTAACTGAATCATATAGGGAGCCCACAATACCACAATCACATGTGCACACTTTCTGACTGAATCATATAGGGAGTCTACAATACCACAATCACATGTACACACTTTCTAACTGAATCATATAGGGAGTCCACAATACCACAATCACATCTGCACACTTTCTAACTGAATCATATAGGGAGTCCACAATACCACAAACACATGTGCACACTTTCTAACTGAATCATATAGGGAGTCCACAATACCACAATCACATCTGCACACTTTCTAACTGAATCATATAGGGAGCCCACAATACCACAATCACATCTGCACACTTTCTAACTGAATCATATAGGGAGTCAATCAGACCTTTATCCTTTAACCCTCAAATTTATTCAAGAAATTTTTAATTTTCTCTGCCTCGGTTATCGAGCCAGTCATTAGTGGTAAATTCTCAAAAATAGCCTTCTTTTGGTATGCAAAGAACATTTCTCAAGACAACTGCAGAAGGCATTTTTGTCTGATACAAGGGTTAAACGGTTAAAGATCAAAATCTAAATCTTTCTTAATCACGGCCAATCTACAGCTCCACAAGACGATATTTGAAGAATGTATCACTGAAATGCTATCAAACCAGTCATTCTGGTATTCATTTTTTAAATATTGTTCTCTTGACAGGCAATTGGGATTTGTTCAAGAGCACTGCAGAAACCACCATTGAGACTTGATCATTCAAGTGGTTAAATAACACAGTTGCATCAATACAATGGCAGAAATGTATTAAATCATTTTAGATCTATATAAAGAACATTTACCACTGAAATGCCTGCCACGATAGCCCAGCCAGTCATTCTAGTGGTAAGTTTAAAAAAAGCCCGAAGGAGCACGGGTATCGCTCAACTGGAATTAGTGGCCACTGGCACAATCGCGCTTACCTGGACCATAGGCTTCTCAACTAGAATGGTAATTAACAATAAGTAGAACTCTAATGAGTTGAGCAGACTTGTAACAAGAAAACAGAGGCCATGTTTCTTTATGTATCAACCTCTCTTGAACAAACTTTAATGGCCCTTAGTCATCAATGTCATATCTCCCAAATTTCGGCACAATCCATTCAGGGGCTCTGGAGATGAAGTTGCTTTCATGAAAATAAGGGGCCCAAGGGGGCTGTGTCACTCACCTGGAGCACTGTGCATTTTTGTCAAAATTGTTGGTGGGTGGTTTAGGAGTAGTCATTTAAATGAGTTTGTGGACATTTTGGCAAGTCTAATATGGCTGCCAAACATGCTACATTTTGATTGTTCCACCTCTGCCATGTTTCTGACTAAGCTCCTTCCCTTGAACAAACTTTAATGGCATTTAGTGATTAATCATATCGCCCAAATTTTGTCCCAATCCGCTCAGTGGTTCTGGAGTTGTTTTGGCAAAAAATAGGTTAGCCAAGATGGCCGCCAAACCATTTGGCCTATCAAGTTCCCTTGAACAAACTTGGTGCAGCTCTTGTCCTAGATGATATATCATGCGTTTTGAATTGATCCCCCAAATGGTTTTGGAGAAGATCTTTAAAAATATTTCTAAAAATCGACCAAAATTCAAAATGTCACGAAAATACATTTTAAATTTCCCATTGCTTGATTATGGGAGACTTTGGCGGTTAAATGATCCAAGATGGCCGCTAAACCGTTTATCTGACAGTCTCGAAAATGGCAAATTTGAAATCACAATACGCATAAACATACATAAAAGCAATTTCTGCCTCAAAATCAATCAAATAAAAAAATCCAATATGGCCGCCAAACACGCTATATATTGATAGGCCCATAGCGGCTAGTTTTTTTGATGGATCAACTTCTCTTGAACAAACTTTAATGGCCCTTAGTCCCTAATCATATATCACAAATTTCCACCTGATTGCTTCAGCGGTTCTGGGGAAGTTGTTTTTGCGACGAGGTCATCCAAGATGGCTGCTGAACCATTTGGTCAATCAAGATCCCTTGAACAAAGTTGAATGAGCTCTTGCCCTAGATCATATTACATGAGGTCTGAATTGATCCCTCAAACGGGTTTAAAGATTTTTAGAGATTTCTAAAAATGTCGAGAGCCTCTAGCTTAACACTCTTTTAATTCTTGGTACGCGTCAGACATCATTTGGATCGCTATGGCGAGAGCCTATACGTCACTATGGGCTCAACAAAAATAGTGTTTTCTTGGAATGCAAATGGGCATTCAACAAGCAAATATTTTGATTTTGATGACCAAATTTGACCGTCAAACGTTAGCTTGGACACTCGACAGTAACACCTTCCAGTCAAATTAACTTCAGATTATTAAAAAAAAACTTTCTTTAATTGTAAATGATGTCTTGTACGTGATTTTGTTTTGTTCAGGTGAATAAACTATGACTATGTGGCTGACATGACATGAGTGACAGTATGAGCATATCTGACAATCAGTGCGTAGTCTCATTCATGGCTTACCTGGTATTTGCATGATTTCCAACCACCAGCTTTGTAATAGGTTCACCAAACTTGTCCACTGCCTGCAATGATAATGGAGAAATCCGGTCTGTCAATCAAGTATCTGATGCTATAATCAAACTAGATGATATAAATCAAATTATTCCCCCCCCCAATGGCAGCTATGTTAGTGGGATGATATGATCCCACTGGTTTGCATAGATGCATGCACTTATGGAAGAGGATAATGATTCTAAATAAACTAAAAAGAATGATCCTTCCGATGAAATGTTGTCAAGATACTTCAAGCAAAAGTAAAGATATTGAACGAAAACCCAAAATTTGCGCACAGGGAGACAAATTCAGGAAGATGGATGGATGGATGGATGGATGAATGGACTGGCTGACCCACAAAATAGTGTGCAGCTCCCTACTGCCAACGTCCCCCTGAAGTTTCGTCACAATACTCCAAGAAAAAGGAGTTATCGAACGAAAACCCAACATTTGCACGGATGGACGGACACAAATTCAGAAAGATGTCCGGATGACTGGACTGACTGATCCACAAAATAGTGTGCAGTTCCTTATGACCATAGCCAACCTTTCCTTGAAATTTTGTCATGATACCACAGGCCAAAATAAAGCTATTGAATGAAAACCTGTGAGTGATGGACGCATGCACAGATGGATGGAAGCGAACATAATCCCTCAGCTTTTGCTAAAGGTGGGGGTGGGTGGGATGGTGTGTGTGTGTTTGTGAGATGGGGGGGGGGGGTTATAGATGGTGAATTTTCAATTCAATAAACATTATGTTGAATATTTTGAAACTAATTGGACTGAGAGCTCATGCTCCCCATCAAAATCATTTGCAAAATATTCAACAGCTTATCTACAGAGTTAGTTGTTTTACTACCAGAGGTAGAGTGAGATTACCAATCAGCGTGATTGATGCCTATAGGATACATGCAATGTGATTGATGGATCCAGAATTCTTCATGATCCTTGCGGAAAGCAGTTGCTTCCGTGCTGTCAGGGTCGTGATGTGGATTCACAATGGTTTCTGTGAATCTCGCTGGGTTGATGGAAGACGTGCTTGCTGATTCCATACTGTTGATTCTTGGAAAGAATCACGTTAAACTTCTTTGAAATGATAGAATTCTTCAAAAGCTTGGTAGCGCTTATTGTTCATGATGCGAACTTGTGTGTAAGTTTGAGTCTGGATGCCAAAGCACAGTTTAAACGAAATCTAGGATTTCTTTTTTCACGAGAGAGTTGATACTTACCTCCCTAATACTTTTGATATTGCTAAATATTGGCTTTCACTCAATAAACACTCAGATTAAAACAGTTAGGTGCCCATACTGGGCAGGGAGTCAGAGCGTAGTCTGGCGGATGCCAGCCCCACCACCGCGCATGCGCAGACTAGCACTTCCTCTGACTAGATTATTGGCTGACACACATGCAACTATTAAGAGCCTGAAGACCGAGCCTCTGTGGGGTGGAGAGGCCGGGTCCGTATCTAGGGAGGTAAGTATCAACTCTCTCGTGAAAAAAGAAATCCTAGATTTCGTTTATTTCACTTCAAGAGTATACTTACCTCCCTAATACTTTTGATATTGCCAGAATTCGAAAGTGAATCTGGCGGGAGGGAGGCGAGGTCAAAAGACCAGCTCATCCCTATACGCTTTTCTGCGTTTAAGGCACTTAAACTTCTGAAACTGTACGAAAAACAGTCAGGATTTGACTAACCATCGGATAACACCACCGATGTATGAGAGATGACCGAATGTCATATGCGCTCCCCCCCCCCTCCTTCCTGGGAGGAAGAGTCGACTGACCTCAATGTCCTATACGCTCTCTACGTACAAGTGCCATGTACTACAGGACAGAGACGAAAAAGCTCCATTTTCGTAAACTCTCAACAATGAACCACACAAATACACAAACCATCACCATATTAATAACGGGTAACGTGACAATACAATCAACAACGGACAACACATGAACAAGACTGACCTTGTTGAAATGGCTGCTGACATCATCTTCCCATTGGTGAAGACTGATGCAGGCCCAAAAAAGTGGGTGTTTCCATAAATTAATTGTGAAATATATAAGCAATGAGGAAAAACCTCCTCAAAAAATATAAACCGAGTTATTTTTTCAAAATCGACAAGGCGAGAGGATTAGAGGTGTCACGGAGATAATGGTCTGTAAAACTTGACTCACAGTGCCACTGAGCCACCGACATAATATCATCCACAGGAACCCCATTAAATAGGGCAGTGGATGTCACTACGCCGCGGACACTGTGAGCCTTGGCCACGTCAACCTGCTTCCCGGTGGCGGATTTATGGCAAAACTGAATGCATTCTACAATCCACCTGGAAATGGTGTCCTTAGAAGCCCTGCCATGGGGTTCAATATATGACAACCATAACGCTGACTGATCAGTGCGCCACTCCGCCGTACGTTGCTTGTACCGGCAAAGCGCCCGGACAGGACACCATGCTTTAGAATTAGGATCATATCTAGTTAAAGCAGGCAAAATAATAGGTTGACCTGGATATTTCAACGACTGATTTTTAGCCAAGAAATTAATCCTAGGTAGCAGCTTAAGGCCTTCCCCTGAAACCACAAAACGGTCATCCTCGGCTGATAAGGCATGAATTTCACTCCTACGCCTAGCCGAGGCCGCAGCAATTAAAAACACAGTCTTCAGTGTTAATAGTTTCATAGAAATGGAACTAAGTGGTTCAAAAGGCTTATCACCTAGTACTTGAAGCACTAGCGATAAACTCCAAGACGGAATCACCGGTGGATTCCTTGGTCTTAGATTGCCCATGCCTTTAATTAATACATTTAATGTATTTACTCCATCACTTCCCCTCTTAGCCAAGCAAGGAATAACAGACATTAATGCTGACTTATAACCAGCAATAGAGTTAGGCTTGAGGCTATAGGCATCATAGAGGTGACAGAGGAAATCAGCTACTACTTGAATAGATGAATCCATTGGATCAATACATCTTTTTGAGCACCATTCTGCAAATCTGTTGATTTTATAATTATATGCTCTGGAGGTTGACCCCCTCCTGGCTTTGGCCATAAACATGGCTGCTTGCTCAGAAAAGCCCTCCTTAATTCTAGATTCCTTGACAACATCCACGCAGTCAATCTGAACATTGACGGATTGTTGTGAAGGACCTTGCCCTGGAAGATAATATCGTCCATCAGAGGCAGAGGAACCGGATTGCAGACCAGAAGGTCCAGCAGATCCGTATACCATGATCGGCTTGGCCAATCCGGGGCGATCAGAAGCACTTGGCATTCCTCTTGTCTGATTTTCTGAAGAATTTTTGGAATCAGGATTGCTGGAGGGAATGCGTATGCATACATTCTCCCCCAGCTGATAGCTAACGCATCTGTTGCGAAAGCGCTTGGATCCGGAATCGGAGAGACGTACGTCGTCATCTTCGCATTCTTCTTCGTTGCGAACAAATCGATGTTGGGTTTCCCCCAATGGTCGAACAGACGATCCGCCACACATTGATTTAGTTGCCATTCCGTGGGTAAAACACTCATCCTTCGGCTCAATGAGTCTGCTAGCAGGTTTAACCTTCCCGGAATATGAACTGCTTTCAAGGTAATCTGGTGATCCAGACACCAACAAAGCAGTCTCCATGTCATCATACAGAGACTGGGCGACTTCGTTCCGCCCTGGCGGTTTATGTAAGTCACAACTGTTGAGTTGTCTGAACGAATAAGAACAATCTTGCCCTGAACTTTCTGTAAGAAATGTTCCAGGCCCAGGACTACTGCTCTTAGCTCCAGTAGATTTATATGTTCCTTTGACTGTTCCAGAATCCAAAGCCCTGATATCGTGGACTCTTCCAGGCAAGCCCCCCAGCCCTCCATCGATGCATCTGTATACACAGTCACCTGAGGGTGGGGAGGGGTCAGCATAACCCCCACCAAGAGATTCTCTGTGAGCAACCACCATTGCAGGTGGTGAATCAGAGGCGCCAACACTGACACGTTCGAGTCCAGCGAACCTGTACTCTGGGTCCATTGTGTCATGAGAAACAACTGGATCGGCCGCCTGCGTAAGGCGGCCTGAGGAATGACTGGTTCCAAAGAAACCATCAACCCCAGCATTCTCAAGTAAACCCATGCCAGGACATGACGACTGTCGCACACTGACTGAATTAACGAGATGAGTTTCTGCACTCTCTCCTGAGTAGGATAAACATATCCCGTCTCCAGATCGAAGAACATTCCCAGGTAAACAAACCTCTGGGATGGAGTCAGCTCTGATTTCGGAAAATTTATCATCCAGCCCAAATCCGAGAGAGTTTTCAAAACAATCACCAGATTGGCCGATAAAGCTTCCTTGTCGTGTGCCTTTAACAGCCAGTCGTCTATGTACGTGTGGACTGCTATGCTTCTCCTGCGGAGGTATGCTGTGATCGCAAGAACCACACGGGTGAAAACCCGAGGAGCCGTGGAAATTCCGAAGGGCAACACCCTGAATTCCCACTGTCTGCCCTGGAATGCAAATCTCAGGAAGCGACAGAAACTCCCGTGGATGGGGATGTGGAAATAAGCGTCCTTCAAATCTATCGACGCCGTACACATCCCCCTCTCCAACCCCGCCAACACCGAGCGCACCGTTTCCATCTTGAAACTGGGCGTCTCGATGAACTTGTTCAATGGCTTGAGGTTGAGAATCGGTCTCCACCCTCAGGTGCGTTTTGTTACTAAGAACAGGGTTGAATAGAAGCCCGGACACCTTTGTGCCGGCTGAATAGCTCCCTTTTGTACGAGGGAATCTATCTCCTCCTCGATACACAACCTTTGCTCTGGATCTCTCGGAATGGGAGTCCAGACTGGCACTAGAGACAGTCGCGACGGCGGGCCTGTCATCCACTCTGGATGATACCCGACGGAAAGCCATCGCAAGACTAAACGGTCCTGAGTTAACCGTTCCCACTCTTGCATGTGGTCGGCTAGCCGGCCTCCCACCGGTCCACCTAGGGACAGAGGTGGACACGAGGCATGCAAGAGCGGCACTGTCCCCGTCGCCATAAACACCGGAGTGGTTCTTACCGCGGTAACCGTCCCGTCAGGACCGATAACCACGCCCAGATCCTCGCGCGCCCCGCCCCGCCCCGCGCGCACCTCGGTGCGCGGGCGGCTGCCTGGCTGACGGCGCCTGAGGAACCTGCGCCCCCCTCGCTGCTGGCCGAATCGCACGCGGCCGAGGCCGACGCTGCGACGGTGGCTGGCCTCTGACTTGGCCAGCACCACCTCGAGCCTGCAGGGGACGATACGCAGGGGGCGCGGCGCGAACGTTAGCACGACGCAGCACCTCAAACTGCTCGCGCAGCGCCCTCTGGTTATTCACCAGGGTGACCGTCTCCTGGAGGTGTCGACATCCCTCACCTCCAAAAAGACCAGGACCCGTCATAGGCGTACGCAGTAGCCTATTGTACAGGTCCTGAGACGGGCACAGATTGTCCAGGGCAAACGTGCGTCTTGCCCGGACACTCCTGGTCACCGCCCGAGTCATACAGTCCAGCGCCAGGTTAATACCATCCTGGATGGCTCGCTGGACCGTGACCGGACTTGGCTGGCGTGATACGGATGCCGTTACTACCCCCTGTAACAGCTGGGAGACGTGGGACAGAGCGGCAATCGAAGCCCTCCCACTCTCCTCCGCATCACGCAACGCGGTATTCGCCGAACGCAACGCGTTCGAGCACAAGACCCCCGTGTCAGAACGGGAGCCTGGCCGCGCATCCTCACCCAAAGCCGCGCGGTCATCCACGCTGGGCTTGGGTACCACACCGTACCGCTGGTAATCCAGGGGCACGATGCGACAACGCCTGGCCACCTCGCGAGGGGCCTTCGCGAGACGTCCACTCGACTTAATGGACGACTCCGCCGCCTCGAACATGTCAACGACATGCTCCGCCAGCGGCAGAGAAGGCATAGCGTTAGCAGTCGGTTTCCCAGCTAACCACGGCCTGTGGTCACGCTGGCTAGCCGACTGCTCCACGGGCAGATCAGGCCTAACGCTCACCAACCACTGGCAAGCGTCAGACCAATCCTCCTCCGTGGCTAACTGCGAGCGCTCTACAAGACGGGGGCCTTCGTCTTCCTCCTGAGCGCAAGCAGCAGAGCTTGACGGCGGGTACGCTGATACACCTGGCAAGCCAGGGAAAACATGCGGGCCTGACAGCACCGGCATGACAATATCACTGGTTTGACCAGGAGCAGGCGCCGTGGCAGAGCGCGGGGCACATACCGCCCCACCACGGGCCCGGCCAGCACCAGCAACACCCTCGGCAAGCCGAGGTATGCGGTACCGCTGGCCATCAGCAGCGCCCTGGGCCACCACCTGAGCCGCGGACTCTACTCCAGGGTGAGTAAAACCGTGGAAGAAGCCGCCTGTATTCCCCGCGAGGGGTGCACAAACGTCTTCATCCATGTCCACGTCGTCAGGCGGCGACCCTAGCAGGTAATCCTCATCACCCTGGTCAGAAAGATTAGACCCCGGGTCAGCAAAGAGAGCTAACCCGGGCTGACCAGGAACGGTGCCATAGGAGGTACTGGCCACCGCGGCGTGCGGATACCCCTGGACTGATAAGCAGCCCGCGGGTTCCAGCGACAGCCGTCCACGGTCCCCTATCGGCGCGGCAATAAGCCTGCTGCCAGGGTCGTGGAACGCCCCCTCTAATGGGGCCACCTCTGAATCGTCGAACAACGGAAGCGGTCTAAGGAAAACCGATCCAGAGGCGGGGATTACCTGCTCCGAAGCCGATGATGAGGACAGTAAAGGATTTGGTCCAGGAAGCATGCCACGAAGCAACTCTGGAACCAAATCCTTTATTGTCCTCTTCATCTCTCCCAACATCTCGGTCCGGAAGGCCTCCATATCCACCGCGGACGAGGCCTTCCCCTTACCCTTCCTACTTACAACCTCTCGTTTCCGCTTCTTCTTCTTCTCCTCCTCTACCACCTTGTCCGTCGCCTGCAAGCACAAGAATTCGGACATTAACTCGCCCCCCCCAGTGCTTACATATCTCACAATTACCCGAGGGACCACAAGGGCTACATTGATAGCAAAGATGAGGCAAGAACTTATCATGCAGAAATCGTCCACAGGACGCGCAACCCGGTCCCTGAAACAGGGCAAAGGACGAGGAGTATGAGCAAACTAGTTAAGCTTAGACACTCAAACCAACTCAAAGAGAAGGAAAACGATCATAAAGATCAATATACATCAGAAACCAGCATTGCAACTTGAATTGCTGATAAATACATAGCCAGGCTGATTATGACGTCATTAATCCCGTGACAGGAAAAAATCGATCCCAACAAACATCCAAGTGCAAGGACGAATTGTATGCTGAATGGATACGTCGACTACACAACCATCAGATACACATAGATAACTCTTTTCTGGCAAAAATGTTAATTATCTCCCTTTGCTTACTATAATTAACATCACCACATTATCAATAACTAGATACCTGACACCTTGTATAGACAAACCATCCAACGTGACGAACCGGAGTACTCCACCACCTGCACGCCTCTTAACTCTCTCCACCTCATGGGGAAGGAATTGGATCAAGAGGGCAAAGTGAGAAGACCTTTATACTAGGCCTCCAACTCACTGGACATAAATCATTTGGTTAGATAACCTAACAGTGTTAGTAGGAAATGGAACCATGGTGGAGAGAAACTAACTCTCTGCTGCTGTGATGCCACCACCTAGCGTCATACAGACCTGTGGACATAAACAGAAAGAGAAATTAGCCTTAGGTAGCACCGAGTTGACATAAACCAACTAACCAAGGCGCTTATCACGGTAAAGCGAGTCCCGGAAACACAATACACCAGGAAAAAAAAACTCGCTAATTTTACTAGAAGTCACCTGATTCAAAGGTCCTAGGTCCCCCTTTGGCGAAGTGATCCTTCCTGCCATCCTAATCAGTGACTATCACTCCAAAATAACACAACCAAGTTATGAAAACAGTTTAAGAGCAAGGAAAAGCTTTTGCACAAAAAAAACATGTGTGATCTCTCTGCCAATAATCTAGCAAAGAGGTAGTGCTAGTCTGCGCATGCGCGGTGGTGGGGCTGGCATCCGCCAGACTACGCTCTGACTCCCTGCCCAGTAGGGGCACCTAACTGTTTTAATCTGAGTGTTTATTGAGTGAAATAAACGAAATCTAGGATTTCTTTTTTCACGAGAGAGTTGATACTTACCTCCCTAATACTTTTGATATTGCTAAATATTGGCTTTCACTCAATAAACACTCAGATTTAAAACAGTTAGGTGCCCCTACTGGGCAGGGAGTCAGA